>JAQIUQ010001128.1:267500-380000 GCA_030378365.1 Hybognathus amarus | reverse complement strand
AGATATTTCAAGCCTTTATTTGTTATAATAGTTTCCAGAATTGAAAACCTTTTCACAATATTCTACTTTTGAATTTGGGGTTTTTATAAGCTAGCCATAATCATCAAAATTATAACAAAAAAAGTGAGGCTTGAAATATCTCACTTTGCATGTTAATGAGTCTATATAATATATTAGTTTCACCTTTTAAGTTAAATTACTGAAATAAATGAATTTTTGCACAATATTAAAATATTTTCAACTTTCACCTGAAATTGAGTGTGTAACTTTTTATGCGCATTTTTTATTATTATTTAATAATTAAAAAATGCATAAAAGTAGGTGGATGGAAATTGATATTAAAATGGACAGTCAACTGTCTAAACACATGTATTTGTTTCCAGGCCACATATATAACAATTCTTAAATCATTAATTCATGTAAATGAGTCTGTATTATTTAAAAAACTGGGAGTTGTGAAAGAATGATAGACCGGTGTTTAGCCAGATGAGAAGTTTATCTATGCGTTATATTTTTACAATTTTAATTAATTGTATAACAGTATCATATATGTCTTTTAATTCCTCTTATGGACGGTTTTAATTTTTATTTTGTGATTTTTTTAATTTGTTTTTTATTGAATTGCCATAAAAATGTGCTTTATACACCGCAAAAAATAAATAAATAAATAAATTTACTCAGTATTTGCTGTTTACAGTCAAAATAGCTAAGAAATTCTTCAGTCAGGATGCATTTTCTAGATGAGCAAAATGCTTCTGGGAAAAAAAATAAAAATGAAGTTGTGTTCTGAAAAAATGATTTGTCCGTGAGTGTAATAAAAATAAACTTGATTCAAATGGAATTATTTGTCTCACCCTATTGGCAGATCATTTTTTCTTGTTTTAAGCAAAAACTAGCTTCATTTTATTTTTTTTTTTTATTTTTTCCCAGAAAACAAGTCATAATACTTTATAGCATTTTACTCATCCAGTACAGGCATCTTGATTTTGTAGATATCTGGAAACCAGACAACAATGTCACTGGCGTCCGTCCTCTTCCTCTTTCTCACCTTGATGGAGTTGCTGGAGATCTGGATCTCGTGGAGTTTGCGCCATGGTGCCGTCGCGGTCTGAATGAAGTACGAGGAGGCGAGCTGGTGGAGTGCCTCGACTCCTTGGGTGGCGTTGACCATCTTCCGGTCCAGCTTGTTCTTGGCCATGTACATGGTGAGAGCTTCCTCACCTAATGGCACAGAGCAATATGGTCAGTTAACGCAAGACTTCACTTCCCCTCGTTCACATGCCAGAGTTCAGATATCACACTCACAGAAGAACGATCTGTCAGCATTTACTCAGCTCGCATCCTATGACTTACTTTCTTCATATTCAATTCCAATTTCACATCAAGACACTCATTGGTGGCATCAATGCAATAGCAAACCTGCTCTACATATAATGGCTGATATTTAGGTTTGCATGTTTATATCTCGCAATTCTGACTTTATAACACAATTAGGAGATATAAAGTCACATTTGTGAGATATAAAGTCAGATTTGTGAGATATAACATGCGAAACCATTGGGTTTTTTTTATGCAATGGCCAATTTTGCTTCCATTACATGTCTTCTGAAAGCTTGTTTCTGTCACAGAATAAACCATTTTAAATGATTATTGCGGCTTTTATCTCAGAATTGTATATTTATATCTCCTAATTTTGACTTTATAACACACAAATGGGAGACATAAACAGATTTGTGTGTTATAAAGTCACAATTGTGTGTTATAAAGTCAGAATTGTGTGTTATAAAGTCAGACTTGTGTGTTATAAAGTCAGACTTGTGTGATATAACATGCAAAACCATTGATTTTTTCATGCAAATGCAAAATTTGAGATTTTTTTAACATTTATTATGTTTTTTTTATTTTTTTGTTTTTTCAGGCTAGTGGAAAGACATCCAAAATACAAATTTAACTCTATTTTATTGCACTCTGACATTGTCAATTTCATTTAAAAGCAGTGAGTTTGAGTCTGAAATCTCCACTTTAGCAGCGTTACATACACCAAAATCTATATTCTTTTTTATAGATTTTTATAGGTTTTATACTTAGATTTGTCCATATATAAATCAACAAAATGTCTGATGAGAGTATATGTTCTGATTTATGCTGAGTAAAGGAGAAATACAAAATGCCCAAAATAACATCAACAAAATCAAACAAGAATTTTGAACCTGGCTTTATCCAAAGCTCAGATTTATGCAAATAGGGATTTTAATTAGATAATGTCTCATTTCCATAATTAAACATGTCATTTCATGAAAACGGAACAATGGTCAAAACTCTTTCCGCACCATTAGTATGATTTTCTGTTATTTATGACGACGCTTCCCACCATTTATGAGGTTTCCGGCAATCCACGTTTCTTTTTGAGGGAACTGCGTCATTGTGTTGATGCTGAAGACGTTCCCATAGCATCAACGCAATGACACAGCGTCTAGTGTGGTGCTAAAAAAATTTGATTCTATATGAGTTCAGGTCAAATGATTGTGAAATAAGTTAAATCACAACCAACAACATCAGATCACCTTTTCTATTTGTTCTTCTGGCTGTCATAACTCAGATACAGCAGCCAAACAACATCTAAATTTAACGATTTAAGGATCAAGAGCCCAACTAAAACAAACACTGATCATCATAATGGTGACCTAAAATTCTGATTTTCTCCTTCACTGATTCTGGTGTCTTCAATAATGCTCAATCATCACTAAATTATTTACTTAATTATCTCATTAACTTTAACACTGCTTCAGTGTTCATTTAACACTCATTCAGAGTTTATTTGGGTCACTTAAAATGACTAAATTCCATGATGTTGAAGTTACATGAACAAATTATGTTTGCTTAACGTAACCCAGTTATGTGGAACCTGTTTACATAAAAAAGTTAATTAAAGCCAACATATCATTTTTTAAAAGTGTTTAAACAGCACTGAGAGAGTGATCCTGCAGTTCCTCCACTGGCCACTAGAGGCGCTGCAGAAGAGACTCACTCCCATAGACCCGCATGTTCAAATGTCCAACTTTACAGCAGAAATAAACATGTTTACAGTCTGGGCTAAAAGTGCTTTTGGTCTATATCGCTAATGTTGCCCTTCATGACGACTTAAAATTATTATCCGTTTAAATTATATTTAGCCTTAAAGTTCTGCATAATTAAGGGCGTGGCCACTTGAGTGACAGGTGGATTGGTGCTGATGTCAGTAATAGCCGTTTGTCTGCTAGCGTTAGCGTCACCTCAGCTAATTCGACTCGCTGCACAACATTGACGCGTGGCCAAGATGGCGACGGCTGGCTCCGCCCACTTCACTCTTCAGAAACACTACGGGTGACGTCACACACACACTACGCACATATTTTTTACAGTCTATGAGTAAAGCTCATTAACCGAAAATCAAATGGGACCCAAGCCAAAGTAAAAAATCCAATCAACATCCAAAGATGGTTTCTGTCATTTTAGTTCATTCTCATCCCGCAGAAACACGTCGATATCTAACACTTACACATTTCCACTACTGATATCCTGAAATTGATCAGATCTGGAATAATATGACTAAATGATGTTCAGCTTTCCTTTGGAGGACAGCGATACTGAGATGCCACTGCAACTCTACATTTAAAGAGTTGTTGTCAAGCGTTATGAAGTCGTGGCATTGAGCTTGCCAGCTTTCATACGGCATCATTTTGAGCGCTGTGGTTCATGCAGCCAACATGTCATTTTCTCAACATGTTTCAGCGTGGACTTCCTAGTGTGTAAGAACTGACATGATGGAGACACAGTGTGCATCAGTGACTCAATTCACACACTGTCACAGAGAGAATTTTGCTTACAGTGTCAAACTGACACGACCCGTGTCTCTCTCTCTCTCGGTCTCACTGCTCGATGGCAAAGATTTCTTCTCCGCCGGAGTCGAGTGGGAGAAGCCGCTGCGATTGATTTTTTGCAAAGCGCCTCTGACCTTTTCCTAAATAACTCATTGACTAGGACACCAGAGGAATATGTGCTCGGAGAGTCAGCGGCACAGAAACACCAGCTCTGTGTTTACACGGACACACACCGCCAGCAAAAACACTCTTTCTCTATGCAAGCTTATCACTCTCTCTCGCTCTCTCTCACACATTCTCTCCCTCTCTCTATCTCTCTCCCCCTCTCCTGCTCTCTTTCCCTCTCCATGTCTATGTATTAGCTCTCTCTCTCTCTCTCTCTCTCTCTCTCTCTCTCTCTCTCTCTCTCTCTCTCTCTCTCTCTCCTCTCTCTATCTCTCTCCCCCTCTCCTGCTCTCTTTCCCTCTCTATGTCTATGTATTAGCTCTCTCTCTCTCTCTCTCTCTCTCTCTCTCTCTCTCTCTCTCTCTCTCTCCTCTCTCTCTCTCTCTCTCTCTCCCTCTCTCTATCTCTCTCCCCCTCTCCTGCTCTCTTTCCCTCTCCATGTCTATGTATTAGCTCTCTCTCTCTCTCTATTTAACTCTATCTTTAGAATAAAGCACTCAAAAGCTCCATCGTATCTCTGTTACAATCATAGTGTGTACTTGTTCACAGCATACAGTCAGTGTGAAGGTAACATCAAAAATGAGCAAAACAAGCAAAACGAGAAAACGAGAAAACATATCTTAGAAGAAATGGTTCTATTTAGAACCAGAAATGGTTCCATCCCCTGCTTCATATATGGAACTCTCAAAATGGTTCTATATAGAACCATTTTTATATAGAACCATTCTATATAGAATCATTTTTTTGGGGGTGAAAGGTTCTATTGGCCAAGTACGGAACCCCGGGTTCTATATAGAAACCAGAGAAACCTTTTTTTAAGAGTCTATAGAACTTTTTAGGGGTTCCAAATACGTAGCGCTGATAGAACCTTTTAAGGTTCTATATAGAACCTTTCTTCTAGAGTGTGGAAAGAAAAATAAACCGGTACCACTTTATGCAAAGGTCCCGTAACGTTAATTAATGCATTAACTAACACTAATGAGTTGAGTCAGCATTTATTAATCTTTGCAAATGAGTTCATGTTAGCTCAGGTCTATAAAATAATGTTAACAACTGAAATGTTATTGTAAAGCAGGATACACTTTATGTTACACTGCCCTTGTTATAGTGTAATACTAATTAACTAAGTACTATGGTTTGGTTTAGGGTTATTTGCATGTGATTATGCATAATTTATAGTTATACCACGGGCTGTTTAAATACTCAAATTCTGATTGGCTGGAAGGTGTGCAGTAAAACCGTTTAATGCACAGGTAGTTCCAGTCAGTTTGATTACAGTTCGAAATTAATCCGCGTACTATAAACCATAGACTGTAAAAAAAAAAAAAAAAAAAAAAACATTGGTAACCATAGTAACAGTTACAGCTTGCAAACAGAGTGAGAGACACATATGAAAAAAAAAAATATTTAGGTAGGCTAAATGGATGATTTTTGCATTTTGAAGTGGTAGAACTAACGAGCCGTAACTTAAGAAAATAACCGTCATTTTTACACGTCTGTTAAAAAATCACACTGTTATAACTTTAACTTCTTTTTAACTTGGCAAATCCGCTTTCGCGTCGAGTAGTTCTTTGCCTCTATGTTAGTGCATTAAAATCCTTTAATGCATGGCTAGCCGTGAATTATCCCTTACTTATTACTACAGTAACTAAATGTAACATATGTAACAAGGACATAAATGAAATGTGAAATACAGTTTTACCGTGAAATGTTACCAATAAACTTAATTCAATGGGAAAACGTGATTATTTTTAGTTCTTATCGAGCCCGATCTCATGAAAGTTAGTATCTATGGCACGAATGTCATTTCTCGAGGCATTTATACGCCAAAAACAGTTTTGCGTGTATATGGCACGCGATTTTAGAGTACATATGATACGCACTTTTTGGCGTATGAATATGGACGAACTCCCCACCCCCTCCCCCCTAAACCTAACCCAGGGTTTTTTAGTGCGTACCAAATACACGCAAAAACCATTTTTTGCCGTATAAATGCCACGAGAAATGACACTCGTGGTATAGATACGCATCTTCATGAGACTGTGTTGATCTATCTTAAGTCATTTCAGTAGTGTATAGAGCATCATTCGAGACACAACCACAGTGTGTGTATGGGATATGCATGGGAAAGCTGGATGACCCACATACTACGCTTGGCAAAATGAGCAGAATAAACCAGAGCTCACGGTTTCCCTTTTCACACGACAAATTACACTTTTTTTGTTAAAATTTCACCACAAGTGCACTATTAAGAACACTTGCTTTACACATGGATTGATTTAGCATATCCCCAACAAGGTGTAAGGTCATCTAAAGGTCACGTGTAATTGATTATAAGACTATTCATTTAAACACACTAGCTGCGGATTCTTGATTTCTGATATGTGAGCATGTAACCACACGTATTGATCATAATTAGAGAGGCTGAGGTTTTATGTTTCGCAACATGCCACATATGATCAGCAGGATTTCTAGCATGTTTCTCAGAACCAAAGCCATATGTAACGTTATGTCGGCAACACACACCTGATCTTCCTGCAGGCGTGTTAATGTATTTGCGCATCAATGACTGTCGATTAACCTGTTAGCATCAACCTTTCGATTCTCGTGACCTTTATTTTCAGCTGTGTCTATATTGTTCAATCTCGACGGCACACGGCAATCCTGACGCTAATGTGCGTGACCTTTAAAAGCAGCATTAATAAATCAGATTTCCTGCTAATCAACCGATTAATCAAAGTATGGACGTTCACACCGAACAGAGAGCAGTGAGCCTGTGTTTGACCTTGAGCTACGGGATAATTACGGGCTCCCGTCTGTCCACAATGAAGCGACGGTGAGATCTGAACACGAGCCTCTATAACGTACAGTGTGTAATCACAGATATTATGTGCAGCGCTCAGGTATTAGCCAAGCGTTCCTCAAGTTCATTCAGCGCTTTGTGATTTATTGTGGTCCTCTGGACTGGAACAGGCATATTGCTTATATTGATTTTCCATTGGGTTTTATGGTCATATCGTGTAGGTGACAGAGGGTAAGGTGTTCATGGATTCCCTTGAATGCTGCGTGTGAAATGTAATGAAATTCCAGTCGCCATTTCATTATTTTTGTGCTTTGCAATAAACTCTACACGGATTTAATGACCAATAAATGCTGTAATGACCAACACTGCAAACACTGGCCGGCTCAACACATTTGTAGGTCCAAAAGAAAGTCAACATAAACAAACAAACAAACAAAAATAAATATATCTTATTTAAATTTTTGATATTTTCTTTTTTGCACTGGCATAGAAGTATCTGAAAAAAATGCAAAATGTAATAGATATATCACTTGGTTATGTGTGTTTAATATAAAATAACTACATACATACATAGATACATACATAACTGATATTTTAGTGCAGCAGATTAGTAAAAAAAATGTTTACTTTGGTATAGAAGCATGAAATTTGGCATAGATACTCTCTAAGGGCCAATATTTTGGAAAAAAGCCATTGGCCACTTAAAAATTCAATATGACGACCAATTTTCAAGATGCCTAGCAACCACCTAATAGTGTCATAGCAATCACTCAGAATACCATAGCAACCATCAAAAAAACACCCTAGCAACCCCAGAACACACTAGCAAACCCCTATCATCACCCTAGCAACCATTCAGAATACCCAAGCAACTACCTAGCAATGACCTAGCAACCACAGAATACCCTAGCAACCGCATAGCAACGCCCAAGCAACCACCCAGAATATCCTAGCAACCACCTGGCAACCACCTGAACACACGAATAAGCCATATCTCAGCACCAGAACATCATAGAGACATGTTTGTTGGCTCGCATGCAATCATGTACCACACCCTAGCAACCGAGTGGCGAGTTTTGTCACTGCAAGCGCCCACTCACATTTTCATCTCGAAATGTACATTCTATGGTCATCTCGAAAATGGTCACCGTCTTGAATTTTTGAGTGGCACACACCTTTTTTCCATGATAATGTTCCTTGAAGAATATTTGTACCAAATTTCATGATAGCATCACCATTAAAAAAATATGTAAGGATTCAAGAAAAGGGAAAAATGGAAAATTGATAAATAGGAAATTGAAAAATTTTGCCATCTTGAATTTGAGGGACAAGCACTGTTTGCCAAAAAAATAAATAAAAAAATAATAATTCTGAAGAGAGTATTTTCACAAAATGTTATGCCTACATCACTGTTTGAACAATTGACATAATGAGCATTTGACCGAAATAGTTGGCATGTTGAATTTTTTGGTGGCCAATGCCTTTTTCCTAAAAAATGACCCTTGGAGAGTCTCTGTGCCAAATTTAATGCTTCTAAACCAATTTGAACGATTCTCCTGAAATATGCTATTAATCTGCTGCACTATTTATGATATTTTATTGTTGGTAGTATCTAAAAAATATGAAAGAATCTGAAGAAATGCAGAAATTTAAAAATAATTTAAAGTATCACTTGGTCATGTATATATGCATGCATTCAAACTAGTAAATAAATAAAACAAAAATACAATATAATATAATCTAATGTTTTTGATGTTATTTGCCAGCTATATGGTACCGACCTAAAAAACGCAGAAATGTTACAGTTGTCAAGTCACCATGATTAAAATAGTATACACATATAACAAACTAGTGTAACACTCTCACTCTCACTCTCTTATTTCCTCTCAATAAATAAAAACATCACAATGAACTCTATATTTCAGTAAACATGGTGACGTTTGTGGCGGAGCTTAGCCGGAGGCAGAACTTCCACTAACGTTCAGTTTACAAGTTTTGTTAGCTTGTTTTTTTACAATGCTTAGATTGGCCAACCCGTACTGGCTCAATGCATGGACGATCTGACAGGATTAACGCTAACGAGTGGCCGGATACAATGGAGATACCGAGCGTAAAGAGAAACTGAGGACATATAAATCTTTTCATTGATTCTTGAACCCAACAACACAACAAGATGACATTTAATAATAATAATACTTTAAGCTCCTTATAATGTAGCCGAATCTGTGCTGATTTGTATTGTCCGTCTCCAGTTGTTTAGCCTCCAGCTAGCGCTGTGACGTAACTGTGATGCCGCGCAAGTTTGTTTGTCTGTTTGTTTGTTTGTCTGAGACACTGATTGATAACAGGGTGTTTTATAGCTTAGTTCATGTCTCTCTAAGACTGGGTCTGGTGGGTCTCTACAGGTTGGTTTGGCAGTGAGTATAGGGACTCACAGCAACACGCAGATGCTCGACAAACACACACGCGCACACACACACACCACACACACACACACTCTCTCTCCAGTGTTTCTGAGTGTCTGCCCTCTGCTCATGTTTATCTGCCAACATAATGACACACTCTAAAGTGCACGACTGACACACACAGACACTGATCTCAGGCCTGTCGTTGTGTCAAAAATGACAAAAAAACTATATATATATATATATATATATATATATATATATATATATATATATATATATATATATATATACACAACTTTGTTAAAGTGCAAACAGAACATAAAAAAATAAAACATTAATTCTAACTCAAAATGATTATAATAGCACATCAATGATACTAAAATAAAACTTGACTATATGAGGAGATATGAAGAAAAAAGCAAAGCAGTGCTGCATTTTGGTTTTATTCTGTTCTTACAATCCAGCATCATATTCCTTCTTCCTATCATATTTCTCTATGCCATAATTAGAGCATCAAGTTTAACCACTACGCCAGAACTGCTCTAATATTCCAACCTCTGAATACAACGACAGCGGATCAGAGCAATTACACTCGACAGCTGCGGATCCATATGAAACTGACCCCTTAAAGGACAAAAAAGGGTATCGGCTAAATTCAGCTGTGCACAAACATGCAGAATCTGATTATGAATTGGCTTTATTAGACATATTCCATTACCAGAATGATCTGACGGGTGACACGCGTTTACTTCAGCGTGATTTAGACTCTTAACTTTTAAAATGGACAGTTTTTATTTTCCCTTTCCTCTCGCAGCATCTCTTCTCTGAAGATGTGGGCGGGGCTATAACCTGTCACTCACATAACATCAGATAATAGCAAACCACAACCATCCAATCAGTTCCCCACAGACAAAATCAAGCCACGCCCACATCTGTTATGTGTTAATGTATCTTGATTTTTTTTCCTATTTGGACTGGGAGCAAGACAAACATACTAAGAGAAGCATTTTCTTGCAGTATAGTTTCAGAAAGACGTTAGAAAACACTGTCATGATCGCGTTCGGATCAGATTTTCTCAAGATATCTGGTCATGTTATGTTGTGTGTGGACTCGTTTGAAATCGAGACAACCGGATAAACTAAATAAAGATGTGCGATTTACTATGATTTACATTTTTTGTGCAAAGTTACAAAGCAGAAGGTGGAGCAAAAGCCTCTTCTTTATACTGATCACATGATCATCAACTTTTTACGGTTTTATTTCATCAAATTCACCCTTTGTCCGACGAAGCAATCAGGAGAGTTAGCAGACTAACGTTGGAGAGTTGAGAAACGGTGTACTGACGTCTTTCCGGTGGAAACAACGTTCCTTCTGATGTTCATTCATGTTTATTTGATGCTATAAATTAACTAGAAGGAAGAGATTTTAACTGAGATTTAATCTGTCAGACACATTAAACAGCCACAAAACAGTATTTACGGTTTCAATTTCTTTAAAAAAAATGACACAATTTGAAACCTGCTCTGTCCTGTCTGTCTGCACGTTTTCAGGGTCATCACATGAGGTGGCGTAAGAGTGGGCGTGGCATGTTGACAGTAACTAAAGGGGGCGGGTCTTTGCAAACTGTCAATTATCAAATTTATTGCTTATTGTTAGTTAATGCATAACAATGTTCTCTTCATTGTTTATTCACATCCATCTCAGGTCTATTAAATACTATTAACCGATTCAACTTTTGATTTTTAATAATGCATTAGGAAATGTTGAAATTAACTTTAACTAAGATTGATTCATGTTTTGGAAGTATTTTTCATTGTTAGTTCTGCTGCAAGCTTACGGTAAAGTGTTACCAAACATGAATTTATTTCTGACTAACACACACAAAACACAAGCCATAAATGGTCTGTTTTGGCAAAATGGTGTCATAAAAGTATTAAAAGTATCATTATTTGGAAAAGAGCAGGATAAACATTATTCAAAATATCTCTGGGGTTTAAACAACATGAGGCAACAGTAACTAAATGGAGTGGGTCTTTGCACTAAACGGGGTGTGTCTTTACACTTAAGGGGGTGTGTCTTTGCACTAAAGTGAGGGGTCTTTACACTAAAGGGGGCAGGTCTTTGCATTACAGGGGTGGGTCTCTGCACTAAAGGGGCTGTGTCTTTGTATTAAGGGGGTGTGTCTTTGCACTAATTGGGGGTCTTTGCACTAAAGGGGCGTGTCTTTGCAATAAGGGGGTCTTTGCACTAAAGGGGCAAGTCTTTGCACTAAAGTGGGTGTGTCTTTGCACTAAATGGGGAGTCTTTGCACTAAAGTGGGTGTGTCTTTGCACTAAATGGGGGGTCTTTGCACTAAAGTGGGTGTGTCTTTGCATTACTGCGGTGGGTCTCTGCACTAAAGGGGCCGTGTCTTTGTATTAAGGGGATGGGTCTTTGCACTAAAGGGGCGTGTCTTTGTTTATTTGTTTTGTTCATTGAGATCGGCCACATTTAGTATCATCAAAGTGATCATCATCCCGAATCCCAGGTTGAGCGCTCACCTCCCAGTGTGGCCGAGAGTCAAGATGTGCGTTCCATACTTCTTGATGATGGTGTCGATGAACTGTTGCGTGGACGGTCGACCGACCCGAGCATCCGCATGCTGCGCTGGAAATCCGGCATCAAGGGCAGAGGATTGCGAGATCAGATCCCGCCTCTCGATGGCTGTGTTCCTCACCTTCCAGCGTGCAAACTCCCTGCAGAACAGAGCAAAACATCAGGATCTGCATGGGAAAACAACACACTCAGAGCTTCAGTGGGGAAAGCCAGAGCTGATTTACACCGGTGGCAGCTTATATTTTCTTGCATATGCACATACATTTTCAAACATTACAACATCCACAAATGTTAGATTAAAAAAGCAGTCATAGCATATATTTCTGTACTGTCGTAAACACACACTTGCATTCAGAAATTGCTTTCACTGAAGAAGTTACCATAGCAACAGAGGCTCCAGCACTTTTCATTAGGATCATAATGGGATGGAACATTGGAAAAATATTATTAATTTATTGACATCATAAATGTATGTTGTTGTTGTTTTTTTAATAATAATAATTGCAAGCAAAGATAAAATGCATTTATTATTCGCAGATTCATTTTTTCATCTGAAACTGGTTGTAAATATGGTTTAATAATAATAATAATTTATTACATTTGTATCAGCATTATATGCACAATAATGCATTATATTTTCTAAAGGTGTAACTGAATAGATGAATAGTATAATGTATCACAATGTTACAATTATTCATGAGTTCATACAATGCATTATAAGTTGAAATCAAAGGATTAATTAATGCATTATAAAGTGTATAATGCATTTAACATTATAATGCATTATATTTATATAAAGGCTTTAATATACATATATATTTTTTTAATTAAGAAATGCTGTTAGAAATATGTTGTCAATGCATTAACTAATGTTAAAAAAATGAGACCTTATTGTAAACCCTAAAAATTAAAAGTTTAACTTTTGGCTGAACTATTTCTTTAATTTAATTCAGTTTTGTCATAACGTGCAGCATATAATCTACCCGGGCCACAAAAAGTTTATTGGATTTTGTCTGGCACTTTTTGCAAAACTCAATTTCGAATGCATTGGCAATCGCAAAACCTCTGCAAGAACCAACAATCATGTGGCAATCACTTTTGTCCGGTGTGATGAGAGAAAAACAAAGCAAAAACATATTTTTATTGAATCCAAATCAAGGCTTCCACAAAGTGAAGTAATCAACACAACCGCCAGCGGCTCTGTCGTCCGCATGATTGTCGTGATGAAGCGATGAGCTTCAGTCCTGATTTGCCATTGGCCAGATTTTGGTCTCAGCTAATCTCACAATTGGTTCGAATTAGCATCTCATTTGGCAGCGGATCACAAGCGTCTAGTTCCTGTAATGAAGTGAAAATTGAAATTCCTAGAGACATGAAAAGCATTCACTGACTTAATAATCGTAAACATTGAAGGCTGAATCAGTACTTAAAGAAGCATCTATTTTCATAAATGCTGAGTTGGGAGTTGGACACTGGAAACGTCCATTCAGCACGGTCTGAAGTCTTGAGCAGTTAACACGAGTAAAAGTGCCAGAGAAGCAGATGTCGTCACTGTTGAACTTCTGCAGACTGAACGGACCTTTAGATCACCCATAGATGTAGACGAGATTATTCACAGAATCACTCACAGATAGATTCAGATCATTGGGCTTTTTTAGACTGATAAATGCAAGATAGAAATGAAGGCACTTTATTTAATTTTAGATTTAAGAAGTATCAAATAAAGATTACATGTGGCAGTCGTGCTCTTTCTCAGATCAACACACCGGCTGTGTGTTTGTGCTTGTTTTTATACAACAGCTAAATAAACAAACTGTTAGTACAGAGTACCTTAAGTCACAGACAATTTTCTTTTTTTAAATTGTAAAACAAGTTCCAAAACAAACCAAAGCATCAAGCTTTACATGCGAACCAACAGGAAAGTGTTTGAATGGACGGATGGATGGATGGATGGATGGATGGATGGATGGATGGATGGATGGAAGGACAGATGGACAGACGGACGGACGGACGAATGGACGGATGTGCGGACAGATGGATGGATGGATGGATGGATGGATGGATGGATGGATGGATGGGTGGATGGGTGGATGGATGGACTGCACGGACGGACGGACGGACGGATGGACGGATGGACGTACGGACAGATGAATGGATGGGTGGATGGACGGATGGATGGATGGATGGATGGGCGGATGGACGGAAGGATGGATGAATGGATGTACGGACAGATGAATGGATGGGTGGATTGATGGACGGATGGATGGATGGATGTACGGACAGATGGATGGATGGATGGATGTACAGACAGATGAATGGATGGGTGGATGGATGGACGGATGGATGGATGGATGGATGGATGGATGGATGGATGGATGGATGGGTGGATGGATGGGTGGATGGATGGACTGACGGACGGGATCGGATGGACAAATGGACGTACGGAACAGATGAATGGATGGGTGGATGGACGGATGGAAGGATGGATGGATGGATGGGTGGATGGATGGATGGGTGGATGGATGGGTGGACGGAAGGATGGATGAATGGAATGTACGGACAGATGAATGGATGGGTGGATGGATGGACAGATGGATGGAATGGAATGTACAGAGCAGATGGATGGATGGATGGATGGATGGATGGATGGATGGATGGATGGATGGATGGATGGATGGATCGGGATGGACGGAACGGAAGGATGGACGGATGGATGGAATGTACGGACAGATGGAATGGATGGGTGGATGGGTGGAATGAATGGACGGACGGACGGTTGGATGGAACGTATGGACGGAAGGATGAATGGATGGATGGATGGATGGATGGATGGATGGATGGATGCATGGATGGATGGATGGGTGGATGGGTGGATGGATGGACGCACTGCCTCAGCTCATCAGGAATACACATTAATTCACGGCTATTGGAATATTTTCTCCTCTTGGATTTACCACTAAAACTTTACTTACAGAACGCCACTTGCATCGCAAGAGATGCGAAGACTTCCCTGAAGGTGATTTATTCAGAGATAATCTGATAACAGAAATTATTATTCTATAATAGATTATTGTGCACAAATTCTAAGTCATCAACAGTTCTAGTGTAGATCAATGCTATCATAGCTTTCGGGTGCAACTTTTGGGATTACTGATTTTTCTGCAGAAAATCTCTGGAAAAAGCGCTGGTGCATCGACTCCATGTCAGAATCCCAATAACTTCTTGTTCGAACAACAGCCTGAAACCTGGCGACTTCACTGACCTCACAGGTTGTGTGATAAGAAGGCAGAGAACATGCTTAATAGACTAAACTTGTTCGGATATTGATCCGCCTTCCAACGGTTCTAAATAAAACAGTCAATTAACACAGTTACATGGGCTTATCTGCTCGTGTCCTTACACTTTTCAAATGCAGAAACCCTCCACAGTATTAATTGCTATTCCAAGTCCATGGCACGGTTTGGGACAGCGAATTAATGGAGTAAAACAAAAAATGTTACTTTGCAAATTTAGAAAGACTGAAACAGTATTTCTTGTAAAACATGAAGCAATAATCTTGTGCTTTTAGGTTACTAAATAACAAAACTCTTGAAATCCACAACATCAACCCTCCTGATTTTATACTGTTGCATCTTTTAATTGAGAGACAGTGTTTTCACATTTGGTTTGATTGTTTACAATAGTTTGAAATTATATATTTATATGTATATATGGATGTATATATGGAGTTTTAAGTCCATGCAGTCAGACAGACTGGATGGATAGATGGATGGAAGGAAGGACAGATGGACGGATGAATGGATGGATGGATGGACAGATGGATGGACGGACGGACGGATGAATGGATGGATGTAGGGATAAACGGACGGACAGACTGATGGATGGATGGATGGATGGATGGACAGATGGATTGGACGGATGGACGGATGTAGGGATGAACGACGGACAGACTGATGTATGGATGGATGGATGGACAGATGGATGGACGGATGGATGGATGTAGGGATGAACAGATCGGACAGATGGATGGATGGATGGATGGATGGATGGATGGATGGATGGATGGATGGATAAATGTATGGACAGATGGATGGACGGATGGATGGACGGATGGATGGATGGATGGACGGACAGATGAATGGATGGATGTAGGGATAGATGGACATAGACTGATGTATGGATGTATGGATGGATTGATGGATGGATGGATGGAGAGATGGATGTATGTATGTATGGTATGTGATGTATGTATGGATGGATGGATGGATGGATGGACGGATGGACGGAAGGACGGACAGATGTAAGGGATGAACGGACAGACAGACTGATGGATGGATGGATAAATGTACGGACAGATGGATGGATGGAATGGATGTACGGACAGATGGAGGATGGATTGATTGTAGATTATATACTACAAGGCTGATGAATGCTTGATTCTGATTGGTTGACAAACGTTCTAAGGTGTGCACTAATTATTAGGGAAACACACGGCTAAAGTAGTTCCAGGCAGGTTTTGACTGCATCACGTGTCCAAATTACTTCGTCAAATGATTTTAGTTATTTCAAAGATCCTTGCAGAAATATATATATATATATATATATATATATATATATATATATATATATATATATATATATATACACATATATATATATATATATATATATATATATATATATATATATATTCTAATATGCATTATTTTTCTAATGTCAATTATTCCATACATTACACACACATACTGGAAGTATGCAGTTCATGTGTCAAAATGCAACACAAACTAGTTCGCTCAAACATTAATCAACAGTGCTTACACTACAAGTGTAGCGAGTTTCAGACAGTGAAACAGCCTGAATCAGAATGGGTCTGTTTTCTGATGTTTAATGTGAATATACTGTTGATTTCGCACATGTTGAACATGGATTGTGCTTTTTTTGGATAAACAAAACATTTTAAATAACACTGTATTTGCTGTATGTCTTGAATGGGCTGTAGGGGATTGTGAAGATTGGACACTTCTGGTCTACAGCTGTTCCTCAGCGTTCCTTGTCTGGAAATTTTCAGTGAATTGAGCAGAACTTGATTGTGTTGTAGAAATGTTGGCTGTTTGGAAGGGCTTTGGGGTCGGTACTGTAATAAATACATCACCAGGCGGCTGGGAGCTCCGGGCAAGCGCGGACAATTAAGTCTACCAGCGTGAAGCCTGACCCTCGCCGAGTGCCAGAAGAATTCTCTGGAGTGACACCCTCTCATTCTGGCACTTCTCAAACTGAGATCAGCAGGTTCGTCTGGAGAATAAATATACATGGAGACCTCGGCAAAATACACTGATAATTCAGTTACAGTCGAGGTTTGCGCTCCTCGATGGAAGTCGAAGCGCTCCGCCTTTGGAAATCATTCTTAAGAGCTCGGTAATTACTGCTCTTCACGGGAACGGGAACAAATATATGCAAATTGCATTGTGTCTGCTTTTGCATCAACAAATCTCAAGGTAAAGTAGTGCAGATAATGAGGCGTATTAAGACTCCACATGAAATCACTCAGAAGGAGAATATAAGGTGTGTCGGAGGCCCACACGTGTTCGGATGCTTGAGTAGATGGGAAGAAAATGAGAAGAGGAAGCTGAGGAATGGGACGTAGCGACTGAAGGAGGGAGAGTGAAGAATGAAGATGAGAACAGAACGATAGACTGGAATACTGATGAATTCAGCACACACACCAGACTAGACTTCTTCAGCTCTCCGTCCGTCCACATCACTGACTCATAAACACACACGACTCTGAAAACTGATCGAATGAGCAGCATCTGAAGGTTAACCAACACCTGCATACTGATCTGACAGCTCTTGGTAACAGATAATGGAACATTTTATTATGATTACTGATATTACTAATATATTGATAATTGTATCATATAACACACAGTCTTGCCTTATTTAGAGTCATTGATTGAGGTTATACACAGCTATACAACTGACTTGCCATAAAGGAATATGAAGTAGTAAAGATGGTATTAAAATGATGGTATAAAAATAATTAACACTGTTTCTTAGGGATGCACACACTCTAAAAAATGCTGTGTCAAAACTTTGGGTCAAATATGGACAAATCCAGCCATTGTTTTTTTTTTTTTTAATTGCATTTTTAACCCAACATTTGGGTTTGTCCATATTTGACCCAAAGTCAAAACAACCCAGCATTTTTTAATAGTGTAATAATTGTTGATTCTGATATTAATAAGTAATACTTATTTGAGAGTTTTATCATATAACACACAGTGTCTTGAGTGGCTTATTGCTTTATTAACATCATAGACTGAGTTATAGACAGTTATTAACCTGAAAATAGCCATAAGAGAATAAGTACGTTTTCAGATATTGAATGAAAGAGAAAACATGATGAAGACTCTAGTAGAAATATTAAACAGAAACTTTCAACACAGAGGAAAAAGTTGAATAATCACTGAAATTCATAATTTAATCGTTTTCTACAAAGATGCCATTTTAAAAATTGGTGAAGCCAACCATTCCAATTATTGATGCATACAATTATACTCTATTTTCTAGATTCATTTTTCAGACCAGTTTGTCTAGAATTGACCATTATGATTTAGTGTTTAGCAAAAACATAATTCTCCTTCAAATATGGTTGATAACTGACCCGATATTCTTTCTTTAGTACTACAATGTATTTTGGACCTGTGGTTCCAGCGCTTTCCTTAAAGTTCATTGGACTTCCATGGAAATACCATGGAAGATGAGTGTAAACGCAACAAAATGCCATGGTGTTATCTGCTATGTTCACTAAACTACTGAGGGTTTCGGTATGCTTCGTAAATGATTTTTGATATAATATTGTCAAGGACAATTTTCTAGTTTGGACGGACCCAACCAGCATATGTTCTCTGTTGGTTGGCAATATCTCTGTATTGTGTTATTTTTCACACTTTCATTTCAAAAAACAAGAACCAGCAATGACAATGGAAAGACAAGACATGTTGCCAAAAAAAAAAAAAAAAACGCTCTAGATATTCTGCCGGTTTTCCATTCCACTCCTCCTGCGTTCCAGTGAATTCGCTGTGAAAGGCTCCATGGGCCTTCAAATTGACCTATTACTTAGCTCCAATTCTCCTCAAGCCGATCAGCGCGTTTCAATCTCCAGCTGCATAGCTTCAGCGTTCCTCCGTTCTCCTGCGGTTGTTCTGCAGGCTATTAGGGTCAGAGCGCTTTCTCCTCCGCTCGTCTCTGGACTGTGTCCAAATTCACAGACTGCAACAGTAAAGTCATCTACTGCCAGAGCCCGAATCACTGGTGCGTTCTGTTCAAGAAGAAACTTTAAGGTAATAAATCTTCTTACTCTGAGAGGCTCATAGACTTCCTGTGTGTGTCTTTGTGAGTAGACAGTACGTGCAAAGTTACGAACAAACATGACTTAATGGGAATGTTGGCAAACAAATATTCAGAAGCTGGGGAAAATCTGTTTATTCAACGCTATCTTACGACCAATTCGTACAAGTGAATGAAAAGTGGCTAATTCGAACTAATTCATGCGACCTCACTCGTACGAATTCGTATGATTTGTCTAAACCATGTGATGGGTAGGTTTAGGGGCGGGGTAGGTCATTCGTATGAATACATACGAATTGGCCAACTCGTAAAAATATGTACGATTTAGCAAAAATCATACTAATTCGTACGAGCTGCAGGTCATACGAATTGTTACAAATTAGCCACCTCGTAAAATTCATACGAACTGCTGTGAGATCGGGTTGGTTTATTTTATAGTCATAAAAAATGTAAAATAAAAAAATAGTACCAAAAATGTACCATGGTAGCTATGCAAATATCAAAGGTTCTTGCACTGTTGCAGAAAAAAATGATTGAGTGGTTATTCAGCTTACTACCAGCCAATTGAATGCTGATAATCTGAAAGAGAGCATCACGTAATCATATGTCCTTCATGACTAAGACTCAATCTAGGGATGCACCGATATGAAAATTGACCGATAGCCAATCATTCTTTATATTTGAAAGCCGATAACCGATATATTGGCCGATAAATCTAAATAAAAAAGTATATCATTTTTGAGAGCCTGATTACAACTAAAAATTAAATAAAATTTACAAAAAATGTATAATTTATAAAAAAATTCCAATTAAATTTTGCATTTCACTGTATTTTCCTTTTTGAAGTGATTTAAATCATATTTCAAGCACTTCAAAACCATCATGGTGAACTGTTCGCAGCTGAAGGAAAAAATCCATCTTTTATCAGCTTTAATATATCGGACAAATGTTCTTATCAGGCCAATAACGATAACATAGAAAATGAACATATGTATCGGCCAATACCGATATGGTGGCCAATATATTGTGCATTCCTGAACTCAGACTGCTGATGAATATATGAATATATATCATTAGATTTTGCAGATATCAGATCATTTCATGAAGTACATTTGCCATAACACATTGCCTGGACTGTGTATCATTATCGTCTTAAGCTCTGGCTATATAAGCCCTGTGTTTTCATTTACTCTTTGCGAAGTCTTGCGAATTGTTTAACTGCATTTCTGAGCCTTATTATGGTTTCCTGTGTCTTGGCTTTTTTTATTCTCTGCCCATTTTCTGGATTACTCTTATTATTGCCCTCTTGATCTTCAACCCAAGTCTAGGAGCAGTTCGTAAAAGGTATCTCCACATGCACTATTTTTTTTTTGTTGTTGTAATGAATCCAATTAAATTTAAGATTCTGGAAATTATATTTATATGAACCTTAAACTTTACAATTCAAATATTTGTTAATATGTGGTAAAATATTTGGTAACATTCTGAAAAAGGTGTAAAATACATGTAAACATCTGAATCACAACACAGCTCTATTGCACAAGGCATTTTGGAATTCGATTGAGAAAATGGTGATTTTTAAATGCTTGATATATTGATCCGATTATTTCATGTCTACACCACCCTTTCAATCCGATCGAAATTACATTTGGTTAGACTCTCAGTCAGATCAGAATGAGGTGTTTACATGAAGGCTTTTCAATACCATTAAGCCATCAATCTGATTATAAGTGGATTATTTGGGGTCATGTAAACACAGCTACTGACACTCACAATGATGCAGATGTATTCCTTATATTGAAGAACGTCAACATAGGCTTTAAATTAATTTTTACATTTATTTATTTCAGCGACACAATTTATCTTTTTAAATTGTGTCACGATTTATGCAAGTGTTTAATTGTGAGGTGTCAAAAGGCTGGCCGAGCTACAAGCTATTATTATGTAGAGTAGTTCAACTCTAGTCAAACCATTCTTTATAAAAGTTTTCAGCAACTAAACCTATTTGAGGGTGAGCACTATTAAAAAATTTCAATTACGGTGACAAACCATAGCCAATGAGTGCAGCCAGAGATAATCAGTTCAACACCAAGAGTAAAATATCAATCTCACATCAGTTAAACTCTGAAAATATCTCCTCTCATCTTTGGCCATTATGGAGAAGCCATATGTTAGAGCCATGTGTATTTAGGCCCATACGTTCCGATTAGCAAAAGCTGTTGGATGGAAGTTGTGATATGATTCACTGCATTATTTCTCAGTTTAACGGCAGATTTAATGACCTCTCTGAGGAACTCCTGCGATAAACAAATAGCCCACGCCACCGGTGCCGAAGCGCACAGGACAGGAGTGATTATCATGCCACAAAACCATTAGAATGAGCGGCTGCGGGTTAGTCGCTCAGCACTGAGGAAACCTGTGTTTGGAGAGTTGGTTAATAGCATTAATCAAGTTGAGATATCACTTAAATAACTCGTCTCCTAATGCACAAAACGCCTTGGAAAATCCACCTGTACTTTTTCTGAATGCAATGTGAGTGGAGTTCTCCAAGTCAAAACTCATTGCAGAGATATCAGGGCCATTCCCACACCAAGGTCCTCCATTGTCCACAACAAATATATTCAAAAACCAGAGACTCATAGCTTCTGAAATTATATTGCAAGATTCCAGAAGTTTTAAAAGCTGATTGTTTGATTGGGGCGTGGCTACTGTAGCAGGCTGAGAGTTTGGGGAGGTGCTACTGTAGCAGACTGAGAGTTTGGGGAGGTGCTACTGTAGCAGACTGAGAGTTTGGGGAGGTGCTACTGTAGCAGACTGAGAGTTTGGGGCAGGTGCTACTGTAGCAGACTGAGAGTTTGGGAGGTGGCTACTGTAGCAGACTGAGAGTTTGGGGAGGTGCTACTGTAGCAGACTGAGAGTTTGGGGAGGTGCTACTGTAGCAGACTGAGAGTTTGGGGAGGTGCTACTGTAGCAGACTGAGAGTTTGGGGAGTGTGCTACTGTAGCAGACTGAGAGTTTGGGGAGGTGGCTACTGTAGCAGGCTGAGAGTTTGGGGAGGTGCTACTGTAGCAGACTGAGAGTTTGGGGAGGTGCTACTGTAGCAGGCTGAGAGTTTGGGGAGGTGCTACTGTAGCAGACTGAGAGTTTGGGGAGGTGCTACTGTAGCAGACTGAGAGTTTGGGGAGGTGCTACTGTAGCAGACTGAGAGTTTGGGGAGGTGCTACTGTAGCAGACTGAGAGTTTGGGGAGGTGCTACTGTAGCAGGCTGAGAGTTTGGGGATGTGGCTACTGTAACAGACTGAGAGTTTGGGGAGGTGCTACTGTAGCAGACTGAGAGTTTGGGGGAGGTGCTACTGTAGCAGACTGAGAGTTTGGGGAGGTGGCTACTGTAGCAGACTGAGAGTTTGGGGAGGTGCTACTGTAGCAGACTGAGAGTTTGGGGAGGTGCTACTGTAGCAGACTGAGAGTTTGGGGAGGTGCTACTGTAGCAGGCTGAGAGTTTGGGGAGGTGCTACTGTAGCAGGCTGAGAGTTTGGGGAGGTGCTACTGTAGCAGGCTGAGAGTTTGGGGAGGTGCTACTGTAGCAGGCTGAGAGTTTGGGGAGGTGCTACTGTAGCAGGCTGAGAGTTTGGGGAGGTGCTACTGTAGCAGGCTGAGAGTTTGGGGAGGTGCTACTGTAGCAGGCTGAGAGTTTGGGGAGGTGCTACTGTAGCAGGCTGAGAGTTTGGGGAGGTGCTACTGTAGCAGGCTGAGAGTTTGGGGAGGTGCTACTGTAGCAGGCTGAGAGTTTGGGGAGGTGCTACTGTAGCAGGCTGAGAGTTTGGGGAGGTGGCTACTGTAGCAGGCTGAGAGTTTGGGGAGGTGCTACTGTAGCAGGCTGAGAGTTTGGGGAGGTGCTACTGTAGCAGGCTGAGAGTTTGGGGAGGTGCTACTGTAGCAGACTGAGAGTTTGGGGAGGTGGCTACTGTAGCAGACTGAGAGTTTGGGGAGGTGCTACTGTAGCAGGCTGAGAGTTTGGGGAGGTGGCTACTGTAGCAGGCTGAGAGTTTGGGGAGGTGCTACTGTAGCAGACTGAGAGTTTGGGGAGTGTGCTACTGTAGCAGACTGAGAGTTTGGGGAGTGTGCTACTGTAGCAGGCTGAGAGTTTGGGGAGGTGGCTACTGTAGCAGACTGAGAGTTTGGGGAGTGTGCTACTGTAGCAGACTGAGAGTTTGGGGAGTGTGCTACTGTAGCAGGCTGAGAGTTTGGGGAGGTGCTACTGTAGCAGGCTGAGAGTTTGGGGAGGTGCTACTGTAGCAGGCTGAGAGTTTGGGGAGGTGCTACTGTAGCAGGCTGAGAGTTTGGGGAGGTGCTACTGTAGCAGGCTGAGAGTTTGGGGAGGTGCTACTGTAGCAGGCTGAGAGTTTGGGGAGGTGCTACTGTAGCAGGCTGAGAGTTTGGGGAGGTGCTACTGTAGCAGACTGAGAGTTTGGGGAGGTGGCTACTGTAGCAGGCTGAGAGTTTGGGGAGGTGCTACTGTAGCAGGCTGAGAGTTTGGGGAGGTGCTACTGTAGCAGGCTGAGAGTTTGGGGAGGTGCTACTGTAGCAGGCTGAGAGTTTGGGGAGTGTGCTACTGTAGCAGGCTGAGAGTTTGGGGAGGTGCTACTGTAGCAGGCTGAGAGTTTGGGGAGGTGCTACTGTAGCAGACTGAGAGTTTGGGGCGTGGCTACTGTAGCAGGCTGAGAGTTTGGGGAGGTGGCTACTGTAGCAGGCTGAGAGTTTGGGGCATGGGCTACTGTAGCAGGCTGAGAGTTTGGGGAGGTGCTACTGTAGCAGACTGAGAGTTTGGGGAGGTGCTACTGTAGCAGACTGAGAGTTTGGGGCAGTGGCTACTGTAGCAGGCTGAGAGTTTGGGGAGGTGCTACTGTAGCAGGCTGAGAGTTTGGGGCGTGGCTACTGTAGCAGGCTGAGAGTTTTGGGGAGGTGCTACTGTAGCAGGCTGAGAGTTTGGGGCATGGGCTACTGTAGCAGGCTGAGAGTTTGGGGAGGTGCTACTGTAGCAGGCTGAGAGTTTGGGGCATGGCTACTGTAGCAGGCTGAGAGTTTGGGGAGGTGCTACTGTAGCAGGCTGAGAGTTTGGGGCATGGGCTACTGTAGCAGGCTGAGAGTTTGGGGAGTGTGCTACTGTAGCAGACTGAGAGTTTGGGGAGTGGCTACTGTAGCAGACTGAGAGTTTGGGGAGTGGCTACTGTAGCAGGCTGAGAGTTTGGGGAGTGGCTACTGTAGCAGGCTGAGAGTTTGGGGCATGGGTACTATAACAGGCTGAGAGTTTTGGGAGGTGCTACTGTAGCAGGCTGAGAGTTTGGGGAGGTGCTACTGTAGCAGGCTGAGAGTTTGGGGAGTGGCTACTGTAGCAGGCCTAATTTTGAGCAGCAGTAATAGTGATGCTTGCCTTAGAAAAGTAGGACAAAAACTGATTTGTGTGACAACTAAACAGTCTTCCAACATCCATATGTGCCGCTGGCAGGCATCAGTTTGTACCTCAGGGACATAACAAAACATTGCATCACAGAAAAACCTTGTCTTCTACAATACTTCAGTCCACACATCAAAAACACAACATGTGTTTGTTTGTCTCTGTGTAAATATATCCTGCGCAAATCTCACTGTATTTGAGGCATCCTGTCACAAGTTAATTCCCCTGCGCGTTCATCTGAGGGAACAGTCGAATCCAGCTCTGAACATTTATAGCAGGACCCCGTCTGTTTTCCCAGCGTTCAGACAGACAGCATAATCAAAGACAATCGCTCATCTAAAGTAGAGGACAAATCCCACCAGGCTCTGCTTCTTCTAATGACCGCTTCTGATGCTTTGCTGCAAATCTAGTTGTATTTTATGACCCAAAGACGACACTTAGATATCATGGAGAGACACTTTTCACAATCCAATTAATTTCCAACAGATAAAATCACATCAGATCCTTTAGTTTTTTGACAAAAGTGAGATAGGAGATGTCCTATCTCACTTAGAAATACATCATATTATTGTAAATGTAAAATTTATCACAAATACCATTTCATATTGACGTTAACATGCGTTCCTCTGTTAGTTTGGAAAACCTTGGTAGACTCGTGAAAAAATAAATAAAGTTTAAAAAAGGGATTTTAGCAGGGAATGAAATTTACACTTAAAAATATATTTATCTGTATATTTTTTATTGGCACTATGGTTGAACGGAGAATATTTAAAGTCATTGGAATATTTCAATTCTGAGGTTCTTTATAATGGAAAAATATTCTTTACTTTTAAAAAAATTCTTCGAAACTAAAACTACATTTCTTTTTTTGAGAATTGATCATGGACAGTCACTTTGGGGAACTAAAATAGTTGTTTAGAAGAACCTTTTTTGGTTCTCCAAATAACATTTTGGTGAAAGATTTTCACCCTTTAAAGCAGGATGGATTCTGATAGGCTGTCAATGTTTTATTTTTTATTTTTTATCATTCATCCGCTTGGGAAAAAAATGTTCTGAGAGGGATTCAGGCATTTAACCAAAAGCCCATTCAGGCGTGCTAAAATGAAACTCGTTTCCAGGTTTGGGGCTCATTCCTGCAGCACTCCATTCACTTCGGCAAGACAGTGTCTGCTGAGCACATAGATGTGCCACGATTACCAGTCCAATGGTCAAATCAGTTTCTGTGAAGACTTCAACCCTCTTTATTAGAAAGACATAAATCTGTCACATAAAGTTCTCTGCGCAGTCATTGGCTGATTTATTCCTGTAATGCGATACCATTTAAACTGAGTTTGAGAAAAGCAATCGGATTCTTTAAATTGCATGATGTACTGTACAAATTCATATTAAAGCTCTTAAACTTTATTACCAATTGATTCGTTACACAACAGGATGAAACTAACCATTATTGCTCAGTTACCATATGGCAATATTCATAGTCAATTTCATGTTTTGATTTCACAGACATGATGGGATTTTAACACTCACACAAAGCAATCCATCGGATCCATTTACATACTGATGTTGCAAGCTTTTTTTCCCTCCAAAATGATTAGGTTTTTGGCTTTTGCCTTGCTTCTGTTAGGAATTTACTAAATACAGGATGGAAACTGAGTACAAATTAAAACAATATTCAAAAACAAATAACAAATTTGATTATAGAAAATGGAAAAGTATGAAGTATTGGAAGTATATCAACTATATGCCATGGCCAGTAAAATATAGGCTATTTGATAATAGCAGAATGATCAACTATTTAGTGATCCAGTGAGAATTTTTAATTGGCCAATTTAATTTGAAGGTTCATGGGAATTCAACTGGTTAATTCTACTAACAGTGGCACGAACAAAGCATGCCTAATTAGATCAAGGCAAGACCTTGTTCACCAATTTCTGAGCATATTTGTCACATTGGTGGTTATTTATGCTAATGAGGTGTTATGAATGAGATGGGGATTTTGTGAAGCTGTGAATCACGGCAGGAGAGTGAACTAATAATATTGTGGTTTCAGAAACACTGATGCCTTCTGTAGGTTTGCTCAGGGAAAAAAGCCACTCTTGACCTTTCCTCAGATCACAGATCAGCCACATAGAGCTCCTGCCGGCATCTAATCACAATCTGTCAGTGGATAAAGACATGCTGTATATACTCAGCCGGCTCCATGAAGCAATTTTGCAGGGGTATTCATTTTTCTCTAAAAATGGGTGACATTAGAAGAGGGAACGTGCAGATAATCCAGCCTGTGGAAAGGCCGCTCCTGACAGCGCTATGCTTCAGTCTGTGAGAGACATAGGAGATACTTGCTAAAATAAAGGCCTGTTAAAGGAGCCTGGGAACAACACTTTTGTCACATAAGCAAGATGTTGGATAAACATACACCAAAGCTCATGTGTGTAATGTTTAAATGCCAAAATTCTGTTCAACTACTGATTGATTGGTAACTTCACTTAAAGGGGTGTGCATAAGACTTGTTATGACTTGCCCCAAAAACAATGTCTTGACATAAACCAATACATCATAACCTGTCAGTGTCTTTGTCATGACAACTTGACATTACTAAGCCAACACATGACATATATATTTGGTTTTTTATCAATGTTATACTAATTATTTATATTTATAATCTCTATGTATATCAATGCGTATTTAGTATTCATCAATTTGATGGGTGTTAGTCTCATTTCACATGCAAATATGTGAGCCAATCCTAGAGATATTTACAAGCTACACTATCAAAAAGAGCCATTTTCAATGAATAACTAATGTTCTTTGCATTATGCTAAGACGATTTAGCATGTTGCTAGCATATTTGCAAACACAGTTCCTATGCCGTTAGTGTGATTCTAGCATGCTTAAAAAATAATTTCTGTTAAACATGGATTGGATCCATTGCATAATTCAATGAACTGTATGAAATGACCTGAAAAGAGTTTAATTTATTTTCACACATGGTATTAACATGGTAGCATAATAAACATGCTGTTAGCATTATGCTAACAAATACGCATGTACCATCATGCTAAACACGATTAACATGTTATTTTTGCACTATGCTGAACATTATTCACATCATGCTAGCACGATTAACATGTTCGATTCACATGTTTTTATCAATATTCTAGTGTTTAGCATTGTGCTAACACAGTTAAGATGCCATTAACATAATGCTAACATGCTTTAACACTTCACTAGATGTTGCTAGCATCTGTTAACATATAACTAATATGATTTAGCATTTTGTTAGCATGATGCTAGCACATTTTGACTTGCTTTTGAATAATTAGTTAGGATTTTTAGTTATTTAGTCTTTTTTATTGTATCCATAATAAGCATACTTCTTTTTTGTCAAGTGTTTGCCTGCAATTAACACCAGTCTTGATGCACATAAGACACACTGCATGTGTGATGAGGTTTATTTTCATGAATAACTAAATGAAAAGTAGATATTAGGAAAAATAATTAAAACTATGAATATCGTTTCATGTAAAACTTCCTAACAGTCAGAGAGAAAGCAGAAACTGGTCGTGAAAAACACAATTATGAATGTTTTAGTGCAAGAAACATCCACTTATGAGCAGACAAAGACCCATTTAAATCTGTTACGAGAATATAGTGCAACATTTTAAATGACAGCCATAATTTTTCCAATCAAGAACTGATTCATGGTGTGATTGGTGAGCAATTAACCTCGGAGGACGCTCTCAGAAACCCTGATGTGCTGTCGTGTCTCGCACTTCTTCTGTTCATTCACGGTCCCCTGTCACTTCTCCTTATTCCCTGATAAAAGCTCCTCTTAAAGTGGAAGTTGGAGAGCAGCACAATGTGGCTTTTCATAAATGATCAACCTGGTCAAACCAAACCCATAAATCACTCCAGCACAAATACAACAAAACTGCACAATCCACTGCCTTTAAATATACAGGCGCCGTGAAAGTGGGTTTGAAAATCAATGCATTTCATTTCCTTACGCGCCTGGCCCTCATTCTCATTCTGTGCACGATGGATAAACACAGCCTGAAACTTGGAAAAGTGTGAACAGAAGAGCAGAAAGATGTGGGTTTCTTTGTTTCTGTTTTTTTATTGTGGCTTAATGGAAATTAAACCCCATTGGCGTTTTTTAAAAGCCATATAAGCTGAAAGGTGAGTTTGTGATAGAAAGGTGATTAAATATCTTGCCATTCAATGTGTGGGTGGTGTCACATTCTGACCGATGCAAACAACATTTTCTGACTGACTTCTGATAAAGTTACCATAGTTACCTATGCGTTTAACGTTCGGACTTGAAACAAAAATAGCTACATAAACATTCGGATTGTTAACTAACTCATTAAGAATGACTCATCAAGGACGAGAATGTGTTAAGCACTTTATAAAGGCTGTACGATATTGAAACTATTTAAAGTCCCTCTGTAGTCAATGATTGTACGTACAATAAATGACATATTTAAAGCTACACTGTGTGATTTTTACCTCCATCTAGTGGTGAAAAGGTATATGACCATCCAGTGAATATTAGTTTCTGTTCCTCTCAATTTCGATTTCGTTTTAACTCCTACGGTGGCCAATGTAGTCCAAGATTAACATGGCTTCCAGTTCGTCCATGAGTGCTAACTCAAACGTAAACGCGAAAGGCAAAGCTTGAATTAACGGGTATGTCCCTCTTTGGCTAATGTACTTTCAAGATGGAGGGGCAACATGGCGACCGACATTAGAACCCTTACCCGTATGTATTTTCAATGGCATATCATACACTCACGAGAATACTTTATCACTTGAACGAAGTAAATATACATTAATGAGCACATATATTTTGAAAGAACTAAGTGTTTTTAGCTAAGAATAAACTAAGAGTTACACAGTGTAGCTTTAAATGTTATTTTTTTTCATTGAAAAAAAACAAAACACTAGAAGACCCAGTTGATTAAACATTATATGAGGTAAAAACCATATAAAAATGAAACTTATGCGCAGATGAATTGCCCACAATACGATCTATAACACAAGAATTCAAATTAGACTTAATTCTTGAACTGTTTTCCATACATTCAAAACAGAACTTGAAGTAAAGAACAATCTGTCATTTAGAAGCTCTTATTAACCTCATATATTTCCTCATATATACAGTGTTTCATTTCTTCATCACACACACACACACACTGCAACGTTGTTCCAGCTCACTTGCAATCAAGCCCATCTAATGACGGTCACTACTGGAGACCAACAGAACGGCTGCGGTCCAACACTCTGTGTTTCCCTGAACGCTTGCTGTTTGTGCGCTGCAGAACTCAATGTTCTTGTCTGGATCTCTGCTAATTTGCACTCTGTTAATTTGTATCTGCAATAGAAAGTACTTATTACTGGTCACTATTTTAAGGTCAGTGATTTAAGCAAACTTTAAATGTCACTGTAACTCCTCTTGCACAAACATGAATGAATCCTCAAATAATTTAAACAACATGCTAAGCACGATTAACATGTTGTTTGCATGATGTTAACTTAATTAGCATGATGCTAGCAGCATGGTAATGTTCTAATCATGGTAGCATGGAAACATGAATAAATCCTCAAATAATGTAAATAACATGCTAGCATGATTAGCATGTTGTTTGCATTATGTTAACTCAATTAGCATAATGCTAGCATCATGGTAGCACAGTTAATGTTCTAATCATGGTAGCACGGAAACATGCATGAATCCTCAAATAATGTAAATAACATGCTAGCACAAATAGCATGTTGTTGCATGGTGTTCACTTAATTAGCATGATGCTAGCATCATGGTAGCATGGTAATGTTCTAATCATGGTAGCACGGAAACATGAATGATCCTCAAATAATGTAAATAACATGCTTGCACGATTAACATGTTGTTTGCATGATGTAAACTCAGTTAGCATGTTGCTAACATCATGGTAGCATGGTTAATGTTCTTTGCATTATGCTGAACACAATTAGCATGTTGCTAGGATATTTTTTTAACACGGTTCCTATGCCGTTAGTGTGATGCTAGCATGCTTAAAAAAATAATTTCTGTTAAAGATTGATTGGATCCATGAAAATTTGACCTGAAAATAATTTAATTTATTTTCACTGTTTAATGTTAACACAATTAACATGTTGCTACCTGATGGTAACATAATAAACATGTTGTTAGCATTATGCAACAAATTAGCATGTACAATCATGCTAGCATGATTAACATGTTGTTTTTGCATTATGCTAACATTATTTGCATCATGCTAGCACGATTAACATGTTCAATTCACATGTTTTTAACAATATTCTAATGTTTAGCATTGTGCTAACATAGTTAAGATGTCATTAACATAATGCTAGCATGCTTTAACACTTCACTAGGTGTTGCTAGCATCTGTTAACATGTAACTTATATGATTTAGCATTTTGTTAGCATGATGCTAGCACATTTTGACTTGCTTTTTAATAATTAGTTAGGATTTTTATCACTTTGTATTCTTTTTTATTATGTCCCTAATAAGCATACTTCTTTTTGTCAAGTGTTTGTCTGCAGTTAGCACCAGTCTTGATGCACATATGACACACTGCATGTGTGATGAGGTTTATTTTAACCTCACTAAACTCTCTCTGTGCTTGTTCTGCAGAATCAGGCCTTGCGTGACTTTCTCCGTGAGAGCAACGTGTCGTTCACAGGCGTCGCCGCTGCCAATATGTGACAGCAGACGGCGAGTGCCTATCCGCAGAGTCCGTCTGTCCAGAGAGACCGCTAACATTCACACAATGACACGCTGAAGGAAATCCAACATTTGACACGTCTCGTCACCTGTGCGACTCTCATTTAGAACGAAATGCACGGAAATGAAACATAGCTGCGTTACCTGACAGCTTTTCACAGGAAACAGCTACTTGTCAGGCTCTGATTTGAACATTCACAAAAGGCACCAATTTATTGAGTCGAATGACATGTCTAACTGCAGTTGTAATGTTTTCTCAAGCCATCTGTGAAGTTAAATAAATAAATATAGATGTGACAGTCACAAAAAAGTTTTATGATGATTTAAAATAGGGAGCAAACCCAGTAAAATCAGGACATGAGGTGCAATATTATTACTAATTAGCACAACAGTTGTACTCATGAAACGTTTATCAGGTAATCAAGGCTACGCTTATGACAGAAATAACTTTAAATTAAAACAAGGTAAAAATAACAACATTTAGCAACATCCTAAATACTATTAGCATCGCCTAAAACATGCTAACAGATGTTAGCAACATCTAGCGAACCGTTAAGACATGCTAGCACCATGCCAATGGCATGTTAATGGTGTTAACACAATGCTAGACATATTAGCATCTTGCTAAAAACATGTTAGTAGTGTTAGCTTCATGTAAGCAATATGGTAATCGTGCTAGCATGATGTTAGCAACATGCTAAATACAATTTGTATCGCCGTTAAAGATGCTAACAGATGTTAGCAACATCTATCGAACCGTTAAAACATGCTAGCACCATGACAATGACATGTTAATGGTGTTAAGCACAATGCTAGACATATTAGCATCTTGCTAAAAACATGCTAACAGTGTTAGCTTCATGTAAGCAATATGCTATTCATGCTAGCAACATGTTAATAATGTTAATATTATGTTAATAGCATATTTATTTTTTTAGCGTCATGATGTTAAATGTGTTAGCATCAAATAGTGAAAATAAATGATTTCATGAACCGCAGCCAATTGTTGTTTGTTAAAATCGGTATCAATAGTATCGATAATAAATCAATAATAATAATAAATGTGTGTGTTTTCACAGCTGGTTGGTTTGGAGTGCTTGTTAAGGAATCTGCTGCCTTTTTCTCTTTTAGTTCAGTTCATTTATACGAGTATTTGAACATCTCAGTCCAAAATAAATAATCGTCCTGAGATCACCTCAGCTCTGGAGTTTGTGCTGAGAAAGCAATCCGACTCAATGGAGCAAACGGTGTCATAACTCATTCATAATGGGAAAAGTGTTGCGTCTGATTCTGTTGCTGAACGCATTACTTATCGCAGTTGGAGAACCATAGAGGAACTCTTCTCATTGCTCTTCTCTTCAGATGCACTGCAAGAACGTTGTCTAGATGAAGCACTGATTTCTGCTGTAACACACACTTCAACAAAGGGCCAGTAAAAACTGCAAAATCACAATAGAACTATGCTTAATTGAGCATTTATCCAATTTATTTGACCGATGATTTGAATTATTTAAAATTAAAAATAAAATTATCTAGTGAAAATAATTAAAGGATTAGTTCACTTATCCAAAAAATGTTGCTGATAATTTACTCACCCTCATGTCATCCAAGATGTCAAACGTCTTTCTTTCTTCAGTCGAAAATAAATTAAAGTTTGTGATGAAAACATTCCAGCATTTTCTGCATATAATGGACTTCAATGGGGTCCAAACGGTTCAAGGTCCAAATGAGAGTTTCAGTGCAAACTGTTCAAAGGGCTTTAAACGACACCAGACGATGAATAAGGGTCTTTAACTCTCCTGTTCGAACTTGTTCATTCAACAAATGACTCGAAAAAAGATTTGTTCATTTTGATGAACGGAGTTGCGCAGGAGAGTCACGACACGCATCACAGAACAGAGCTAGGCGAAGAATTTGTGCTTATAAAACTTAAACTTTTTTATTTATTTTTTTAACTAGCGATCGGTTTCGTTTGCACTGAAACTGTCTTTTGGACCTTAAACCGTTTGGACCCCATTGAAGTCCATTATATGGGGAAAATCCTGGAATGGTTTCATCAAAAACCTTAGAACTTCAGAAAACAACTTAGATGACATTGGGGTGAGTAAATTATCAGGCAAAAGTTTTTTTTTTTTTTTAAGTGAATTACTCCTTTAATTTTCTAATTTTCAGAAGTGTTACAGTATCAAAAAAATAATGGCCGACGCTGGTCATGTGTGCGATACTGGCCAATAGTGAGCCGGCGTTCTGATGTACAGTACACTCTGTCAACAGTGTAGGAGAATAACGTAAGAGAAAAGATTTTTGAATAAATTTATATTTTAACGATGTCTTTACTACCTTTCTGGGCCTTAGAGTTGCAATGAGGTCAATGGAAGGACAGAAAGCTCTAGATTTCATCAAAAATATCTTCATTAGTGTTTCAAAGATGAACGAAGATCTGACGAGTTTGAAACGACATGAGGGCGACTATTAATTTTAATTTTTGGGTGAACCAACCCTTTAAGTCTTGTTGCAACCACTGCTCTACAAACACTATAACAAAGCACTAGATGTGGTGATGGACGTAGAGAGATAAGCCACAGCGCTAATGCTCCGTTAATTAACTGCTTATGAGCTGTTATAAAGCCAGACGCTGAAAGGGCTCTAATCAGAGCAGCTTATCTCTCGATGGTGAGCTGATCTGGCATTGTAAGAGCTGTTTGTGTGCTCATGTGTCACACACACACCTAATGCACCTAATGTACAGAACGATGCAGACACCTCGTCCATTTTGGAAACAATTACACTAAATAACTCTCAAAGAAGCTCATGTTTCATGGAGAGATGGGACAAGCAGATGAAAAGAGTCAGCAAATAATTAAAATGAACACATGCAAAGGTTTCAATGGGAACCACTGCTCCTGAACCTCGCAAACTCCATATAAAGAACCCATAAATCATTCAAAATAACTAATGAATTGACCCTTATCTTCTGCCTTAATGCCGTTTCGCATAAAAATTGCTGTTTCTCCTAAAATTCCTCAACAGAAAATAATGATTGGCTTCAAGGACTGTGATGGAAATGACAATAATGCTTACGCTCAAGGGAACACATCATTTCCACCCAAAACAATGTTTAACTTAACATGCTGATTAGCATAACGCGCCTGAGAGTAGACGAACACGTTTATCAGGTGCTTTAGAGCCGAGAGTCTACCCTAATTCTGCTGCATAATGTTTGTCATTTTAAGACAATACGAATTGGATTTTCACATTTCCTGAGGATTGTCGGGTGTTGTGGTGGTTGCCAGGCGGATTCTATGTGGTTGCTGAAGGTGTTGTTTTGGCCACAGGTTTTCAAGTCACCTTTACAACAGCTTTACATAGATATAACAGGAACATAATACAGCAAAGTTTGTTTCTGCTGTTTCAATGCAAATCTACAGGATTTTTGTGATTAAAATGCTATTGTTAAAAAAAAAGCGAGATTGATCATTGGTTCTCGTACATCTTTGAGTTGATGAGTGTTTATATGTAAATAAAAGCCTAAATTCAATCCAGTCATTATATAAACCAACAAAGTCTCAAATAGCATTGAGTTTTACGATTTCTCTCTATGAACTTTTTAAAGTATCTCAGTGGTAGTTGCGCTAGCCTATGAATGGAGGGACAGAAATCTCTCAGATGTCATTAAAAATATCTTCATTTGTGTTCAGAAGATAAACAAAAGTCTCTGAAATGACATGAGCGTCAGTTTGTGGCTAAAGTACCCCTAAAATAAATGCTGTAAATGCTCGTTAGTTTATGCATTAAAGGAGTAGTTCACTTAAAAAAAATAAATAAATAAAAAACTTTTGATAATTTATCATTTTTTTTTAAAAAGCTGATAATTTACTCACCCCCATGTCATCGAAGACGTCCATGTACTTTTCTTTCTTCAGTCTCAAAAGAAATTTAAGGTTTTTGATGAAAACATTTCAGGATTTTCTACATATAATGGACTTCAATGGGTCCGAAATGGTTCAAGGTCCAAATGAGAGTTTCAGTGCAGCTCCAAGGGCTTTAGACGACACCAGACGATGAATAAGGGTCTTATCAAGCGAAATCGATCGCTCATGAATAAAAAAGTTTAAGTTTTATGAGCTCAAAATGCTTGCCGTGCTCTGTTCTGTGATGGACGTCCGTGACTCTTCTGTTAGAACTCGTTCATCAAAATGAACAAATCTTTTTTCGAGTCATGATTCGAAAGGGTCATTGTGAGCATTTGAGCTTATAAAACTTAAACTTTGTTTAAACTTTTTTTTATGACTGATGGTTTCACTAGATAAGACCCTTATTCATCGATCTGGTGTCGCTTGGACCTTGAACCGTTTGGACCCCATTGAAGTCCATTATATGGAGAAAATCCTGGAATGTTTTCATCAAAAACCTTCATTTATTTTCGACTGAAGAAAGAAAGACATGGACATCTTGGAATGACATGGGGTGAGTAAATTATCAGCAAAAGGTTTTTTAAAAGTGAACTACTCCTTTAATGAGACGTTGTTGTAAAGTGTTACCTCTATTTCAAGTAAGGATTTTTTTCTTATAGACATACAAGGGAATGAATTGTTGTTCCTCACAGGATCTCACTGCCGTCAGAAGAGACACGAGGTCAGACATTAAACATTGCAGGGAAACAGTAAACCATATCAGGGGTTTGTTCAAATCTCAAACCCGCGAGTGACGGTGATGCGCGACTGTACCTCCGTTAGCGCCGTTAGTTGTGTGGGAGTGAATCTTCAATGCCGTGTTTCTTCTCCCTGAACATCCCGCGCTAATTCTGAAGACCCATCGTTCCACAACCGTACATCTGTTTTTTACGTATTCACTGATTAAAACGGCTCCAAACAAACATGCGCGATGCGTTTTCTTTCCCGCGGTGTGAATGAAGTCCCCAGAGACTCAGTTTCAGCCCACTCAGTGGTTCTGGCTCTGCTTAACCCTGACATGTCTTCCAGCTCCATTTCTCTGCTAATTGCCAGCTCTTCCTGCCGGTACATTGACTGAATCCCATCGTGGCGGATGATTATCTGGGTTCGAGAGCGATGCCACATTATCCCACCCAATTCAGATGTTGTTGATTTTCACAGAGAGAAATTACAGCAGAAGCACTCGAAACGTCTTCAGCCGTTCGCTTCATTCTTCTCATTAATGTTTGTCTTCTTATCTTCTGTTTAAGAGCTGGACTTTAGGTTTCACTTTACTATACGGTTCTGTTTAATATTAGTTAACTATATCAAACAATGATCCATATCTTATACGGAACATATTATTCTTAATGATAATTTCAGGATTTACTAAAACATTTCCATGTTTGTTCACTTTGAGTAAATATGTGCATGGACATTTTATTAACTAATGTTAAAGGAGTAGTTCACTTTAAAACTTTTGCTGATAATTACTCCCATGCCATCCAAGAATGTACCATGTTCTTCTTCTTTAGTTGAAAAGAAATCAAGTTTTTTGATGAAAACATTCCAGGATTTTCTCCATATAATGGACTTCAATGAGGTTCAAACGGTTCAAGGTCCACATGAGAGTTTCAGTGCAGACTGTCAAAGGAGCTTTAAACGACACCAGACGATGAATAAGGGTCTTATCACAGTACGGAACCGCTGAGTCATGACTCGAAAAAAATGATTTGTTCGTTTGATGACATGAGTTCGAACAGGAGAGCCACGAAAGCGCATCACAGAACAGAGCAAGGCGAGCATGTGTAAAACTTAAAGTTTTCTATTTTATTTATTTTTTAAATGAGCGATCGTTTCGCTTATAAGACCCTTATTCATCGTCTGGTGTCGTTTAGAGCCCTTTGAAGCTGCACTGAAACTCTCATTTGGACCTTGAACCGTTTGGATCCCCATTGAAGTCCATTATATGGAGAAAATCCTGGAATGTTTTCATCAAAAACCTTAATTATCTTTTCGACTGAAGAAAGAAAGACATGGACATCTTGGACTAACATGGGGTGAGTAAATTATCAGCAAAAGTGTTTTTTTAAGTTTTTTAAAAGTGAACTACTCCTTTAATGTAAATGAAGCCTATATGCATGTGTTTACTTAAATATCATCTTAAAATAATGGTATCTTTGGTTTTGAACGACTATATTTAAAATGTCATTGAATTAAGTAGTGTACACAGCATATTGGCAGCATGAAACTCAATGTTGTTTTCAAGATATCTCCCACAGATGGAAAGAGTTTAAGCACACTTGCTTATTTTCAGTGTCTCGTCCCAACGTGATATTTATCCCTACATCTACTGACAAACAGATGCTATTTAAGAGGTTTATTTTAGGAAGTCTTCAGTCAAGCATGAAACAAACTCGTGCCTCCAGCACTTACGACAAGATCAAGTCACATCAGCTCATATTGAATATATAAATATGTCATATTAAATCCAGTTCTGCGTATTTGCAGCTGACTTCACAGAGACTCTGCTCAGACCCTCAACAAGCAAGACAACCAACATCACACACACACACAGTCTCAAAAACAAACTTCCGAGAAATGTAATGATCCATTTATAAGTGAAATCGAGATAGAAGTCATTTACACTCAGATAAATTAAATTATCATCTAATCGTAAGCAAGAAGAAATATGGATAAGACTTTAGTTTTGGGTTAAATTCCCAAACTGTTTTTTGTTGTTTTTACCCAACCATTGGGTTACCATATTGGGTCATTATGTTGGGTTATTTTGCAGAAAAAAAATGTTGGGTAATTTTAAACATTGTTTGGGTAATTTCTAGTAATAACCAGATTGTTGGGTTAGTTATTAGTTGGGTTATTGGTTGCTTATTAGCATATTATTAGGTATTGACTGTATATTAGTTTGAGCAAATATCAATGCTTTCCTCTGCATGGTCATATCCTACATCTCCACCCAGAACCTACATTTAACAATTACACAACTAACTATTAATAAACATTAATTTGGACTTTATTAAGGAAAAAATCATGGTTAATATAAGAATTGAACCCTAACCTAAAGTGTGACCGTATTATTAATGAGCCTGAGCTAACATGAACTAACAGTGAACAGTAGATTCATAAGATTAAGATTAATAAATACAGTATAACAAATGAATTGCTCATTATAGTTAATGTTATTTCATAGATTAACTTAATCAAGACCAAATTGTTGCCAATAGGATTTGCAATATATAGGATTTGCAACATAGAATATTGAATTGATGACATTAAATATGTTTTATTGCCATCACCTTTAACACTTTTCTAATTGTATTACATTTTATTTATTTATTTATTTGTTTATTTATTTATTTATTTTATTTTATTTATTTGTTTGTTTGTTTGTTTGTTTGTTTGTTTGTTTGTTTGTCTAAATTCTACACTTTGTTTTATTCTTTATGTTTTCCTTTGTTTAGCAGATTATTAACTGCTATTTTTTTAATGTTTGAAACTACACAATTACTAAAGTAATGCATTAATATTACACTCTAATCTCTTTCAGTTACACTTTATTTTAAGGTGTGATTGTTAGTGTATTTTGAGTTATATTTAAGTTAATTTGAGTTATTAATTTGAGTTATAATTGAGTAGTATTATTGTACAACAAATGCATGCAATATGCCTAATTTATAGTTAATACTATAACTACATGTAATGTGTAACAAAGACAAAAAAAAATCCACAAAAAATAAGCATTATTTACTCTATTCCAGTATAATGTATCTGCCATATTTTTACACATAAAATTTGATTTTAAAAGTAGCTAGAATGTCCAAAGGTGTAAAGTGTTTGCTTCCATGCATTCCAGTTATAAATAATTTGTGACCATAAATATTCCAATGTCATGATAAGCAAAGAACAAAATGTTAAAAGTATCGTATTACACGAAACATCTTGTGATCCAGACGGGCTTCATGAGAAAAGCGCGGTGGACTACATAGGCAACACACTGATTAGGGCACTTGTCATGCTGTCTGTGCACTTCGATGGACAGCAAGAGTCTACTGATTATTTCTCACCTTGACTGTGACCTTTTACTCTCTCCCTCTCTCCTGTTAACGCCGTCTCACCCCGTTCGGTGTGTGTGTGTGTGTGCATTACACATTCCCCTCACTTCCCTGTGCTATCTGCGGACTGCATCTAAATCAGCAACCTCTGCTCCATCTAATTACTGCAGGATCAAGCAAACCCATTCAGCCCGGCACACTCGGACAAAGGATTTGTCTCTGGCTTAAAACAAAAGGCTGAGATAGCGGGCTGCCCTCCACCGTGGCATTCACACACACACACACACACACTCTCTGAATATATGAGGCTGCTCAGCCTGTCACGGGAAGGCATTGTGTCCCCACGTGAGATCGATATCTGGACGTTTTCATTTCAGTCCTAAAGAATACTGGGTTTCAAAAGTGCACGCCGGAGAGAAGAAACGTGCAGAGCTCAAGACGTGGGCCAAGATATCTGTTTAAAGGAACAGCGCACCCCAAAAATCAAAAGGTTACACTTTATTTCAATGCTCTGACTCTTGAGTATTAGTAGACACTTAGCGTTCGGGTTACTTGCAAAGTTACTTGTAGTCAGTAATTTTTTTTTTTTATGTGGGGGCACTGTGTATAATTATTATTATATATATATATAATACACACATACTTGTATATATTTAAGAAATATTTTCATGTATAAAGCTGCACTGCACTCACAACCAATCAGAAGAGTGTGGGCATAGTCTCTCTTGCACTCGCAACCAATCAGAAGAGAGCGTGGGCGGAGTCTCTCTTGCACTCAAAACCGATCAGAAGAGAGAGTGGGCGGAGTCTCTCTTGCACTTAAAACCAATCAGAAGAGAGTGTGGGCGGAGTCTCTCTGCAGGCGCAATGCACTCGCAACCAATCAGAACAGTGTGGGCATAGTCTCTCTTGCACTCGCAACCAATCAGAAGAGAGTGTGGGTGGAGTCTCTCTGCACTCAAAACCAATCAGAAGAGAGTGTGGGTGGAGTCTCTTGCACTCAAAATCCGATCAGAAGAGAGCGTGGGTGGAGTCTCTCTGCACTCAAAACCAATCAGAAGAGAGTGTGGGCGAAGTCTCTCTGCAGGCGCACTGCACTCGCAACCAATCAGAAGAGAGCGTGGGCAGAGTACTCTTGCACTCAAAACCAATCATAAGAGAACGGTGGGCGGAGTCTCTTACACTCAAAACCAATCAGAAGAGAGTGTGGGCGAGTCTCTCTGCAGGCGCAATGCACTCCGCAACCAATCAGAACAGTGTGGGCATAGTCTCTCTGCACTCGCAACCAATCAGAAGAGAGCATGGGGCGGAGTCTCTGCACTCAAAACCAATCAGAAGAGAGTGTGGGTGGAGTCTCTCTGCACTCAAAACCAATCAGAAGAGAGTGTGGTGGAGTTCTCTTGCACTCAAAACCGATCAGAAGAGAGCGTGGGCGGAGTCTCTTGCACTCAAAACCAATCAGAAGAGAGTGTGGGCGGAGTCTCTGCAGGCGCAATGCACTCGCAACCAATCAGAACAGTGTGGGCATAGTCTTGGACTGAAAACCGATCAGAAGAGAGTGTGGGCGGAGTCTCTCTGCAGGCGCACTGCACTCGCAACCAATCAGAAGAAAGCGTGGGCAGAGTCTCTCTGCACTCAAAACCAATCATAAGAGAGCGTGGGCGGAGTCTTCTGCAGGCGCACTGCGCTCACAACCAATCAGAAGAGAGTGTGGGCGGAGTCTCTCGCAGGCGCACTGCACTCACAACCAATCAGAACAGTGCGGGCATAGTTCTCTTGCACTCGCAACCAATCAGAAGAGAGCATGGGCGGAGTCCTTGCACTCAAAACCAATCAGAAGAGAGTGTGGGTGGAGTCTCTCTTGCACTCAAAACCGATCAGAAGAGAGCGTGGGCGGAGTCTCTCTTGCACTCAAAACCAATCAGAAGAGAGTGTGGGCGGAGTCTCTCTGCAGGCGCACTGCACTCGCAACCAATCAGAAGAGAGCGTGGGCAGAGTCTCTCTGCACTCAAAACCAATCATAAGAGAGCGTGGGCGGAGTCTCTCTGCAGGCGCACTGCGCTCACAACCAATCAGAAGAGAGTGTGGGCGGAGTCTCTCTGCAGGCGCACTGCACTCACAACCAATCAGAAGAGAGCATGGGCGGAGTCTCTCTGCACTCAAAACCAATCAGAAGAGAGTGTGGGCGGAGTCTCTCTGCAGGCGCACTGCACTCGCAACCAATCAGAAGAGAGTGTGGGCGGAGTCTCTCTTGCACTCAAAACCAATCAGAAGAGAGTGTGGGCGGTGTCTCTCTTGCACTCAAAACCAATCAGAAGAGAGTGTGGGCGGAGTCTCTCTGCACTTGCAAACAAATCTATCAAAATGAATTGTTGTAATTGAGGACAGGGTTTTGATTTTTTCGGGGTTAAAATATTCAAATCAATGCAATGTGCATCTAATATATTCAGTTAAAGTGAATTGTCATAAACACAAAATAGCATGAAGGCTTTGGTGTATCATGGCAAATTGCATTTGCAGATGTACAAACGAGCCTGATGATCATAAGTGCACCACTTCACGTCAGCGAGTTGCGCATGAAAAACATGTCACGGCCATGATAATTAGCAAACGTGTTATTATATGCTGCTCTGGTGAAGCAAGTCAAGTGGCAGCTTGACAGGTGGAAATTAGCAATCTTGCACCTCGAACCAGAGTGCATTTGGTTCACGTTTATTTTCGGAAGCAGTCATCTTATCCCCGAGCTCATGAAACCTCAGTAAGGTAACGCAAACCAACACCTGAACACCGGTGAGACTGAGATCTCATACGGATCCACGCCGGGTTCCTCTCAGAGGGCAAGTGGGGACGTGAGTAAGATGAGATCGCTCTCATAAAGACTCGTTTCAATTATTAACCAGCTCTGCTTTCTCATTACTGCTGAGATTGTGGACAGCCTGCAATTAATTCTTAGCATCCGATTTCTACGTCTACCCAATGTAATAATTAAATGTTATCAAGTAAAACCATAAGTTGCCAAGATGATTATGAGTTGTACTCTCCTACAGTATCAGGATTCTTAGCTTTGCTGATATGCGTTTTCTTCTACAAGCCGATTACCAAAAACTTTGTAAAAAGGTTTGTGGAATGATTAAAAATAAATAAATGAATAAATAAATGTATAAATACTTTTTATTGTAAAACCTTATATTTTTGCTGTGAGATACTGTCAAATGTATGTTTTTTTTTTTTTCTTTTTGAAATTATAAACTATACATCGTTATAAAACTTTCCCAGAAGCCCTGAGCAACATATCACTTATATTATGTTATTTAAATGGATTTGTTTTGTTTTATATTTTTCTTATTGATTCAATGCCCCAATCTATCCCGATCAAATAGACTATTTAAATTTGATCTGTGCTATGTTTCATCTGCAACAACATTGTGAATGTTTATAAATACATTAATTGCACATTAGCCAATGGAATATAGCAACTGTCTTTATGAATGAGTCATTGAATTACTTACTCAACCATTTTGTACATTTATGGTCCAATAACTTCCGGATATGTTCATTGCAAGTTCTAACATGATGTTTTCTCATTTTTGTTATGGCATCTTTTGAATTAGCAATTCCATGTGTCCCAAAGGCAGAAACTTACAAACGATTACATTTCAATAACGTACTTAAAATCAATGCAAAAAAATCTTCAGAATTTTTGCTTCATTTGCTCAAATAACACATTACAATGGAAGCGTTTTCGCCACTGAATAAAACATTTTAAAATATAATGGTGACCTTTTTATCTCACAATTGCAGGCTTACATCTCACAATTCTAACTTTATATCTCAGAATTGCAAGATGTAAAGTCAGACTTGTGAGATATAAAGTCGCAATTGTGTGTTATAAAGTTGCAATTGTGTGTTAAGGCATCATTGTGTGATATAAAATTGCAATTGCGTGTTAAAAAGTCATAATTGTGTGATATAAAGTTATAAGTCGAATTGTGTGATATAAAGTTACAATTGCGTGTTATAAAGTCAGAATCGTGAGATATAAAGTCACAATTGCATGTTAAAAAATCATTGTGTGATACAAAGTCGCAATTGTGTGATATGAAGTCACAATTGTGTGATATAAAGTCACAATTGTGCTGATATAAAGTCTCAATTGTGTGATATAAAGTCGCAATTGTATGATGTAAAGTTACAATTGCGTGTTATAAAGTCAGAATTGTGTGATATAAAGTCGCAATTGAATGTTAAAAGTCAGAATTGTGTGAAATAAATTTGCATTGCGTGTTAAAAAGTCAGAATTGTGTGATATAAAGTCGCAATTGTGTGTTAAAGTCAGAATTGTGTGAAATAAATTTGCAATTGCGTGTTAAAAAGTCAGAATTGTGTGATATAAAGTTCGCAATTGTGTGTTAAAAAGTCAGAATTGTGTGAAATAAATTTGCAATTGTGTGATATAAAGTTAATATTGCGTGTTATAAAGTCAGAATTTGCACATTATAAAGTTAGAAATGCATGATATAAACTCAGAATTGTGTTATAAAGTCGCAACTGTGTGGTATTCAACGCAATCTCACGACCAATTCGTACAAGTGATTAAAAAGTGTCCAATTCGTATTAATTCATACGGCCTCACTCGATACGAATTCATAGGATTTGTCTAAACCCACGTCATGTGTAGGTTTAGGGCGGGGTCAGGGGTAGGTCATTCGTACGATTCATACGAATTGGCCAACTCATAAAATATGTATGATTTAGCAAAAACTGTACTAATTCATTATTAGCCACCTTGTAAAATTCGTACGAATTGCCATGAGATCGGGTTGGATACTCATGTTCCATACATTACAAACAACAACACAACACGATATTTTGAGTCCTGCCAAGGTACTGCATGTGAACTCCAGAATGAACTGACTTCAGGCTCTTGTCGCTGACAGACTTTCAATCCTATCGCCGCCCGTTTCCTTCTCTCTGAATGCGATGTGCGCTCTGGTAATTGTATATACAGTGTGTAGGGCTCAGCTGGGAGATTTGATTTGAAGAAGAGCTCCTTTATTGCTCCGTGAAGTAAATACATCTGTGTGCGTTCGATTTGTGAGAACTGTAAGATTGAAGATATACGCCGCTGTCACTAGACAAAAGGAAAATAACTTCAATAGGGCGCGTGTGCTGTAAAGTGCTGATGTTCAGGAGAGTTGTGGAGCAGGTGCGCGGACTTCTGCTAAACTGCACTCGCGGAAACGCTGCTTGACATCTAATATGTGTCGAGGTTCAGAGAAAGCTGCAATTTTCCACCTAAGTTTAGCAGCCTAAGTTGCAGCATGAGCAAAACTGCAGTTTGTTCCGGACATCTCTGCAAAAAATGTATTCTATTTCCTTTTCATAACATAAATCAGATAAGTAGCTTCTCTTTCATGGGGAATACAACCTTGTTAACAAAGACTGAATGATCCTGAGTCTCTCACACACCTTTTCAACTCAAAACATGATCAACACGCAGACCACAACTCTCATAAATATTTACATTTCACATACAATTTGTCATTTTTTGCTTTGATTACATTAGGCAATTGCAAACTTTATATATATATTTTAGCATTTATATTGGTTTTGTGGTCCAGCAATCCCCAAAGCCAATAGCAAACCACAACCATCCAATCAATTCCCCACAGACACAATCAAGCTCCGCCCACATTTGTTCTTGTTCCAGAAGCATTTCACTCGATATACGACACAATACCGGAGAAAAGACCAGATATAATTGTGTTGGGTGCATTGTTATGGTTTGCAATATGTTTATCATTATTTCAATTCAAATATATATCCAAATTTGAAAATAAGAGGCTGGCCAGAAAAACTTCCAGAAAATATAGTGTATAAATGATTAAGCTTAGCGTGTAGCAGATAATAGCACAAATAATAATTTAATTGAAAAAGCATGTTATTTTTGTACTTTTTTGTTGATGTGGATTTGGAAGCCGGGACTTACTTTATCAGAGCAGATATCAAATATTATATATATATATAGCAGCAATCGTTCACTACACCCTGTGCAAAATCCATAATTCCCAGAAATTCATAACAATTACACTCCCTACACATACATAAAGGGCTAATGGGCTTCTGCTTATTACAGCACACAATGTCGTTTGATTTTATTGTTGAGCAATCTAACCCCTTTTATTATGATGGTGCTGATGGAAATGACACGCTCTCACTAAAAATATATTCCATAAAACACATCAGATTATAATATTAGTTTGTCCGTTACGTATGGAGTTTGATGGCCAGTAGCACATCATTAATATTGCATGAACTGAACCTCCTCGGCACTAGATGGCGATACGTCTTTTAAGCTTTTTTGTTAAGTTGCCAATTAAAATGTACACTCACCTAAATGGATTTCAGGAATGCCATACTAATACTGTGTTTGACCCCCTTCACCTTCAGAACTGCTTTAATTCTACGTAGCATTGATTCAACAAGGTGCTGAAAGCATTATCCTGCTGGAAGTAGCCATCAGAGGATGGGGACATGGTGGCCATAAAGGGATGGACATAGTCAGAAACAATGCTCAGGTAGGCCGTGGCATTTAAACGATGCCCAATTGGCACTAAGGGGCCTAAAGTGTGCCAAGAAAACATCCCACCCACACCATTACACCACCACCACCAGCCTGCACAGTGGTAACAAGGCATGATGGATCCATGTTCTCATTCTGTTTACACCAAATTCTGACTCTACCATCTGAATGCATTGAAGAAACTGCCATGTGATTGAGTAGATAATTGCATTAATGAGAAATTGAACAGGTGTTTCTCATAATCATTTAGATGAGTGTGTGTGCTCACCTTTGTCTGGCCAATGTCAAGTTTCCTCTTTTTAATCTTTAAACCTTAAGAGTTTCCTTTTTAATTGTTTGACTAAGTATTTCTGTTTCACTCATTCAAGTCATGCTGCTTTCCTACTATCTGTAATATTTAGAAAGATACATGTTGAGGATTGCATCACATAAAGCTGTCTAAATATTAATGTGTTAATATTAGGTAGATGTGTGGCTATACATTACAAACGTAATTCCTGTGGGGGTTTTAGATTTCTCCATGTAAACAGTGACTTTATGAGTAGTTATTTCACATCTGAATGGGTGTCCTCATACAATGCACAAACCAAACAAACAAACAAACCAAAACAACCGGATGTAACAAGATTGGATTTGTATCCAATCTTAACACAGACAAGGTGTTTAAACAAATCTGATTTGACTGGTGGCTGCATATTTGTACATATTCTCTATTTGCAGTGCTGTGCATATGCCTCATATCTCCACTGCTTTTCATTGTGTCTGAGGGAAAGTCTGAATGATTTTCTGTGCTGACTCACAGCATGTTGCAGAGCTCAATAGAGCTTAACTCGTTTTTAACCCAATATTCCTTTAATGTTGGGCTATGTTCCAAAAACGGTTTAATATGAAGGGTCCTGGTAAATCCAGCTCATGCCGTGATGGTTTGAGAGCGATTCCTGGAAAATGGAAGATTAAAAGTGACAGAATCACAGTTGGTTGATTGAAATCCTGGCTAAAACAGTCGCAGTGGGGCCCAAAAGTCTCAGACCACTTGTTTTCATTTTATTAATGTAAATCAAATTGCATTATCAGCATAACAATTTGAGTTGCATTGAGGAATGCATTGAGAAGCTTGTAACTTGAATGTGCAAGGCTCCAGTTATTTCAGCTATACGAAAACAGAGTCAATGTTTACATGAAGCAAACTCCACCCACAAAAACGATCTTGATAACATCTAACCAGACGTCTACCTAGAGCAGTGAATGACAGCCGGACTTAGCCCCGCCCACTACATTTGAGATCGGGGAGTTCGGTCTGGACTTTGTGCTCTGAACCAAAGCTGTTTGGACCAATTAAATTGTCAGGGCGGGGTTTATACAATGATTGACCAATGATCAACAGTAACACAATCATCACGTCACCAAAGAGCGCTTGAGATGAATTTGTTTACAACAAATATGGCCGCCACTGGAGAACTGAGATGTGTAGATTTAGCATTGTGTCTGTTATAGCTGATGTAGACAGTGCATTCATTTAAAAGAGGAACAGAGAACAAGCGATCAAGAAAGATGTTTCTGCCGTCCTTCCTACGGGATTCAACATACGTCACTTTCCCAACGAAAGCTCAACCCAATGCTTTGCTGACCATTAAAGATAGCATGTAAAGCAAAATATTTTATTTACTGTTGCAAATCACACTGTTTTTACTTCCTTTTCACCCTATGCTTTTCCTGGTAAGTCTGTCTATCTTGGGTTGTTTTGCCAAGTGTATAGTGTAAATGCAGATATTGGATGTGGATTACTTTTAAAAGAAGATGTAAGCTGGATATAGTCAGCAAATGGGCTGTTAAATCGGTCCATTAGGAGCATTTTGAGATTTAATGGAAGAAAAAGAAAATCTCTCAATTTGTTTATTCATAGCAGCCCTTACAGAAAAAAAATCAGCCCATTCTCATCCCAATGCGTCATATATCGACGCTTTTGCCAATGCGTAGACATCCTACACACATGGCACCGTTTAGCGTCAATATGAGACGCAGATATATATGGGCCAGAAGGCGCCTCCTAGTGGTCTAACCCTAACCCTACACCAGACCTAAACCTACCCATAACCGAAGCGTGTTATATTCACGATAAAGGGTGCCATGTGCGTTGGATGTATACGCATTGGCAAAAGTGTCAGTATATGATGCCTTGGGATGAGAATGCGTTGGAAAAAAAAAACACATGAATTTCACATATGCACATGTTCACATCTTTCACATATGTTTTGTGAAATGGATCACATGTGAAATGTGTTCTGCACATGGGAAATGTGAGCTTTTGGTAAATTCCCATGTGAAACAAATGTGATCACAGTTAAAATAACATGTAATGCACATAAGAAACCCATGATATACTGTGAAACGTAAAATTCACATGTGAAACCCATGAGATTCTGTGAAACATGTAAAAATGCATGCGTTTTTCTTTTTTTTTTTCAACAATAGTCCTGGTAATAAACAACTTAGATTACGGCATTTTGTTTTAAGAACAAATAATGTGACCCAATTAAATACTGAATTAATTACGAACTAGTATGTGAACTTCACATCTCAAGTTATAGGATTTTCCAAAGGTTTTGTGGGTAACACTTTATTTGACAGTGTCCATTTGTTACATACAGTTATAACTATGCAACTAACTTGGAAATGAATATCACGTGTACTTAAATAAAAGAAGGAGACATAAGTGTAAGTGTTTGGTGTGTCTCTAAACAGCATGCAAACACTGTTCCTCCTACGGGCCGAGTCCAGCACAAGAGAGCAGTCGACAGTGATGTGTCACAACACATTACTGATCTCAAGCCATTTAATTATTCTCTGGTAACGCGCCTTTGGGCCCGACTCGTAGATTTGCGATTTTTCATTCTCCTCAAAGTGATTGTGACCTTTCCGGCAAATCTGAGCGTGAGATCAGCAGAATGAGAAATCACAGCGTTTGGCCCGGGTCATTACCGGAGCCGGCGAGATCTGCTTGTTTCTGCCGTTTAATCTCGCTCTATAAAGACGGCCTGATTCTGAGCACAGAACTCCAGGGACGCCTCTATTGTTATTCACGTGCCGTTTGCTACCAGCCATCTTATTTGAGTCGCGCTTGTTCCCAGGCAACGGGACTATTAAGAGCGAGCTGTTAGTAATCAAGGCCGGGGCGTTTGTGCCTCGCCAGGAGCGTTTTCTCCACGGTTTCAAGCCTCCTCTAAGAATTTCCAATGATAAAACAATTGACAGAATGAAAAATAAAGCAAACATTATGATCTGAAAGCATATCATCATTATAGTATATAACTGCGCTGTTATCGGCTATAGGAATGAAAAAAGCACTCATTTATCAAGATGTGATAATTCCTGAAGGTGATTATTAATAATAATACTATTAGACAAACCAGCTCGCAGTAACTAAATTAAATTCACATTAATCTGTATAGCGCTTTTCACATTACACAGTTTCAAAGCAGCTTTACAAAAATGTCCACATTATAATTTAGAGTGAATAGCAATGAATGTGTTGATGTTACTTGGTTGCAAATGCTTAAAAATACAATATGCTTATAAATATGCAGTATTTTTTACAATATATATATATATATAATACAGTAACACTTTACAATAAGAGTGCATTAGTTCATGTTAAAGCTGCAGTCCGTAGATTTCCTTGGGTTAAAAATTATCCAAAATACATATTTGAGAAAATGCATAACCACCCAGTGTTCAAAACTATCGGCTTGCCGTAGATCGATTAAAAACGGTAAGCCTGTAATAATGTTTTTAATTGCAATGGCACTGGTGGATTTCCACGGGTGATTCGAGCATGTCTTTGTGTCATTACGTCACATCTGTACACACACATCTGTACACATAAAGAAGGAGTCTTGGCTAGTAGGCTATTTATCTCTATATATCTCTCTCTCTGTGTATACACACTCTAAAAATAATGGGTTGTTTTAACCCAACTTTTGCTCAAATATGGACAAACCCAGCCATTGGGTTAAACTTTTTAATTACATTTTTAACCCAACGTTTGAGTTTGTCCATATTTGACCCAAAGTTGGGTTAAAACAACCCAGTAATTTTATAGTGCATATACACATCAGCAGTTCATAATTTATTTTATGAACAGAATGAACAATTATGAATGGACTGTAATGGAGGACTTCCATGCATTTTAAGGTTGTTTCAACCCAAATGTGGGTAAAGTATGGACAAACCCAAATGTTGGGTTAAAAATGTATTTTCAAATTTTAACCCAACTTCAACTTTCACTTTCAACTGTACATTTTTTCAATTGCATTTTAACCCAATTAAAACAACCCAGTGTTTTTAGAGTGCATGTCCCTGTATCATTCTAAATGCACAACTAGTTATTTTATAATATGCAATAGGTTTAATAAAGTTTGTAGCTCATCTAGCCTGTGTGTTGTGTGCATTTTCTGGTAAATAGCTTGTGTGTATCCTTCTCTTTTGCTGTTATTAAATATGCATTAGTCATCGGTCTCTTCATAAAGCACTGAATATGTCCATCTGGGTCAGCCTCTGTTACATATTTCATCAGTCAGAGCAAGGACGCGTATTTGTGAAATCAACACTGGGTGAATCTGAACATGAGGCCGCGGGCCCTTCGCGCCGCTTTTGATTCTTGTATAATCCCAGCATTTGGACCCAATCAGATCTCACCACATTGAGGGACAATACATGACTAGACGGCCTTTATTTGGCATTATGTAACTTCTGACGGCTAGAAGTGAGAGTAGAATTAGACGAGATGACCCAATTCTCCACATGAGAGCGAGTGGCAGCCCGAGCGACTCAAAGGCCCGGAGAATCACATCATTGCGTTCGCACTAGAAATGGAGAAAACAAACTTTTGTTCAGATTAGCGACAGTTGATGGATGAGCCTTGCCAATTCAAGTGACAGCAGTGCAGATGTCAGACAGATGTGATTGCAGATTTTTTGATTAAATTTTTAATGAGAAGCGCAGTGAATTCCACTCTGTATTGATGCACGATTTAATTGTCTTGTCACAAGCAAGCCGATATCCTGCATTGACGGCTGAATTCGATGCTTCCTTCTGTTGGAGGAGACAGGGAAACACTGGGAGACACGATCCTCCATGATCTTCAGTGCCGCCACTGTGTCTCCGTGCCAGAGACCATGTGCCTGACAAATGCAAAAATGCATTTCCGTTTCCCGCACCACGCGATATTCATTTCAATTATTTAAACTTCAAAAGTAAACTAAGGGGTCATGGCCCTGATCTGAACATATGAGTGGTATTTGTGCAAGTTTCATTGCTTATTACGTAGATACTGTTTACTGTGCAAAGACGTTAGCCGATCATAACAGTGTCCTTTTGCTAACACGCCTTAAAGGGACAGCTCACCCAAAAATGAAAACTGTCATTATTTACTCGCCCTCAAACCCACAAGACCTCCGTTCATCTTCAGATCACAAATGAAGATCTTTTTAATGAAATCTGTGAGATTTCTCTCCCTCATTGACAGACTGACGCAACTACCTCTTTCAAAGCCCAGAATACCAATTTTCAAAATGAATTGTTCTCAATACAATATAACATTCATCCACATACTGTATGAGTCATATATATATTCTATATATATATATATATATATATATATCTCTCTCTCTTATATATATATATATATATATATATATGAAGAGTTCAGATGCAAAAGCCTCTAAGTGCCATTTGAAATTTTCTTCTAAAATTATCATTTTTATCAAGCTTGTATATTAAAGTTAAGTAATTTCACTTAAATGGCAATAAAGATTACCTATTAATTGTCATTCAAGTGAAATTACTAAACTTAAATATACAAGCTTGATAAGTTTGTATATATATAAACAAATTTGAATATAAATTTGAATCTACGCAATAAGCAATGAAACTTGCAAAAAATATATATATAAACAAATTTGCCATCAATACTACAGAAGCCCTGAACCGCAAGGTGAGACAAAAAAGAAAGAAAACTTATCTCGTTATTACTTAAGTTGAGTCGTTATTTCAACATAACATCTCGATTATTTCGACTGAATCAGTTATTACAACATATCTAATTATTTCAACACAATATCTCGATATTATGTCATAAGTCGTTATTACGACATAATATCACGTTATTACGACACAATATCTATTACGACATAATACTCGATCGTCAACACAATATCTCAATATTACGACATATCGCGTTATTACCGACACAATATCTCGATTATTACGACATAATATCTTGTTATTTCGACATAATATCACGTTATTATGACATAATATCACGTTATTACGACACAATATCTCGCTATTATGACATATCTCGTAACGTCGACACAATATCTCAATATTACGACATATCACGTTATTACGACACAATATCTCAATATTACGACATAATATCACGTTATTAACAACACAATATATCGTTATTACGACATAATATCGTGTTATTTCGGCATAATATCACGTTATTATGACATAATATCATGTTATTATGACACAATATCTCGTAATTACGACATATGTTGTTATTTCGACTTAAGTTGTTATTACAACATAATATCTCAATTATTTCGACTTAAGTCGTTATTACAACATAATATCTTGTTATAACGGCATAATATCTTTGTTATTTCGACTTAATAAGTCGTTATTTTGACATAATACGACACAAATATCTAATCTACATAATATATCATAATAATTGTAGATATTTGTTGAAATAAGACTTTATGTCGTAATAACGAGATTTTGTGTTGTAATACAGCACAGAGTATCTCACGGCGTAAGTGATCTAACTTAAGAAGTTCAGTCCAAGCAATGAGATCTTATGTCGCAGAATAGCGAATATATCTGTATCTGTAATTAACAAGATATTATATACGTACAATAGTATACCAACTTAAGTTGTAATAACGAGATTTTGTGTCGGAGCAACAGCAGATATTATGTCCTAATATCGACTTATTAAGTCGTAATAATGAGATCTTATGTCATAATAGCGAGATATTGTGTCGTGAATAACAAGATATTATGTCGTAATAATGAGATATTATGTCGAAATAATGACTTAAGTCTAAATAACAGATAAGTTTTCTTTATTTTTTTTTCTCATCTTGCGGTTCAAAGCTTCTGTATCTATACACATCCATTGAACCTGAAATATTTTCTCACGTTTAAAGAATATAAAGGCTACATCCAAAATGCATTCTTCCCGACTATATAGCGTACACTATAATATGATGGATTTATACTACACACATTCACACTATATAGAACATACATTATTTTAGCGTGTGTGAAGTAATTACTTATTTATTCCAGAAGTCATAATGATGTCTCTGTGGAGCCGTACAATGATATCGTAAATACACTCTTTCCAACATGATTTCAATGTCCCATTTTATTTTCCTTAATAAAGGAAAACATAACAGACTGGATACAGTAAATAGGTCACGACAGAAGAAGACGGTGCAGCAACAACTGAAACACAGTTATCAAGACATGACACCTTTAGTGTGTTACACACAAAAGAAGCTCACTTTCAGCCTTTAGGGTCCATGAAGAGAGGAGATGTTGGGAGTGAACTACATCTGACATGAGAGGGAAGAGATCCAGTGGAGAGAGAATACGGAGACAGGGTGAAGGAAAGATAAAAGACGAGCGAGTGGAACAGAACGGGACGAGACGGGAGGGACGGAGGGAGAAGAGACGAGAGAAAGCAAAAACATACAACAACAGAGACGTGGAAATGAAAGCAAAGACAGAACGGAAGGAAAAACGGCCCGTTAGGAATATCAAACACTGAGACCCAGATGAAGTCTAGCACACCATTCTCCGCTGGAAGGAAGCGCACGGATCAAAGTTTGCCGAGAGTCTTTATTTGCATGAGCGTGTCAATCAAACATGTGCAGCTTTACAATGCAAAGAGACTGGAGGATATAGGAGTGATATTACCAGTTGTGTTGTGTCAGATCGTGCCTGTCTGTCTCCTTCAGGATGCCGTTACAGACACTTAAAACACACCGGTTGACGTGTCAGCAATGGGGGAAACTGCTAAATGCCAGATTTCTTGACGTGAACGTTAAAATAGGACAGCGAGAGCAGATATGGACCAGCATCTCTGCTGTGGAAAGTTTGTTTTACAAAAAAATGAGGGAAATTATTTATAAGGAGTTTATCTGTGAACATTGTGTGTCTGTGTGAGTGCAAAGCCATTTATTTTGAAAGCAACTGCATATTCATCATCAAATGTATTCGTTGATGCTACAGGAAAGATGTTTGATCAATGAGAGAGAATAAACACTGAACGATTAATATGCATAAGGATGCATTAAAACTGCAGATTTCAATTGTTCTGTCTCTTTCTGTTGTTTATTTATTTAATTATAGTGCGTTTAAATGTCTTATGTATCCCTGTACAGAAAGGCTCCTTTAAATAAAATGTGTTATTATTATTAATATATTAATGTTATTCAGTAACTGGGGAATAAAAACGCTATTTTTTCCAGGTTTGAATATTTTGTCTATGTATCAAGAGTCAGGCTATAGTGTGAACAAACACTGGAACAGAAATCAGGATTATTGTGGAGGAGTATAATTGAATGTATAATGTGGGAGGTTTACAGTTAAGTGTATGTCGATGTTTAATGTTGGTTGTTGTAAACATAGACACTGTTATGCAAGAAAAAGTTATGAGACAATAAAGTATGAGTGAAACTTTAAAAATTATAATATCATGCAAAAGGTCATTTATTTCAGTAATTCAACTTAAAAGCTGAAACTAATATATTATATAGACTTAATTACATGCAAAGTGAGATATTTCAAGCCTTATATGGCTTATAGCTTATGAAAACCCCAAATTAAAAAAAGGTTTTCATAGCTGTTAGCCATAATCATCAAAATTATAACAAATAAAGGCTTGAAATAGCTCACTTTGAATGTAATGAGTCTATATAATATATTAATTTCACCTTTTAAGTTGAATTACTGAACTTTTGCATGATATATTTTTTTGAGTTTCACCTGTTTAAAGTATAAGTAATGTGGAACTGTGTGTCTGTGAATTCACTGCAGCTTCTGATAATAACAGTTTTGAATCCCATAGTAATCTTATAAATAAAGGCTCTTTATTGGCGTCGATGATTCCATTAAAAACCCTAAAAATTATGTAAGCTTTCCTTTCCGTAAAGGTTCTTTGTGGAGCTTCTTTTTTGGTTCTTTGTGTTCCTTTTTTTTTTAAATCACACTAAGAAAAAAAAGTTATTTTAAGAAATGTTGACTGAAAGATTAATTTGGAACCAAAATGGTTCTTTTATTGCATTGCTGTGAAAGTAAACAAACACCTTTTGGAGCGTTTATTTTCAAGAGTGTAGAATATCTGATTAACAAATGAATTCGACAGAAGACCAAATAACATACGCCAGTTTCCTTCATAAACCCCAGGAAGTGTTTCGCAGTACAGATGGTTCTCAGCAGTGTTTTTCTTCTTATTCTGTGGATTATTGAGACTGATATAACACATAAAATATTAAATAGTTGTGTTTGTTTCCAAGCTGTACACTCATCACATATGAGAAATGACCGAGGTGAACGCATGCACTGTAAAAATATGCCTTTTTTGACAGCTTGCACGTTGTTAAAGTCCCCCTGTGGTGAAACTTAGAGTTTTTAATATTGTTTATATGTGTATGTGGTGTTTTTAATACGCTTAACCATGTGTGTGTTCATAAGTGTTCAGCATTGTTGAGTATTTCCTCCTTAAAACTGCAGTGAACCAAAGACAGACTCAAAAACACGCTTTGAAATCGCTGGTGTTTCTGACATCACAAACCACCTTGTAACCAATCAGATCAACGTGTGATCGTCAATGAGTGGATCTCTGAGTGGAGGCGGGGCTCATTTGCATATTCATAGGACCACGCATACTAAATGAGGCGAGGGTGTCGAGTTACATTCAAGATATTTTAAGGCATAAAGACTTTTTTTTCAAGGTAAAACATGTAAATGTCTCATTTTGGTGATAAAAGATGAGTTTCAATGGAAACAGGGATTGACTAAAAAGGGATTTTAAAATAATAATGATGATGATACATATCACACAGGAACAACACAGTGAAACACAGAACTTTTTTTTCAGAAACAAAATTGTGACTATATATATATATATATATATATATATATATATATATATATATATATATATATATATATATATATATATGTATATATATATATATATTTCTACAAGGCATCTCCAGTCATTGTTACATGGAAAAACTAGATTTTAACGAGCAGAAAAAGAACCTCCTCACCTCTAAAACCCTGTAGAAATGTTCATTTAGCTACTTAGAAGTGCGAACCTTACGCACACGTAACATATTGAGAGTGTGTGGTGATTTATGGAAGTGTCACTGACACTGACGGGTGTGTTTTTAAGAAAATGGAAGGATATCATATCAGGAAAGAATAAACGCCAATGCCAGTATTTCACTGAGGCTGTATCCAATGTTTAAAGTCTATACGCCTTCCGCTTCTCTAGATCGACTGTTTTCCCTTTTACATTTAAAGGGGGAAATACATGCACTTTTGTGCTAAAAGAGTTCATGCATTAAAAAATAATAATAATAATAATAATAATTTTAATTGAAAGTGACTAGAGCGATTTTGAGCATTATGAAATGCTAAACTCTCACGTAATTTCTTTCATTCATACTTGACGTACTAAACTTTTGACGTTCAAGGAAATCATGGAAAAATGGTTTATCTGTGTTCAAGTTAATTTCATAAGGATAATGTATATTTTAAACACGCATATAGCCATTATCACTGTAAAGAATACTATAAAATAGTATAATTTATCTCTTTTTATGATAAGAAGCAGTTCACAGAAGAAAGTTAGATTTCAATCATTTGAACTGGCGAGTTAAATGTTGTTATTTGTATTTTGATGCTCTACTAAGCTAAAAACAGTTTGCAACTTAATAGTCTCCTCTAAAATTAAACCATACAGCAATGGTCTTAGAAAATAAGATACATTTGAGAATTGTATCATTCATTCAGACGATAATTAAATCTGGGTTATTGCAATTGCATATTCATTGGCTAAACTAAGAAAGCAAAACACACAATAATCAAAGTACAGATGAATTTCACTGATTGTTTTTCTACACTGTAAAAAATATTGTTAGTTTAACTTAAAAAAGTAAGTCAACTGGTTGCCTTAAAATTTTAAATTCATTGAAATGGAAAATTTGAGTTAATACAATGAAGGAGAATGATTTAATCATCAGAAACTCAAAATGATATGTTATCTGAACTCATCAATTATTTAAATTGAATGTTGTGATTACTAATCATGAAAAGATTTTTTTCCAGTGCATAGACACCACAATACCGTGATATCTGTGAAATCTGATATTGTGACAGCCTGTAAAGCGTACATACAAGTGAGCATAAATGTGCATAAAACTCAACATTACACTATTTTTCTTTAGGTGCTGCGTTTAAGTGTGACAATTGTTTGGCCCATTTGTTCACACAGCTGTAAATATGCTTACAGTAATAAATGCATGTTAAAGCACTGTCATCATGTGCAATATCTCTGGATGACAAACTCTGCAGGACAAGTTCACACTGTACAACAGATACTCTTAATTACACAATGATTAGACTGTGCAATATCTGAACATCATTTCCTCAGCGAGAGGAAGGCTTTACCACCACAAAGTCTGATCTGCACTGATGCATCGAGGTGAAAACACAAGATTTTGAGACCATTCATGGCGAGACCACATCGTCTAATGCAGTTTCTATCCTGCAATGCACTGACGATATAGAGTCCTATAGTATGTGCCCTCTGCATTGACTTCTTAAGTTATTATCTTGAAAGCTTATTTAACAGGTATGCATACTGTAGGTGAAACACGGAAAATTACATATCATGCAAAGGGTGAAACTAATTAGACTCATTACATGCAAAGTGAGATATTTCAAGTCTTTATTATAGTTTTAATGTCTTATGAAAATGCCAAATTCAAATTTAAAATATTGTTAAAAGGTTTTCATAATCATCAACATGATAACAAATAAAGGCTTGAAATATCTCACTTTGCATGTAATGAGTCTATATAATATATTAGTTTCACCTTTTAAGTTGAATTACTGAAATAAATGCATGATATTCTAAGTTTTCACCTGTATCTCTCAGCCGTTTTGGAAGCAAAAATTGGTTTGTGAAGACTTCAGCATTGTCTGCATTGGGATTCTGCAAATGTAGGGTTAATGCATCAGATATCATGGACTAACGTGCATTAAAGTGCTCATATTATGCTATTTTCAAGGCAAGGGTTCACCTGTTCTCCTACAATATTCTCAAACCACTCGTCGGATGAATCAGTCTCTACTTTCACGCTGGCACGTCTGGGGTTTGATTTCATTAATGCATGTTAGTCCATGATACCGGATGCATTAACTAATTTGACCTTTCTGTAAACTCTTCCTCTATCTTTAGGAAGACTTCATAAGCAACAGCAGAAATCACTGCTCCACAAGATCTACAGCTCACTGATTCACACACAGTGCAGCTCGTTAACATTCAAACACAATACAGCATTAATTTATCATGACTTGATCTGAAAAACTGAATATACTGAAGTTTGTACTGAGTCCCAAATGGCAATGTCTTCCCGAAAGCAATATTTCAGGACTGAAACTACAAACAAATTCCCTTCAAGAAACGCCCACCTGAGTGACTCTTCTCTTCTAGGCCTTGCAAACACCTGTTTTAAAATCCTCAAGGTTTGAGTGTGGCAACAAGCATCTGATCAGATCTTAATGCACATTGCCGCCCTCTGAATGAGCAGAACCTGAATGCTGGATGTGCTTTGAACTCCATTGAACCATTGAACAGGTTTACACCGAGGGCAAGCTCTTTGGACAGTACCGTAACAATCGAACCTCAGCAGAAACTTCATATACGGACACGAGCTCTTATGGCACTGAGAATCGACTGCATCACGTGCACCACCCTGGAAATCTTATACCGGGTCGCTGAACCGCTTGGCGAAATCCTTTCCATGAAGGAGAGGTACCCCTCCCAGCTGGGTGGAAAGGGCCACGGTCAGAGATGAGCCAGTCAAACTGCTTGGTAAGCATGCTGTTCGCTGGCTCGAGGGCCTCTCACGGGAATACTGGACTGTTATATGGTCCCATATAAACAGGAGGTAGAAGTGACTTCAACTGAGCCTCCAGTTCATGCTTCTCCTCTGACTCCGCTCTCTGCTCTATTCTCGCGCCATTTTGTGGAGACCTGCAGGACGAGAACAACAGCAACGGCGCTTCAGGATGTGTTTAACCGGAAAACAGATCGGTTTCACCTTTATTTTACGTTTACATTTTCATCATTTAGCAGATGCTTTTATCTAAAGAGAGAACAGTAGAAGCAATCAGAGCAACAGGTGCGGGAACACAGTCTCAGTTAGTCCTCAAGCACAGTACACATGACAAGGTTTATTTTATTACTGTTTGTTTTTATACATCGACAAACAGAATACATTAGAAAATGTAAGTGCTAGTAATAAATTGGTCAGGTGCTGACGTAAAAGAAGTGTCTTTAGAAATGTTTTGATGGTCCCTTTTGACTCTATTTAACTTTGCACTTTCATGTCTATTACTCTCATTAGAGTATTAGTGGGAGTACACGACTAGTGGAATATTAAGTAGAGTATTAATGGAGTATTAGTACACTCTAAAAAATGCTGGGTTAGTTTTTAAGCCAACTTTGGGTCAAATATGGACTAACCCAGCCGTCGGGAAGTTAAATTTTTACTTTAAGTTAAATTAAGTTTTAAATTTTTAATTAGTGGATTATTAGTGGAGTATTAGTGGAGTATTAGTAGAATATTAATATAGTATTAGTGGAATATCAGTGGAGTATTAGTGGAGTATTAGTGAGTATTAGTAGAATATTAATAGAGTATTAGTGGAGTATTGGTGCAGATATTAGTAGAATATTAGATAGAGTATTAGTGGAGTATTGGTGGAGTAATAGTTAGAATATTAGTAGAGTATTAGTGGAGTATTCGTACAGGATTAGTGGAGTATTAGTGGAGATTAGTAGAATATTAATAGAGTATCATTGGAATATCAGTGGAGTATTAGTGGAGTATTAGTACAGGATTAGTGGAGTATTAGTAGAATATATTAAGATAGTATCAGTGGTAGTATTGGTGGAGTATTAGTAGTAGACACCTAGTAGAGTATTAGTGGAGTATTGAGTACAGGATTAGTGGAGTATTAGTGACTATTAGTAGAATATTAATAGAGTATCATTGCAATATTTAGTGGAGTAGTAGTGGAGTATTAGTACAGGATTAGTGGAGTATTAGTAGAATATTAATAGAGTATTAGTGGAGATTGGTGGAGTATCAGTAGAATATTAGTAGAGTATTAGTGGAGTATTAGTACAGGATTAGTGGAGTATTAGTGGAGTATTAGTAGAATATTAATAGAGTATCATTGGAATATCAGTGGAGTATTAGTGGAGTATTAGTACAGGATTAGTGGAGTATTAGTAGAATATTAATAGAGTATTAGTAGAGTATTAGTGGAGTATTCGTACAGGATTAGTGGAGTATTAGTAGAATATTAATAGAGTATTAGTGGAATATCAGTGGAGTATTAGTGGAGTATTAGTACAGGATTAGTGGAGTATTAGTAGAATATTAATAGAGTATCAGTGGAGTATTAGTGGAGTATTAGTACAGGATTAGTGGAGTATTAGTAGAATATTAATAGAGATATCAGTGGAGTATCAGTGGAGTATTAGTGGAGTATTAATAGTAATATTAATAGAGTATTAGTGGAATATCAGTGGAGTATTAGTGGAGTATTAGTACAGGATTAGTGGAGTATTAGTAGAATATTAATAGAGTATCATTGGAATATCAGTGGAGTATTAGTACAGGATTAGTGGAGTATTAGTAGAATATTAATAGAGTATTAGCAGAGTATTAGTGGAAGCATTAGTGGAGTATTAGTAGAATATTAATAGAGTATTATTGGAATATCAGTGGAGTATTAGTGGAGTATTAGTACAGGATTAGTGGAGTATTAGTAGAATATTAATAGAGTATTAGTGGAGTATTGGTGGAGTATTAGTAGAATATTAGTAGAGTATTAGTGGAGTATTCGTGACAGGATTAGTGGAGTATTAGTGGAGTATTAGTAGAATATTAATAGAGTATCATTGGAATATCAGTGGAGTATTAGTGGAGATATTAGTACAGGATTAGTGAGTAGTATTAGTAGAATATCAATAGAGTATTAGTAGAGTATTAGTGGAGTATTAGTACAGGTATTAGTGGAGTATTAATAGAATATTAATAGAGTATTAGTGGAATATCAGTGGAGTATTAGTGGAGTATTAGTACAGGATTAGTGGGAGTATTAGTAGAATATTAATAGAGTATCATTGGAATATCAGTGGAGTATTAGTACAGGATTAGTGGAGTATTAGTAGAATATTAATAGAGTATTAGCGGAGTATTAGTGGAGTATTAGTAGAATATTAATAGAGTATCATTGGAATATCAGTGGAGTATTAGTGGAGTATTAGTAGAATATTAATAGAGTATTAGTGGAATATCAGTGGAGTATTAGTGGAGTATTAGTACAGGATTAGTGGAGTATTAGTAGAATATTAATAGAGTATCATTGGAATATCAGTGGAGTATTAGTGGAGTATTAGTACAGGATTAGTGGAGTATTAGTAGAATATTAATAGAGTATTAGTGGAGTATTAGTGGAGTATTAGTGGAGTATTAGTGGAGATATTAATAGAGTATTAGTGGAGTATTAGTGGAGTATTGAGTGGAGTATTAGTAGAATATTAATAGAGTATTAGTGGAGTATTCGTACAGGATTAGTGGAGTTATTAGATGGAGTATTAGTAGAATATTAATAGAGTATCATTGGAATATCAGTGGAGTATTAGTGGAGTATTGAGTAGAAGTATTAGTAGAGTATATAGTGGAGTATTCGGACAGGATTAGTGGATTATTAGTGGAGTATTAGATACAGTATTAGTGGAGTAATAGTAGAATATTAATAGAGTATTAGTGGGAAGGATTAAGTGGAATATTAGTAGAATTTTAGTGGAAGGCATTAGTAGTAATTTTAGTAGAGTATTAGTGGAGTATTGGTGTGAGTATCGGTGGAGTAGAATTTTAGCTGAGAGTATTAAGAATATTAGTAGTACTATATATTCTGTAGTAGTGGAGAATATTTGGACAGGATTAGTGGATTATTAAGTGGAGTATTAGTGGAATATTAGTGGAGTATTAGTAGAATATTAATAGAGTATTAGTGGAGTAATTAGTAGAATTTTAGTGGAGTATTAGAAGAAGTATTAGTAGAGTATTAGTGGGAGTATTCATAAAGGGTTAGTGGATTATTAGTGGAGTATTATAGGGAAAAGAATGTGTTAAAGGGACCATCAAAAAGTGTTACCTAAAACATCAAAGCACCAACTTTTATCCCTTTTCACACAAAATTATGATTACAGTTGCAGATTAATGACCTCAAAACACCTTTACGTAGTGCATGATTTTAAAACGCGAGTCACAACAAAAGAGCTCAAAAGCTTGTAGAAGCTAAAATGCCAGATTAACAGGGGTTTTATTTTACTACGCAAAAAATATATATATATATATATATATATATATTAGTGCTGTCAAACGATTAAAATATTTAATCGCGATTAATCGCATTAATGCCATAGTTAACTCGCAATTAATCGCACATTTTTATCTATTCTTAATGTCTTTTGATTTCTTTTTGTTACATTTTTTCTCATTTTAATGCTCTTATCAACATGGAAAAGTGGATTGGCTTGTTTAGTGCAAATGTTTTTTTTTTAATTATTATTATTGAAAATAACATTGGAATAGTGTTCAATTTCACTCTAACATATATAGCCTAAATAATCTCTCACACAATGCAACACTGTCCATCAATAAAAGGGTGAAAGAAATACTGACGAGGTCCTGATATTGACGAGGGGTGGAGAATTTGCATCATCTGTGTTTGTGTGTGTGTGTTTGCTTGGCCATCATCAAGTGGTGTTTCAGGCTGGACGTGCTGCGATGATGATAGCTCAGTTCATAATGACAAAACATACAGATCGCTTTGGTCTTGTCAATGGGACAATTTGGCAACTTTATAAAAGTAAACTTTACATTCAGAATCTCATTGGCATCCATTTCGGCGTCTCTGCTCGTCATCCACTCAAAACATAACGTTACTATTTGGCCGGCTCGCAAGCTGAAACGAGTGTGTGCGGCACAAAACGTCCTCGCGCTGCGCTCTGAAACCCATTCATTTCAATTGCTTGCGCTGCGCGAGGACGTTTCGTTGCTTCTTCGACCAAAGCGCAAGCGGATCTCAGCTAGACCGGAAACAAAACAACAGGCACGCCGCACACACTCGTTTGGGCTTGTGAGCCGGCTTTGAGTGGATAACGAGCGCGAGACGCTGAAATGGATCAGGACACATGCCGCGTCCTGTTGCAAAAGTATGTGAAAAAACTACAAAGTTTGCTAGGACAAAAAGACCGTTAATCATGCATAAAAAAATTAACGCCGTTAAAATGGGTTTGCGTTAACGCCGTTAATAACGCGTTTAACTGACAGCTCTCATACACACACACACACACACACACACACACACACACACACACACATATATATATATATATTATGGCCTCTAGCTGTCAAATGCTCTGTTATACACAAGCATTATTTCCGAACTGCCGGTAGATACGCTACAATAACCAATGTAATAAAGCGTACAAGATTCAAGTTCATCAGTGTTTTATGGAGTTAAAACACACTCTTAATGCCACTCTGCTAGGCATTTAATTTCTAAAAGTGTCATGAAACATGCAAGACTTTAATGAAACCTAATCGTGTTGGCATAACCCTTATATTTTATTTTCATTATCCGTTATCCGCAGTCTCGTGGCAGAGGCCAGTGTGCTCGAGCTCATGCTAACCTGACTCGCTGCCCTTTCACAGACGTAAGAGACGGATTACAAAACAGGAGGAACAGCCTTCACTTTATTCAGGCTAATTGGTGGCATGATAAGTTCAGGGGTGAGTGTCAGTGTTGTGATGTGTTGTGACATGGGTTTGGTTTGTGGACGAGAACACAGCGCATCTCCTCCGCGGTAAATTAACACCGTGCGTGCGCTCGCACATGAATTTATTGCATTAGCTTCATTTATGCAATTAAGTGGTGCATACTGATATCCGTGTGAAAGTTATAACTGCACAGGAGTAAATGCACTCTGTAAAAATAATTTGAAAGAGATACATTAACAAAAAAATTGCTAAATTATAAAAGTTAGAAAAAAAATGTTTGTCACATTCGTATTCACTTTTTTTTAAATATTATATTTATTTTAGTGCTGCTGTTGGTCACTAGGTGTTTGAGTCAGTGTTTTATAATTGTATTAGTTGCACCTGACAAATGTATGTGAGTTTGATGTGATCACACTAATTGTTATCTTGATTAATACCGCTTTAAAAATACTAATCATTTGATCATTTATATTTTGAGTGAAGAAAAACACATTATGTTTATCCACTCCAATCTGATTACATTTGTCCCAATAACATATTATATTTCACCTCAGAATAGACGTAATGCAAATTAATAAAGTTGTAAGTAAATATAATACTACGGTGGTGTATTGCATTCACTTGAAGAAAAAAAATCTACTCTGTTTTTCTGAATTAACGATTAATTTTTCATGAGAAAAAAAGTTTTTGCTGTTTTTTTCTGAATTAACGACTTAATTTTTCATGTAGAAAAAGTTTTTGCTCTGTTTTTCTGAATTAACGACTTAATTTTTCATGAGAAAAAAAGTTTTTGCTCTGTTTTTCTGAATTAACAACTTAATTTTTCATGAGAAAAAAGTTTTTTGCTCTGTTTTTCTGAATTAACGACTTAATTTTTCATAAGAAAAATTTTTCATTCAGAAAAACAGAGCAAAAAAAATGTCCATGAAAAATTAACTCGTTAATTCAGAAAAACAGAGCAAAAACATTTTTTTCTTATGAAAAATTAACTCATTAATTCAGAAAAACAGAGCAAAAAAATTTCTCATGAAAAATTAACTCATTAATTCAGAAAAACAGAGCAAAAAAATTTTCTCATGAAAAATTAACTCGTTAATTCAGAAAAACAGAGCAAAAAAAAATTCTCATGAAAAATTAACTCGTTAATTCAGAAAAACAGAGTAGATTTTTTCTTCAAGTGGATGCAATACGCTACCGTAGTATATACACTGTATTAAGTTGTAAACCTCAGCAAACTTCAACTTAAAAAATAATTTTGCTGGTATAACGTATATAGGTTGACTTAAAAAATTAGTTAAAAAAAGTTGTAAGTGAAGATAATACACAGTATAAAGTCGTAACCAAAACCTAATGCATATACACTGTAAAATAATATTGTTGGTTTAACTTGAAAAAAGTAACCTGGCTGCCTTAAAAATTTAAGTTTATTGAAATGGAAAAATTGAGTTTATCCAATAAGGTGATTGATTTAATCATCAGAAACATAAAATATTATGTTATCTGAACTACATAAATTATTTAAGTTGATTTGACAAAAGAAATAATGTTGTGATTATAAATCATGAAAATATTTTTTCATGAGTGAGCAGAGCGTTACTGACAGACTGGAAAGAGAGGAGCCGCAACAATAGAGAATATGAGGAGAATAATCAACATTCAAGCAGGAAAACCTGAAAACAACATCAACACTTTGAAATAGGTCATAATGACCTCATGTATGTTCGATGCAGTTGCCCTAATTACAATTTTTCTCTTTTTTGCTCTTTTGCAAGAATAATACAGCCATAAAAAAGCTGATCATTTATTAAGATGTGTTCTTTTTTTGTTAACTTATGCATTAATATTAAAGGGGTAGCTTTTATGCAAATTATAGAGTAGCGAGTAGTTTGGGAAGCTAATTACATGTTTGTGTTTTCACTGTTAATAAAAAACTTGACCTTTAAACACCTTTCAAAAAATTATAAAACATTAATTATTCATACCATGCATACGTCCATAATTAACATTCTACAGGCAAAAAATAAATGCATTATTAATAATATCTGCCAATGCAAACATAAGCAGTAAACATATGACCAGCCAGAAACCCGGTACAAACATGCCAATGAAATCACCAAATAAACAAAATATTTAGAGCTTATCTTTAGTGTTATCAGGCTGGGTGTAACAACTATTCGATATAATATTTCGACACTGATCTCACGATACGATATTATCGCAAAACTCCAAAACATATGATAAAAGGTTAGCAAAAACAAAACAAAAAAATTACATTTGATTTTAAAACACTAAATTTGATGTTACGATTTTTTTGTCGTGTGTCAAAAAATAAATAAAAATAAAAATCCGGCATAAATCTGAAAATTTTTACACAGAAATGATGGCCTAGTACTAGAGCATAAATGCAATGTACCATAATAAGAAATAATATTTCATATGCAAGCTAATAGTGTAGTTGATGAATTGTGTGGTATATGGATACAAAAGTACTTTATATCTCCAAAAACACAGCATTAATGAATAGATGAGAAGTAAACAAAAATATATATATTTATAAAATTTGTATGATTAAAAATGTATATTTTTTTGTACACTTACTCAATAAATTGTTGGGGTCGTATAGACCCCGAAGCCCAGAAGTGTAAACAGGAAACGAAGACCATTTGAAGGTTAATATAACGCAGACGAACTAGCGCTGATGAAAGCCGACTGTGTTGTCGCCTCTCGAGGTAAAAAGCTGCACTTGAACCATGATTTGAACACACCAAGAGAACTACAGGCGACTGTCAGCTAGAATGTGCGTTCTGCGCCTGCGTTTAATGAGCCAACTGTCTATTTCTGCATTATATTAGTCTATATTCGTCATTCAAAAAGGAAAACCGACGCTGCCGGCTGCTGCAGATACACATAACGTAAACAAAGCAGCGCGTGCTTACCATTTTGAATATACGCGGGCATCCCCTTGTCAACATGTCGAAATCGGGCGAAACAAAGCTGACGAGGACTATTTTGAGCCGATGGCACGATGGTGTGCGGAACACACCGAGGAAACTAAAGCGCTAAAACCAGCTGTCAGATTTTCGCGCCACTCCCGGTTGCTGAGCAACGCGCGTGAGTTTGACAGCTGCCTGTCAGAGTGACTCAGTCGTTTTTTAGGATTGTATAATCTTGTAAAAGAAATGGACAAATACAAGCAGTGTGTGGACAATGCACAGTAAAAGTGTACAGCGTGTGCGCGGCTTTCATAATATGATACATACGTTTAATTAACTTTAAAAAAAAAAATTATTCTGCAATTTGCGCCCATCCAGCAGGTGGTGCCCCAGGTGGCCTGATTGTGTGGGTAAATGAATAGGCTTTGGACTAGGGCTGGGCAACGATTAATCGCATCCAAAATAAAAGTTTGTGTTTACATAATATATGTGTGTGTACTGTGTATAATTTTATATATATATATATATATATATATATATATATATATATATATATATATATATATATATATATATATGTATATATATATATATGTATATATATAAAAATATTATTTATTTATATTTTATATAAATTATGTATAAATATATATATATATATATATATATATATATATATATAAATATATAAATATATATATATATACAGTATATACATGCAAATATTTCTTATAATATAAACATGCATGTGTGTGTATTTATATATAAAACATTATTATACAGCACTGCACACACATATATTATGTAAACACAAACTTTTATTTTGGATGTGATGTAATACGTGATTAATAGTTGCCCGGCCCTTCTTTTGGACTTGCTGCTAAAATCGCAACACATCACAAAATAGAGTAGCCAGAATAACAATATTCATGATTCTGAAGATGAAAATACAGAATTATTTTAGACGAATATGTTAGACTAGATATATTTAAAATAATATAACACTTTTACTGAAAACATCAGACATCTTGCATTATCAGGACACACAAATATCCCCCATTACAATAGTTATAAAAATCATTGTGTTGCATTTGTGTATTGCGATGTTTTGTTACACCCAAAATATACAGTATACTTTGCATTTTTAGTACGCTAAACTTTTTTGTTACAAGCTTTGTGCAGCACATGAGCATTTTATTTGATGTCTAAACAAGAATTAATGCAAATGGGCTTTTAACTGAAGAAAAGCACATGCATCAAACGATACGCAACGCCAGCATCTGAAGGACGGACCATGATAAACGCTGTCTGATATTGATATTTCTGGTGGAGCTCAGAAGAGCGACTGAGGCACGCAAGCCAAACCCACCGCAGGCTTACAGAAAAGTGCAAACATATAATAATTAATCTGTGCACATTTATACTGCAATACTGTGACATCGCGGAGCAGGGGAACTGTTTAGATGTCTAACAAAATAATGCAATTTGCGCCTTGATGAATGTTTATTGCGCACGGAGAGCCACATTGTCTGTCGGGGCAACAGGGTCATCATCATTTATTCATCCTCTCGCTTTAAGTAATGCACCTCTTCCTCTGTAACCGGGAAAAGCGCATGTGCATTACGGAAAACATTGCAGAGGACAACAGAATATTTACAATGCCATGCTTTATTGTGCTGTTTAAAATGAGTACAGTCACCTTGACAGACCTGGTTAAGGTCCACATAAAACTAAACCCAATTTGCTTCTGTAATACATTTCCTCAGTCTTGTTGTGCATTATTCATGTTGTTCCAAAAGATAAATGTCTAAAATGTAATAACTTGCTCTGCCTCTTTCTTGTTAATTATTTACAGATTACACAAATTATTCATTATTATTATTATGACTTAGATACAGTGAATATTTGAGATATTTAAAGAAATACTAAAGTTCTGAGTGTTTGTTTTCAATTTCAGTTTTTACCAAAAAAAAAGCGAAGGGATACTTTGTAAAGACAGAACTCCCTAATTCTAACTCCTCCCCTAATCCTAACTCCTCCCTATTCATAACCCTCCCCTGAATCCTAACTTCCTTCCTGAAACCTAAACCCTCCCCTGAACCTAAACCCTCCCCTAACCCATAACCCCTCCCTAGCCCCTCCCTAAACCTAAACCCTCCCCTAATCTTAACTCCTCCCCTAATCATAACCCCTCCTTTAACCCCTCTGCCCCTCCCCTAATCCTAACTCCCCCTATTCATAACCCCTCCCCTAATCCCTAAGCTCCCCTGATTCATAACCCCTCCCCTAATCATAACTCCTCCCCTAATCCTAACCCCTCCCCTAGCCCCTCCCCTAAACCTAAACCCTCCCCTAATCTTAAGCTCCTCCCCCTAGTCATAACCCCTCCTTTAACCCTTTCCCCCTCCCCTGATCCTAACTCTCCCCTAATCATAACCCCTCCCCTAATTATACAACCCTCAATCTTACCCCCCAAACATAACCCCTCCCCTAAAATTACCCCCCAATCATAACCCCTCCACCCTCTTCTCAACAGAGGCGGAGCATCAGCTCATTTGCATTTAAAGGGACACACACAAAAACTGTGCATCTTTGCTCACACCCAAAAAGAGGCTAAATTTTGACAAGCTCTAATAAATGATCTGGGTAGTTTTAATGAGCTGAAATTTCAAAGACACATTCTGGGGACACTATAGATTTATATTACATCTTGTACAAATCAGACAGCTGATTCCCTTTCTGGCTCACTCAATTTTCAGTGTAACGACTATTCGAGCAAAACCCTGAATTGAATAGTGGCTGAAATTGCATAAAAGCAGTGCAAGCAACTGATTAAACAGGTAATTATGCATTGCAAGCTCACATTCAGCTCGGATTCATTCTGGTAAGGAGCGCCCACGTCTGCAGCATCCAATGTAATTCACGTCAGATTACGATCCATCAAGTTACAGCCTATACATTTACTTATTCTTGTTGAATAACCTGTCATATTATGGAAGTAAAATGGTTGATGAATCTGTCTCTGGAATAAAAAGTGCCTGCTAAATAACTTAAGTGGGTAAATGCACTGAATTTTCACATCACACAATTATTGCAACCAGTTCCTTGCATAAGAACACCAATGAGCGCCAGAGAGTCGTCGTCTCACAGATGGATATTCCCCTGCTGATGCGCCGTATGACACGATATTTCATATTAAACACTCATACTATTATCTGTGCTTTAGTCGTCTCCCTCAGAGAACAAATGCTTTTTACCAATCTTTTGATTTTCCCTCCACTGCCTGAAGGACTTGCGTTTTGTCAATGTGGATTCATTAATTGATGGATGTTTAGAGATTAAAACAATCCACTTATGAACAAATGTGGCAAATTATCACATTTATTACATGTTTAACACATTTCTAGCATGATTTTCCATGTTTCCAGAATGTTTTAACACATTGCTAACATGTTTCAGCATGTTTAGCATAATGATAGCATGTTTTTTAGCATGTTTAGCACGTTGCTAGCATGTTTAGCACGTTGCTAGCATCTTTCTAACATGGCTTAGCCTGTTGCTAACTTTTATTCACATTTCCAATATGTTAAAACATACTGTTAACATCTTTTGAACAAGTTCTAGTACATCACTAACATTTTTTAACATCACTAACATGTCCAGCATGTTTCTGCGTATTTATCAAATTGTTTACATGTTTTAACACAATGATAGCATATTTTAGCTCATCACTAGCATGTTTAGCACGTTGCTAGCAACTTTTTAGCATGGTTTAAGCCTGTTGCTAACTTTTTTATTCACATTTCCAATATGTTATAACTGTCGTTAACATCTTTTGAACAAGTTCTAGTTCATCACTAACATGTTTTAACATGTCTAGCATGTTTTGGCACATTGTTTACATGTTTTAACATAAGGATAACATATTTTAGCTTATCACTAGCATGTCTAGCATGTTGCTATCATCTTTTTAACATGGTGTAGCCTATTGCTAACTTTTTGCATCAGATTTTTAATGTTTCAACGTAATTCGTTAACATCTATTGAACAAGTTCTAGTGCACGTTTTAGCACGATCTCTGCATGTTTAGATTAAGTTTTAAAACATTGTTAACATGTTTTTAGCATTATCTGCATGTTTAACACATTGTTTACATGTTTTAACAATTATAGCATGCTTCTATAATATGTTTTGTTTCTAGCATGTTGTCACTGTATGTTTATCACATTGCTAGCATCTTTCTAACATGGTTTAGTCTGTTGCTAACTTGTATAATCACATCGCCAGCATGTTTTAACATGTTGCTAACACAATTCTGCATGTTAGGACATTGTTTAGGCTACCTGTTTTAACAAAATGATTTTTAGTTTTACACTAGGGTGTTTTAAAAAAAAATCAAGCATTTTTAGCTCATCACTAGCATATTTAGCATCGTCTGCTAACATCTTTCGAACACTGTTGCACACTTGTATAATGATGTTCCCACCATTTAATTAACATATCATTAACATCTTTCTAACATACTGACACACTGACAAAATTATAGCATGTTTCTAGCATTTTAGCTCACCACTAGCATGCTTAACATGTTGTTAACATCTCTCTAAACATGGTTCATCATCGTAGCGCTAACTTGTATAAATCACATTCCCAGTATGTTTTAACATATTGTTAACATGTTTTAGTACATTGCCAGATATACGTGTTGCCAGTGTGTTAAAACATATTGTTCTTGCATGCTTTAGCACAAGTTGCTAACATGAACTGAAATGCTAACAGTTAATAATTTGCTCTCTAGAAGAATCGGAAGAATAATAATGTTTTTTTAACTAAACCCTCTTGCCTCGTTCAGCTAATTCTTGTTTTTCCCTTTTTCCGAGCCTGTAAATGGACTCATTCACTCTCAGAGGCTTCCTTTATTCGCCGCTTTATTCAGTAAATCTCATTCCTGAATGCAGGTCTTGTGTGGACTCAATCGATCGCTGCTTTCCTCCATAGGGGCTGAGTCTCCGCTTTGTTCCTGACACATCACAGGGATCGAGGCTTGTCCCCTATTTGTATTGCGGTTCCCAAGAGCTGCAGGACTGAAGCGGGGAGCTTGTGCTTTGTGAGGACGTATTCGAACAGTTTCCGCCAACAAACTCCTCTGAGAGGAAGTCGAAGATTTGGGTTTGTTCTCGAATCCCCATCCACTTGATGTCGACCACATACTGACTGTGTTTGCTGTCAGTGTTTTCAAAACCCCAGAGTAAGGCCTCGAAACCCTGACCGTGCATAGTCTGAATCGAATCTCATATAAATGCTGCCGACTACAACAGCAAGGATTTTACCGTTTAACTGCATGCAATTTATGCTTTATTATTACACTCTGAAAAATGCTGGGTTGTTTCAACCCAGATTTGGGTCAAATATGGACAAACCCAAATGTTGGGTTAAAAATGTAATTAAAGAATGTACAGTTGAAAGTGAAAGTTGAAGTTAAATTACTATTACAGTAGTAATTGCATTACATTTTTAACCCAACATTTGGGTTTGTCCATATTTGACCCAAATTTGGGTTGAATAACCGCAGCATTCTTTAGAGTGTACAATTGGCTCTATTAATCTGTTGTTATCGAATCGAAGTCCTAGATGCAAATTGATCTAATTAATGCTAAATAGTTGACAGATGTGAAGTTGACATGTGTAGTACACTTCACAAAAATGTATTTATTAAAAATGTATTTATGTACAAAGTTATTACAGCTGAGACTTGAAAAATTAGAATATAGTGCAAAAGTTCATTTATTTCAGTAATTCAACTTAAAAAGTGAAACTAATATATTATATAGACTCATTACATGCAAAGTGAGATATTTCAAGCTTTTATTTGTTATAATTTTAATGATTATGGATTACAGCTTAAAATTTGGGGTTTTCATAAGCTATAAGCCATAATCATTAAAATTATAACAAATAAAGGCTTGAAATATCTCACTTTGCATGTAATATATTTAATATATATTAGTTTTCACGTGCAATTAATTGCGATTAATCACATCCAAAATAAAAGTCTGTGTTTACATAATATATTTGTTTGTGCTGTATATAATTATTTTGTATATATAAATACACACACATGCATGTATATATTTAAGAAAATGTGTTAGATAGATAGATAGAGTAGATGATAATACGATAGATGAATAGATATAGATAATAGATAGATAAATAAATCAATAGAATTGATAGATTGATATCATATTGATAATCATAAATATATGATCAATAGATAGATATGATAGAATAGATACGATAGATAGATAGATAGATAGATAGATAAGATAGATAGATAGATAGATAGATAGATAGATAGATAGATAGATAGATAGATAGATAGATATATATATATATATATATAGATAGATAGATAGATAGATATATATATATAGATAGATATAAATATATATATATATAGATAGATATATATATCAATAGAATATATAGATAGATATAGATATAGATGAGATATGATAGTATATAGATAGATAGATCAGAAAATTTGAGTGAATAATTCTTAAATATATACATACATGCATAGGTATTTAAATATACAAAATAATTATATACAGCACACACAAATATATTATGTAAGCACAGAAGTTGAATTACTGAACTTTTGCACTAATATTCACATTTTTCAAGTTTCACCTGTTAGATGCATTATTAAAGTTACATGAACTAACATGAACTATACTGGATATTGTATTTGTATATATCAAAGTCTATATGTCAGGCAATATATTATTTACATCAGTTTATGTTCATTATAAGCATGTTGTTGTTCACCATTAAACATCAACAATATAGTATTTCTTGCACAAGTCAGGTTTCAAAGATTTTGAAATATCATACAAGTAAGCACATACAATAATCAAACACAGATTAAGTATGTATATGCACTATTTGTTGCATAAATCGCAGCTTTAAATGCCCTGGACAATAATAAAAGGATTGTTGGACTCTAATGTTGACATATTCACCTTATTAAATGTATAAACTGTATGGGTGAGCACACAGTGCATATAGTTCAACTGATTCTCTGGCACATTTTTCCAGCAGAAAGAGATTTTCCAGCATGGCAGACTCCGGGCGATCTGCCACAGAGAGTCGATCCCTCGGGCTCCGGCAGGACTCTCACTGCGCTCTTGTTTTATGTTATTTTACATTAGATTTGTATTCACGTCGCACGCTTCTCTACGGGGGAGAGCTAATCAGGGGAGGATAAAGAGATTGTAGTAGCAATTTGTCCAGTTCAGATTACGAGGCGTCACAAATTATGAAATCACTGCAGGGTCTGGACGACCACACACACACACACACACACACACACACTCTGCCAATTGCAGTGAGCGAGGATTCACTGTATGTTCTGGATCTCACACACTGACCTTCAGGAGTCTGAGCTCAGCACTCCCGGCAGGATCATTAAAAGCCTTTACCCAATTAGATCAATGCACGCGTTTCAAAACAAACTAATTCACTAATGGTCTGACTTATTGTTCCAATTTACCTGGCCGAAGAATTGCGCTGAGCGTCGGGGAGGAGAAGAGGAGGATCGATGAAGAACTGAACCGGGTCTCGTTTTTTCATGAGAGCTTCTGAGCTTCAGTTGACGGAAAGCCAAGTCATTACCACACACACACACACACACACACACACACCGACAGCTCGGCTGGTCAAGGTGTCGAGAAGTTCGTTCCAGATACATTAGACATGCTAGGCTTGCGGACAATTAAATTAAACAAATGAGAATTCATCCATAATCATCCTTTTAATCGCACACGTTATTCGTCTTCATATTCAAGCGTCATCTCATGTGACTTTGAGTTATCAATTCATAGATTATTATTCATTCTTTTTCCACTTATGTCCATTATTTTGGTCACTGGATAAGGAATACACTAAAAAAATATATATATATATATATATATATATATATATATATATATATATAAATATATAAATATATATATATATATATATAAAATATATAATGGAAATTACTTTTTTAAGGACAAAAAAAAAGAGAAGTGCGGACTGGATGTAATGTTTTCAGACACATTATTCATGTTAATGCATTAAATGTATATGCAATAATTTAAAAGTGTTTTTGACCCATTACCCAGTACATCTTTACATGTAATTTCATTATTACGTATTATCTTTGAAATGTGCTTTAGTGTGCTTGGCCACACATCAAAATAAGTGCATTTCTATAAAACACCAAAAAAGATTATTCAAACAAAATCATTCAAACAATACATTTCTCAATCTGACTTTACAACAAACAGTAAGTGTGTAAAGAAACAGTCAGGATAGTGACTATTTACTGAAATAGAACAGTCTATTTAAGTGCACTTAACTGATCTTTTATTTATTTTATTAATAGTATATTCCCTGAGAACGGTTTAATTTAATATATTTTCCAGATTTTGATGTAGTCCACTTATTTTTGGTCTTTTATTTTTGGTCCCTTGCGAAATAAGTACACTTTTAAAAAGTGTATTTTTATTATCACGGAAATTAGACAGTTTTAAAGAAGTGTGAACTGAAAGTAATGTTTTCAGGTGCTAACTTTAATTACATTAAAATATATGACAGTTTAAATGTATATTAAATGCAATCAGTTAAGAGTGTTTTTGACCGATTTAAGGATCTTTATATGTAATTTCATAATTACTTCTATTATCTTTGCAATAGTTATATTACATGTTTGGTGTGTTCGTCGACGCATCAGTTAAAACACTAAAAAGATTATTCACACATAATAGCAAATTAAATTAAGCAAAATATAATTCTTTCATAATCAACTTATTGGTGTTCATACCAAACATCATCTCATGTGACTTTGAGATATCAATTCATTGATTTTTATTATTAATTAAATATTCTTTTACCACTTCTGTCTATAATATTGGTAGTAGATTATTAAGAAATACACTTTTAAAAAGAGTGAGATAATATACCTTTAAAATGTAATGTTTTCAGACACTTTGTTACATGTTAAATGCAATTAAATTAAAATGTATTAGTTATTTACATCAGTTAAAAGTGTTTTGACCCATTTAAGTAGGATCTCTATATGTAATTTCATTACTTCTATAATCTTTGAACTACATGTGCTTTTAGTGTGTTCGTCAACACATCAAAATAAGTGCACTTCTTTAAAACAAGAAAAAGATTATTCAACATAATGATTTAAAAATAAAATCTCTTAATTTGAGATTACTAGTTATTAGTACACTCTAAAAATTGTTGGGTTGTTTTAACCCAACTGTGGGTCAAATATGGACAAACCCAGCCATTGGGTTACATTTTTTAATTACCTGTTTAACCCAATTTGTGGGTTAAATTGTCCATATTTGACCCACAGTTGGCTTAAAACAACCCAGCATTTTTAGAGTGTACATTATAATTGCACGTATCTGATCTTTTATTGCATTAATATTATATAACCTGCAAGATTTGGCATACAACTTCTTATTCAATACAATGAAGTGCACTTCGTTTAACAAGGGATGATCTATCTGGACTTTATACAGATTTACAAGTCAGTAGGCGGATCACGTGTGTGAGCGAACTGGCTAAACACACCACTCAATTATCTTCAGGGTTATAGATGGATGAACCTGCGTCTGTACCATTGCTTTGTTTTCCTTTCTGTTTTAATCAAGCAAATGGACGTTTCATGAAAACAAATGCCTGCCCGTCACAGGATAGGGATTTTTCTCCATTGCTTCCCGATCGGGAACGCCATGTGTCTCCTCTGTCAGCATGTTTGAGCGGATATGCTAATCGTTCCAGTCCCGCGGTCATTTGTTAGCCCATACCGGGACGGGGAACTTAGCATTCCTCCCACTCGCCCGGTGGAGCGAAATCATGAAAACACGTTTGTTTACTGCGCCAGAGGACACGTGACGTCCCCACATGAGGATCTCAGAAACCTCAAACCTGTGACTGTCACGAACAGAAGAATCACTCAGTGTTGCGCTCATACTGCGTGTTAAAGGACTAGTTCACTTTAAAAAAACTTTTGCTGATAATTTACTCACCCCCATGTCATCCAAGATGTCCATGTCTTTTCTTTCTTCAGTGGAAAAGAAATGAAGGTTTTTGATGAAAACATTCCAGGATTTTCTCCATATAATGGACTTCAAAGGGGTCCAAACGGTTCAAGGTCCAAATGAGAGTTTCAGTGCAGCTTCAAAGGGCTTTAAACTGACACCAGACGATGAATAAGGGTCTTATCAAGAGAAACAAGTGCTCATTTCAAAAATATGAACAAAAAAATCAAAATGAACTAATCTTTTTTTCGAGTCATTTGGTTGATTCAACGAACGTAATGACGAAATGACTGAGAAAAAGATTTGTTCGTTTTGATGAACGAGTTCGAACGGGAGAGTCACAAACGCACATCACAGAACAGAACAAGGCGAGCATTTGAGCTTATAAAACGTAAACTTTTTTTTTTTTTTAAATGAGCGATCGATTTCGCTTGATAAGACCCTTATTCATCGTCTGGTGTTGTTTAAAGCCCTTTGAAGCTGCACTGAAACTCTCATTTGGACCTTGAACCGTTTGGACCCCATTTGAAGTCCATTATATTTAGAAAAATCCTGGAATGTTTTCATCAAAAACCTTAATTTCTTTTCAACTGAAGAAAGAAAGACATTGACATCTTGGATGACATGGGGGTGAGTAAATTATCAGCATTTTTTTTTTACTCGGGTACACTGTAAAAAAATAATCCGGTAAAAGACGGTAAACTACTGGCAGCTGTGGTTGCCAGCAACATACTGTAAAAATACGGTGTATTTACTGTTTTTGAAATGAACAGCTAAATACCGTATTGTCAGCTGTATAAAACTTTAATTTAACAGCTATATGCTCGAACACAAAAACAGTAACACACCGTATTTTTTCGGTATTATACTGGCAATCACAGCTGCCAGTAGTTTACGTATTTTTACAGGATTATTTTTTACAGTGTAGATAAACAGAAAGAGCCTAGATTCAATTTTGGCGAGAGCCCTGCGTCAAGCTTAAAGTCCTCTTGTAGTCAACAACTTTATCCCTTAAAACTCATCTTTGGTCACATATTTAAAGTTTTTTCCTTGAAAAAAAAGTTCTTCATGCCTTAAAATATCTTGAATGCAACTCAACACCGTGCCTCATTTAGTATACGCGCTACCATGCATATGCAAATGAGCCCCGCCTCCACTCACTCACTTAGCTCAGAGATCAAGATCAGCAAAATTGCAAAATCTAATATTCATTTTATAGTTCTAAAAAACAATAAGTTGATTATATGACCATAATTGGCCGTTTTTAGTACACACAGTTGCCAGTTTTGCTCATTAAAATACTAATATACACCCAGCTGTGCTTCATTCTTAAATGATTCACTGTTTTTGAATGAATCGGGTGAGTCAATGATTCAATGACTCATTCATAAGCAAGTGGACACTTGAATCAGCCAGTTTGAATGAATCGTTTGATAGAATGATTCAATGACTCACTGTCGCAGTGTCTGGTTGTGTTCCCTTGTTCTCACGGTGTCCTTCACATTTGACTTCATTTCCCAGCATTCTGTCTGTCACTGTCACTCATCAGTTCATTGCACTCGGCTGTTTCCCGTATCATTGTTCCCAGCTGTTCTGTGTTAGTCTTGTTCTCTCACGAACACACACGGGACCAGATAATCCAATAGCAGGGGTTTATTCCAAAATCAGGGTAATCCATATCCATAGTCAGCCAGGCAGGGGTCAATAATTAAGTCCAAAACAAAAAATAAACCATAAACAGGCAAGAAACCAACCATAAAGTGCAATGACATCTAACAACAACTCCATACACATACTGACACAGACAGGGAATATACACACATATCTAACAAGACTAACACAGAACAGCTGTGAACAAGTGATTATGGGGAACAGCTGAGTCCAATGAACTTGATGACAGAACAGAATGCTGGGAAATGAAGTCAAATGTAAAGGACACCGTGAGAACGAGGACCTCTAGTGACAAACAAGGGAACACAACCAGACTTGTTGCAACTAGTTCTCATATATAAATAGTATTATTTATTTTTTCATTGTTTGATATTTAACCAAAAATGCATTTATTAAGCAGATGCAATATATATGAATTTATGAAAAGTAAAATATATTTACATTTTAGTTGGCTCATATCTTCCACAGTTTCACTAAATTGAATACTATAATATATCTTAATAATCGTTTGTCATGCTTTAAAGAAGTGCATTTATTTTGATGTGCTGAGTAACATACTAAAACACACAACTATAGTGTTATCCAATATTAAATATAAAGTTAATGTATTTTAAAACCACTAAATTGCAACTTCTTTACAAATGTGTAGCCTACTGTATACATTTAAATAAAATACAAATTACAATATAAAATACATTAAAGCATATTTTAGTTTGGCAAAAATGCTGGTCGATATTCAGCCGCACACTTTAACCATATTTCAAAGACAATAGAAGTAACTATGAAATTACACATAAATGTGTCCTTAAGTCCCACTGGGTCAAATGACGCTCAGCACTACACAATAACTACAATAATTGCATTCAGTATATTCTTTTAAAGTACATCATTGCTATTGTAAATTAGGGCTGTGAAACGATTAATCGCGATTAATCGCATCCAAAATAAAAGTTTGTGTTTACATAATATATGTGTGTGTAGTGTGTATAATTATTTCTGTATCTATACACACACATCCATGTATATATTTAAGAAATATTTGCATGTATATACTTTATACATGTTTACACAAAATACATAAATATAAATATTTGATATATTAATAACACATTTTCTTAATATATACATGCATATGTGTGTATTTATATGTACAAAATAAGTATACACACTACACACACATATATTATGTAAACACAAACTTTAATTTTGGATGTGATTAATCGTGATTAAATTGTTCACAGCCCTATTATAAATCTAAGTTTGCTAAAGGGACTGTCTGTGCTAAAGTGAGTGATTGAAGGAGAAACTGGAAAATTCGCAGTGGCTAGATATGGGAATTTTTCACAAACTAGGAAAACACCATAGCAACCATCCAGAACACCATAGCAACCATAGCAACCATCCAGAACACCCTAGCAACACCCTAGCAACCATCCAGAACACCCAAGCAACACCATAGCAACCATAAAGAACACCCTGGAAACACCATAGTAACCATCAAGAACACCCTAGCAACCATTCAGAACACAATAGCAACCATCCAGAACACCCTAGCAACACCATAGCAACCATCCAGAACACCCTAGCAATGCCATAGCAACCATTCAGAACACCATAGCAACCATCCAGAACACCCTAGCAACACCATAGCAGCCATCCAGAACACCCTAGCAACCACCCAAGACCCTCTCCTGTTGGACTAGTTACTGTAACTAGGCAGGCGTCTCAGGCTGAACCAGCAGGGCACAGTTTATCACTGCAAATATTGGCTGGAAATTGCCCTGCTTATCAGAGCCCAAGACGGATGAGTGTTTTACTCCTGCCCTATAAAACTCAGAAAGAGCAGCGCTGTCATCTCCGCTCAGCGTGTAATACGCTGGAGTTTCACAAGCTGACATTTGTTTCGGAGACGTCCCGGCTCCCGGCGTGCCTCGGCAAGCAATGCACGGCCTAAAAATGCCACAGCAGAAAGTGTTTGGGCTGCAGTTTTCCCAACATCCCCAAGCTGAAGCCAACCTTTCAACCAGCGCACAGCAAACACCAATCATCACACACACACCAGAGATCATTCTGAATATGTTTTCACTAGTGTGTGCAGGACGCTGAAAGTTCATTTATATAAGTGAGGAAGAGCAAATAAAGTTACTTTGACATATATTCTTCATAGCTACAGAAACAAATTTGTGAGCAAAAATGATTCGGCCACTTTGAGCCGATGAAGCATTGCTTGGTCACTGGTTGAGCTAAACTGGTATTATCTAATTGTGTAGTTAAATTTAACAGCTGACAGATATTCAACATAATTCATGTGTGAGTCTAACAGAAGGACGGACAAAACCAGTCAAACATCTACTGAGTTCTGCTCATATTTATCACTATAGCGAATGAACTGTAATAATGTGAGGACTGTCGGTTTGTGTAACGGGACGATGGTGAGACTTCATTTTCAGCCCATGTTTTTTTTTTTTTCTCCGACTTTTTGTGACCTAATTTTCACACTTCACGCTGTTTTATCCTTCGTTTTGCTCAGACGTGTGTGGCTCGATCGCTCCCGCTTCCGGAGACTCAAACCGGGCCTTTAACTCAAGCTCAGCCGGCCCATTGTTCCTGTTTAAGCGTGATTTCGTGCATTGAGGAAGGAAGGCGACGGCGTGCTCATAAATCAGATCTCCTGTGGGACACGAGACAGATGGCACACTCACATCCACACCTTCAGCTGAAATACGCCACACTCACAGATCTCATGAATATACATGAAGGAAGCCAGTGGTTTGATTTAATTTAAGGCGAAATCTGCATATGTGCGTGAAAGTGACAAAAAAGGCATATGCCGGAGTTATGAGCATTAATTCCTGATTTTGAGGACCACAGTCATCCTCAGTCTGTGATCTCCTGCTGGATGTAATGTGCTGCTGCATCTTGATGGATCGAAGTGTGACAGTTGCTTGTTTATTTATTTATTTTATTTATTACGATTAGAGTCAGATAGTCAGTGTAAGTTCGAATAATAAAATGCAATGCACAGGAATAATCATAATTATGTGTGAAACATTCCAATGGAACTGTGCCGTTAAATACTTTGTAGCTATATGTAAAATATAATATTAAAAATATTAAACAAAGTCATGCCTTTCTGATCCAGCTATGCTGCACGCTAAACAATGCTGGGTTTGTTTGAACCCAAATTTGGAGCCCTAATTTCAAATTTTAACTTCAACTTTCTCTTTCAACTATAATTTAATTAATGGCATTGTTAACCCAACATTTGGAGTTTGTCCATATTTGACCCAAATGTGCGTTCAAACAATCCAGCATTTTTTCCAGTGTTATTATGATACATTATTTAATTAATTATCTACTTAAAAATCAAGATTTACATCACTGTAAAAATATATAGTTGGTGCACTCTAAAAAATGCTGGGCTGTTTCAACCCAAATTTGGGTCAAATATGGACCAAACGAAATGTTGGGTTAACAATGTCTGTTCAACTTTTCACGTTCAACGGTACATTTTTGTATTACATTTTTAAACCAACTTTTGGGTTTGTTTTGACATAGATTTACAACAGAGATTTACATCACTGTTGTGCTGGGTTGTTTCATGCTGGGTTGTTGGGTTAAAAATGTCATTTATAAATGTTAACCCAACTTCAACTTTCACTTTTAATGGTATTTTTTTATTTACATTTTTAACCCAACTTTTGGGTTTGTCCATATTTGACCCAAATTTGGGTCCAAACAACACAGCTTTTTTTAGAGTGGATTTGGATACGTTATCTATTTAATTAATTATCTACTTAAAACATCAAGATTTACATCACTGTAAAAAATCTATAGTTGGTTTAACCACTCTAAACAATGCTGGGTTGTTTGAACCCAAAATTGGTCAAATACTGGACAAACCCAAAATTGTGGGTTAAAAATGTAATTAAAAACTTTTTGTATTAGCATTTTTAACCCAACATTTGGGTTTGTCCATATGTGACCCAAATTTGGGTTGAAACAACCCCAACATTGTTTAGAGTGTAATGCACGTGACCTGGTTGCCAGTTCATTGAAACTAAAAACTAAATATTTAAGTTAACGCAAAAGAAAAAAAATAATTGTTTAATCAACAGAAACTTAAAAATATTATGTTGTCTGAGTAACATCAGAGAATATTGAAAATATTGGTGTTATTGTTGAAGACTAAATTTCCTAGAGAAAACATTCTACCCTATCTCACGACCAATTCGTACGAATTCGTACGAGTGATTAAAAAGTGGATAATTCGTACGACCTCACTCGTACAAATTCGTACGATTTGTCTAAACCCACGTGACGGTTAAGTTTAGGGGCGGGGTTAGGGGTAGGTCATTCGTATCGAATTCAGACGAATTGGCCAATTCGTAAAATATGTACGATTTAGCAAAATCGTACTAATTTGTACGAGTGAGGTCGTATGAATTGTTACGAATTAGCCACCTCGTAAAATTCGTATACGAATTCCAATGAGATCGGGTTGAAAACATTGTATTAATAGCATTTAATAAATTTGCGCATATTCTTTATTCATTTTAAGTGCTTAAAATTTGAGGAATGATCCCTGGACATGCACGCCATTGGACAAAAGCAATAAATAACTATCCATTAAATATTTTAATATTTTAATATATGGAATAAGCTCTGCAAGGTGTAATTTTATAAAAACTAATAATTGTCTTTCACATAAGTTTGCAGGAAAAATAAGAAAAGCATAAAATGATTTTTTACATATCGCAAAATTCATGCATAGGAATTACATGGATAACGCATAACCACTAATGAAACTTTATAGGCATTTAGAAGCTTTACAACTCCAATAATGAATGTGTTTAGCAGCAACGCAAGCTTCACTTTTAAATATGGCAGATAGAAAATGTCCTTTTTTTGGATAATTTACTCTGATAATCAACATGAGATGAACTTGAACCTGGAAAATTATTATTATAATTTAATTTTCCTCTGATGTGAGAGTCGAGGAAACTTATATAGATTATTGATTATGAAGTTCGTCAGGGTCATTATAATTAAAGTCCTTAAAGTAATTCCTGCATTTTTCTGGAACATCTGGAAGCACTTCCGAGATCACATTCCTCTGGTGTCAAGAGCTCACGGTAATAATAATCATCTCGTCCACAAATATGATTATGAAGACCGCCGGCAGACGTAAACACAAACCAGCAATACAAGTCCTCTCAGATCTGACAAGGCCAACAGTGAAGGGATAAAGGTTGAGTGGGCAGAGATTTAGTGTTTCATGCTCCGCTGAAGATCACACACACACACACACACACACACACACTGATCGCTGCTTAAACCGTAAACGCATCAGACCCTTCATATCAGGTGTCATAAGGACATGTGTAATGTATACAGTATATGAGCTACAACCGGCTTGAGTCAAATATAAAAAAGAGTTGTATTAATATCTGTTCTCTGGGTCACAAATCAAATAGACTAACCCTTTACTTTTCACAATTTAATATTTATTTATTTATTTATTTATTTGTTTGTTTGTTTGTTTATTTATTTATTTATTTATTTATTTTTATTTTAGTTTTGTTTATGATTTAAGAGGTGAGATGGCCGTCCTCTCTAAATAGATTGTCTTAGTCGACTATAGTATAAGATAGCAACTGTACATAATAATAATAATAATAATAATAATAATAATAATAATAGTAAGATTAATAAGTCATGACAACATATTTTTTTACATTGCTTTAACTTATCCAATAAAAAAAGTTAAGCAATTTTGAACTTTTTTATGTTATTCAAGATTCAACTATTTTTTTAATGTAATTTAAGTTGAAATGACTTAAACATTCAGGGTGATTATAGCCTACTTAAAATTTTAAGGCAGCATTTTTTTATTTTTAGACATAAATTAACTATATTGTTAAATATAACACATTTGTGTATATTGTACAATATATTTCAGTACCATATTTAAAGGTTTGGGCATGTAAGATTAAAAAAAAATGTAACTGAAATGAATAATTTTATTGATATGAAAGGTGACAGAAAAGCTATTTAGAATTTACGAATATGAATTTGAACATGAACTTTCTATTCATCAAAGAATTCTGAAAAATAAAATGTATCACCGTTTTCAACAAAAATATGAAGCAGCACAACAGTTTTAAATATTGATAATAATCGTAAATGTTTCTTGAGCAGCAAATCATACTATTATAGAGATTCGCGATCGAAGGAAAAATCATTATATCAAACTTTCCCTAATCGTCGGCCACAGCTGAGAGATGACAGATTAATATTGATTTATAATACACAGATTCAAAGCATTTACACACTTTACAGTTTCGCTCCTGAATCTCACACACTCCCCGGAGCGTAATCATCTTCAGAAGGCCCTGAAGGAAGAGTCACCACACACACACACACACACACTCGTATCAGATGGCAGCATCTCAGGACACATCTGGAGGTATATCCGTGATGTTTTATAGATACTGAAAGGGAAAACTCAATGCTTTAATGTCCACAGGAGAGGATATACCGCAGTTGCTCCGTCAGTGTTTATTGGCTGTAATAGACGCTCATACGCTGACCCCTATATGAACCCCACGGGTTGTGATCCAAACGCTTTATATGGATTAGCATATTTCTGAGGTGAAACTGAAAGCTGAACGCTTAAAATATGACTATTTGAAAAACATGAACACACAGATTATCCAATTTGAGGGCTGAAGCGGTAATGAGTTTCTGACGCAATCTTCAGACCGTGAAGGCTTACACTCACACTAAAGCTCATGAAGATCTGCACACACTCGCATTTATAGCCTTACAACTCGTTGAGTATACAGTAGCACTGTATTTAGATAGTCCAGTTTACTTTAAGTATCATGTTAACTATCAGGAGTATCTGTGTAATATCTGTGAACTCTTTTCTCCTTCTTCTACTCAACCCAAACCCGAACCTAATGACAGTCAGCTCACATGGAGAGTGTATTTATAGGTTATAGTGTGTGTACAGGTGGAACTCAAAGTTAGAATATCGTACAAAAGTTCAGTAATTTACAGAAGTGTAGTGCATTCACTCAAAGAAACAAAATAACCTGTTTTTCTGAATTAACAAGTTAATTATCTCAGAATTACTGAGATCATTTTTCATGAAAATTTTTGCTCTGTTTTTCAGAATTAATAAGTTTATTATCTCAAGAATTTTGAGAATAATTTTTCATGAAAAAAGTTTTTGCTCTGTTTTTCTGAATTAGGCCTAATACATTTATCTATCTCAGAATTACGAGATAATTTTTCAGGAAAAAGGTTTTTGCTCTATTTTTCTGAATTAATACGTTTTTTATCTCAGAATTTCGAGAATCATTTTTCATGAAAAAAGTTTTTGCTCTGTTTTTCTGAATAAATAATTTTATTATCTCAGAATTACAAGATTATTTTTCAGGAAAAAAGTTTTTGCTCTGTTTTTCTGAATTAATAAGTTTATTATCTCAGAATTTCAAGATAATTTTTCATGAAAAAAGTTTTTGCTCTGTTTTTCTGAATTAATAAGTTTATTATCTCAGAATTTCGAGATCATTTTTCATGAAAAAGTTTTTGCTCTATTTTTCTGAACTAATGCGTTAATTATCTCAGGAATTGCAAGATTTTTTTTCCATTAAAAAAGTTCTTGCTCTGTTTTTTTCTGAATTAACGAGTTAATTATCTCAGAATAACGATATCATTTTTCATGAAAAAAAGTTTTTGCTCTGTTTTTTTCTAAATTAACGAGTTAAATTATTTCAGAATTACGAGAATTTTTCATGAAAAAAGTTTTTGCTCTATTTTTCTGAATTAATGCATTAATTATCTCAGAATTACGAGAATAATTTTTCATGAAATTGTTTTGCTCTGTTTTGAGAATTAATACGTTTATTATTCTCAGAATTACGAGATAATTTTTCATGAAAATTGTTTTGCTCTGTTTTTCAGAATTAATAAGTTAATTATCTCTAGAATTACGAGATAATTTTTCATGAACATTTTTTGCTCTGTTTTTCTGAATTAATACGTTTATTATCTCAGAATTTCAATATAATTTTTCATGAAAATGTTTTTGCTCTATTTTTCTGAATTAATAAGTTTAGTATCTCAGAATTTCAGATATAATTTTTCATGAAAAAGTTTTTGCTCATATTTTTCTGAACTAATGCGTTAATTATCTCAGAATTGCAAGATAATTTTCATGAAAAAAGTTTTGCTCTGTTTTTTCTGAATTATTGAGTTAATTATCTCAGAATAACGATATCATTTGCACAATATTCACATTTTTCGAGTTTTCACCTGTATAAACATATTTATAGAATTGACTTTTGAAATAAAGTGTAACCGAATTTACAATTGCAGTCTGATGTGTTCTTGTGCACACACCAGAAGATCACCCAATCATACCAGTACAAACACACTGCTTTGATGTGATACTTTATGATGTGCAGCACAGATGTGTGTGTGTGTGCGTGTGTGTGAGTGTGTTTGGCTCAAACAGTACAGCGTTGCGCTTGTCATGAGTTTCGATTCTCTGTGGGAAAGCAAGGACTTATAAGAATGAACATGACTAGCTATGCAATGTAAGTCGCTTTGGATAAAAGTCACTGTGTGTGGTGAGAGAATCAACAGACTCATGCTTGTCAAACCCACACAGACACATGCATGTCTTGACTGTCAGATCATGTGAAGAAGTGTGTGAATTGTGTGAACCATCTGAAATGACAACAGCCCAACCTCTCGGCACAATACACTCTCAGGCACCAAACACACTGCATCACACGTCTAACCCCCAAAGCAAGTTCATTACCGCATTTTAACATTTAAAATGGAATTAAAATGTTGCAACGACTTCATAACTCAGTATTAACCGGGAGACTCGAGTCGTGAATCACACAAAGGAATAAGATTCTCTTTAAAATCAAAGCAAGATTTATCCTGCATAAATTCACTTCAGTGCATCACAAATACCACAATTCACACACACTCACAAATGGTGTTGGATTTATATTGAAATAATTTTCACTCAGAAATTACTGGTAAATTTCATAAGTAATTACAAGCACATGATATTTGGAAGTATAAAGTTTGATCTCTAAGATGACCATAATAAAGCTTGTCTCTATAAACCGTCTGCTGGTGAGTGACCTCAGCCTTAACAACATGTATAAAGTGTCAAGTGAGACTCCATAAATCCCATATTATCTCATAAATAATCCCTAAATGTTTCCTAAATGAATAGAAGTCCACCTAGTCCATCAAGTCTTTGTGTTTTACAGGAAAGAGGAGTGCAGTGTATAACTGACTCAGATACAGGAGCAAAAGCCACACAGATGGAAATATCGTAAAAGCATCTTTTTATGGGGCAATTTTTGGTCCCCATTCAAGACAAACATATTCGACTACATGATGTTTTTCTGAAAATGTAGAAATGCATAAAGATGGTTGAATTAGAGAGAGATATACAGTTTGTAAAGTGTAAAATCATTACGTCCATGAAAAGTCCTCATAAATGTGTGCGGTTGTGCGTGTACACGTGTCTGTGGTGTCTGTGTGTAGTGTGCATGTGTCTGTGTGCGTGCATGCTTGTGTGTGTGTGCGCGTGTGCATGCGTGTGTGTGTGTGCATGTGTGTGTAGTGCGTGCATCTGTCTGTGTGTGTGCATGCTTGTGTGTTTGTGCGCGTGTGCATGCGTGTGTGTGTGTGCTGTGTGTGAGTGCGTGCATCTGTCTGTGTGTGTGCATGCTTGTGTGTTTGTGCGCGTGCATGCGTGTGTGTGTGTCTGTGTGTGAGTGCGTGCATCTGTCTGTGTGTGTGCATGCTTGTGTGTTTGTGCGCGTGTGCATGCGTGTGTGTTGTGTCTGTGTGTGAGTGCGTGCATCTGTCTGTGTGTGTGCATGCTTGTGTGTTTGTGCGCGTGTGCATGCGTGTGTGTGTGTGCTGTGTGTGAGTGCGTGCATCTGTCTGTGTGTGTGCATGCTTGTGTGTTTGTGCGCGTGTGCATGCGTGTGTGTGTGTGCTGTGTGTGAGTGCGTGCATGTGTCTGTGTGCGTGCATGCGTGTGTCTGTGCATGCGTGTGTGCATGCTTGTGTGTGTGTGTGCGTGTGCATGCTGAGTGTGTCTGTGTGTGTGTGCGTGCATGCTGTGCTGTGTTGTGTGCATGCGTGTGTGTGTGTGTGCATGCATGTGTGCGTGCATGTGATGCATGTGTGTGTGCTCTGCGTGTGAGTGCGTGTGTGTGTGTGTGCATGCATGTGCGTGTTTGTGCTGCTGTGTGCGTGCGTGTGTGTGTGCATGCATGTGTGCGTGCATGTGAGCATGTGTGTGTGTGCATGTGAGCGCGTGTGTGTGTCGTGAATATGTGCGTGCATCTGTGTGTGCGTGCATGCATCTGTGTGTGTTGTTTGTGTGTGTGTGTGTGTGTGAGAGTGCATGCATGTGTGCACGCATCTATGTGTGTGCATGCATGCGTGTGTGCGTGTGTTTGTGCATGTGTGCGTGCATGCAGAGTGTGTGCATGCATCTGTGTGCGCGTGTGTGCGTGCATCTGTGTGTGTGTGTGAGTGTGTGTGATGTGTGTGTGTATGTGTGTCGTGTGCGTGCGTGCATGCATGCGTGCATCTGTCTGTGTGCATGCATGCTATGTGTGTGTGTGTGTGTGTGTGTGTGCGTGTGCATGTGTGTGTGTGTGCATGTGTGAGTGTGCGCTTGCATCTGTGTGTGTGTGTGTGTGTGTGTGTGTGTACTATATGCATGAAACAAGAAAACACAAATTGTTAGTAGGGAAAGAAAAATCTGCTCAACTCTCTCTCTCTCTCTCTCTCTATATATATATATATATATATACACCAGCAACAAGTCATGTTATCTGACACATTTCTAAAGCAAAATACTCGTAAAGAAAAGGAAGGTTAGTTTCTGTGCTTCTTCCTTTCATTAAATGTCCTCTCCTCAGAACCCACACTGGGACGATCCCGGCGTCTCTCGGGGCGTTCTGCTCCATCAGAGTCTCTCCACGCTTTCAGTCCAGCGCTCCTTCTCTCCCATGACCCCTTCTTTCTTCATTTCCCAACCCATCCGGAAGGGCCAAAGGGAGAGCCCTGTGCAATTTCCGTCCTCTAATAGGTACTTCCAAAGCCCACTTCCACAGTGTGGAGAAGTGACAAGATTAAAGAATAGCTGCTCTCCGGACGACGGCCGGGGCAGAAACACAGGGCAGAAATACTCTGGGTAATTATGGGGAAATCAAGCACACACTCACGTCACGACTCGAGTCCCGGCGGAGCAAATCCAAAGCTTTTTACTTCCTCTCCGCCTCTGTTCTCTCGTTTCGAGCTGATATTGCATTTTAGTTTAGAAAAACAGACTAACAACACTCGTGTTTCGGCCTCGTCCACTTTGAAGCTCGACAGTGAACGGCTTAAAAGCAGCAGAACTACAATGGAGAGATATATCGAGAGCTCATGCACGGAGAATATTAACTAGCTCGAGGACAACGCATTATATTAGCTGTAGTACACAAGTCTGAGAATATATTGACCGTTGTTTTGAAGATGTTTCTTGCAGAAAACATCACGTATAAATGTGCGCTAACACTTTATTTTACAGTGTTCTTGTTACATAACAGCAAATTATGCATAATTACATGCAACTAACCCTCAACCAAACACTAACCATAGAGTAAGTACATGAAGTTACTTAATATTCATCCATACTTAAATATATAATTACACTGTAACAAGGTCACCTTAAAATAAAGACATTCATTGATACATAAAATAAGATATCAGGGAGAATGTTTTCAAGTTGATTGATTTTAAAATGTGCTGATATTCTGTATTATGGAATATTGTGGTGATGAACATGGGATGTGAATTATGCATATTGTTTAGAATTTTAGAATGCAAATGAGCTTATTCTTAGTCCATTCAGCTAATTAACATTTTCAACACTGCAAGTAATGCATGGAAACAGATAGAAATGGGCACTTATGAAAAAAGCTGTTCACATTGCATTTACAATGAAGTTATGAAGTTATGATTTTCCTTTTCTCTGGATGTAATGATCCACGTTCGATGTCTTCTTATACGTGGATTTTTGCGATATCTTTAAATGATCTTTAGAGACTAAATCACAAATAGTTGGCACTAAAACACTAATGATCTATTGTGTTTGAAGGCAACACCTCACTAAACCAATAGAGTTTACAAAATGTGATGCAAACATTAAAAATAATTAGTTTATAAACAATGCATGAAAATAAGTTACATTTTGAGAGATTTGCAAAAAAGTCTTTTTTTTTCAATGAGTCTTGGTTGGATTTTTGTTGATACTTTTTGGTGATTTTGATTGTTTGCATGTGGATAACAGACGCACAGACACTCTGAGTATCTCCGTCTGCGTTTCTCTGAGGGAAGAAAATGTTTTCATTTAGATTTTTAGGTGAGCTAATCCATTAAGCCCAGAGATTGCCTGCCGTCGGTCGGTCCTCGGGTGAGTATCTCTAAAGCATCTCTCTTTAAAGAAATTGGAGAAAACATGGAAGCGACCGCCGGCCAAAAAAACGACAATGAGCTCTTTATTGCTTTTATCTGTTCTCTTTTCTTGAGTGGTTTTCCGAGAGCGGTTCGCCTCTCCGTGACCTCTGATCTGGGAACAGCTATTCTTAAGACTCGAATTATAAGCTCTGCCGGCTTTAAAGCGAAATGTAAATCCGTGTGGACGGTGCCGTCGGTGTCAGAGGTAAGCGTAGCGAGAGGAGAAGAAGATCTGGTGGAGAGGATCCTCGCTGCTTTATTATGCTGAGTCACGTCTGTTCTTCCTCGAACATTACACCGTCTCCAACTGGGAAATAATAGAGTCCAGAGGAAACCATTAACATTTAGATGTAGAGATTGTTCAGTTATCAAAGCGCCATCGTGTTAAACCCACGAGTGTGTGTCACCAGGGCCGGATTACAATGTGGTGTAGTTTGTCCAAGCACATATTAATTTGGCATTAACAACTTTACTAACTTAAAATGAGTCTTGTTGTACTACGTGAAGATACTTTATGTAACATATTTTATTGGATTGTTCTGGACTTAATACAAGCAGAATGCTCTTTTATGAAGTTACTGCACTATATGGACATATTTAATAAGATTATGCCTTTTTTATCATATTTTAATAAAAAAAAAATCTTGTATAATATGACTTGCTGTTTTACTGTATTTGTTTTTATTGTATTTATACACTCTAAAGAACGCTGAGTTGTTGTAACCCAAATATGGACAAACCCAAATGTTGGGTTATACTGTAAATGTAAAATTTTAACCCAACTTCAACTTGCAACTGTACATTTTTTAATTGCATTTTTAACCCAACATTTGGGTTTGTCCATATTATGTTATGTCATGTGTTATTTACTGTAGATTTCACAGTAACATTACAGTGTAAGATTCATACAGTAGCAATACTGTAAACTTTACAGTAAGACCTTAAAAATCACAGTAGTCCAAGCATTACAGTTACTGTAAATACAACTAAAATCACAGTGTACACATAAAATACAGTAAATTGAATTACAGTACCCTTACTGTAAAAATGTAAGTTACTAATGTAAGAATTTTACAGTTTTTTTTTTTTTTTTTTTTTTTTTTTACAGTGATCTTAAAGTTTAGCCGCTGTAGTCACTCTGACTATTTTAACAATGTCTTTAATAACTTTCTGGGCCGGCAAGTTGCTATGTATTTTTCATCTCATATGTGTTGGGAAAAGGCAGAAGAGCGAGTTTGGCAAAGGCGGGATTCGAACTCGGGTTCGAACGCGTCAAAAGCTACTTTCAAGAGTTCACACACGCTCGACCTGAGCCGCTGTAGATCTGCACTGGCAGGTGTGTGTTTAGGCACTTAGTGCAAATATATGCTCTGTTATTGGAAATGTGAAAAAAACAAGATTTTTGTTCTTCCACTGGTTTGGCCCCTTAATGCCCATTGGATAATCCGGCCCTGGGTGCCCCCCTATTGGCTGGTGCCACAGCCCACTCGCCCAATCCCGTCTAGGGAAACTCCGGCCCTGGTTGTTCATCTGAACATATGAGACAAATATTTCCTAAAAGCCTGAACCGATCCATCAGAGAAAGTCCAGTAGAGACTCAGTGTGTTCATCATCAGCTCTCTGTGAACACTCGGGGGTAAGTTGAGCCAGCTGGAGAAACACATGCAGCTCTTCTCCACTACAGGGGTCCATTGTTCATTGAATAACCCCAGCGGCGAGGCTGACGTCGGCTTCAGATCAAGCGTTCACCGGTGTTTCCTAGCAGCCTTTCATTCAGACCTTTCATTACATAACTTTATGAATTATTGAGGCTAACCGCAGCAAATGACCATGGCTTTTAATAATTTATCAATAATGAAGATCAAGCTAAAGCAGTCGTCAGGCGCCCACCTTTCCAAGGGCCAAACTTCACATCCAGCAACCATAAAACCTACATTTAAAGGGCCCTTGACATGGAGTTATATATAATATTTTTTGTATATACAAATACATATGCATGCTTGTATATATTTAAGAATTATTTAGAAACAAACATAGAAACAGCACGTAATAGTATATATATATATATATATATATATATATATATATATATATATCAGTATACACACACACACACACACATATATATATATATATATATATATATATACATACATACATACATTACATATACATTTATATTTTATATAAGAAAAACACATTTTCTCTGAATATATACATGAATATGTGTGTATTTATACAACATAATTATAAACAGCACGCACAAATATATTATAAAAACAAAAAGTTCAATTTGGATGCGATACATTTGAAGTGAATCTTTGTATATATATATATATATATATATATATATATATATATATATATATATATATATATATATATATATATATATATATATATATATATATATATATATATGTTCATTGAGGTCCACTTGTAATGTTATGAGTTTTAACAATCACACATAAAAAATAACTGTTATTGATATATAATCGTGTATACCGATGTTATTCATATATAACCGTCAATTTATAGTCAAAAAATCATCAAAATGAGGAACTGCAGCATTTCTTATGTTGAAAAACTCATATTTTTGTAGAAGAAAAAATTGCAGGATTATTTGATGAATAGAAAGTTCAAAATAGAAATTTCTTGTAATATTAAGAAATGTTTTTACTGTCACGTTTGAAAGATTTAATGTCCTTGTTGAATTATAGTATTATTTATGAATATTACTGACCTCAAAGTTTTGAACGTAAATGTCAGAAACTTTATTGTGTAATTTGTCATTTTTGATTTCTGTTTTTGACTTCTCCCAGATAACTGACCAAACCTGCTGCACATTATATGATCTAAACTGCACAATATTATCAATCCGGAGGCATTTTTATATTCGCTTCCATTTCATAACGCTGGCCTTTTTATTTGATAGTGTCGTTTGACTCATAATTGCTCAAATCAGATCATCTCTTCAGAGAATGAGCACATATTTCCTCCAGCTTTGCTGATAGACTTATTTCAGAAACACTATTAAATGATATGAAACAGAAGCTCTGGAGTCACTTTCATAACTGCTAATATTCTTAATAGCCTAATCAGAAACTCCCTCCGCCCAGAACAATCCCGTTCCAGTCCTCAGAGCCGCTGGGATATGGAGTTATGTATTTCAGATAAAGACATTCAGTGTCACAGGATCCCTTTATATCTGATGCACTGATCACATGATGAGGGAGATTAATGATGGAAACAGAAACATCTTTTGTTCCGATGAAATAAAAAATCTATCTATCTATCTATCTATCTATCTATCTATCTATCTATCTATCTATCTATCTATCTATCTATCTATCTATCTATCTATCTATCTATCATTATCTATCTATCTGATCTATCTATCTATCTAAAACATCTTCAAAATGTCACTCATAATGGCGTCACTGGAGAATATATGTAATATTTGACCCATAAATGTTTGATTCCAGTGTCTGTATTAAATGGTACGAAGCCTTAAGAAGATCTGCGAGCTGGATCAGTCGATCTGACGATATTCATCTAGTGTATTAGCATAGAGGGATTATTATCAGCGGGCTAATTTTAGCAGCTAGCTAATTTCTGTTAACACAGGGGTTCTGAGATTGCTGAAACCCAGAGATTCGACTTTACCGTGTTCTGTAATTAGCATATCCCAGAGAGAGAAGTGCTGTATTATCTGCTTAAAGTCTTGAATTAATCAGAAGCGCAGAGCCGAGGCTGCGATGACAGAGAGTCAGGAGTCAGGACACTTCTCTGGCAATAAAAGGATTTAGCGTCAAATCCAGGACAAAGCTACAGTGCATTTTCATCTAATTAGCATGCAATCTTATATTTCAGTATTTAGTCATCACCATAAAAATTAACCGTATTTTTACGATAAAAAAAAGCCAGGACAAAGCTACAGTGCATATTCATCTAATTAGCATGCAATCTTACATTTAGTATTTAGTCATCTCCATAAAAATTAACCGTACTTTTTACGGTAAAAGAAAACGGCTGCTGTGGTTGCCAGAACTTTAGCATCGTTATTGGTTTTACAGTCTTAACTTAAATTTACAGTAATACATTGTATTTCATTATCTGGTTTAATGTTAATTTGTCGAGCTATTGAACTATTAATATCTGTTTTGTAATATACTGACAACCACCAATCACAGCAGTGATGAGTCACATGATCAATCAAAGATCGTCACAAGCAGCTTTTCCACATAAAATTCAATACAAGAACACAATCATGCAACACACATGAAACTTTAAAAATGCAAATTTAACAACATTAAACGTAACATAAAACCCTAATGTACATAACTGATTAGAAAAATAAACTATGAGGAAACATAGTTATTTCGACAAAGTACATCAAATGTGAAGTGTCACGCAGGGAATTGTAGGAATGTCACTTTACGTTTTTTACTGTAAATTATAAAATGAGTTTTTCTTTTTCACTTTTGATTTTACAGTAAAATTACATTAAATGTACTGTTAGATATATTACAGTACCGTTAGATATATTCAGTTATTTACCAAATTTAGTACGGACCAATTAACAGTTTTTTACTGTAAAATGCCGAAATTTACGAAATGCATTCGAGAAGCTGTTTTCAACTTAAAACCGTTCGTTTTACGTAATAGGGGCCTAAAAACGTAAACTTTTGAAAACTGGGTTCAAAGTGTAGTTATTAAAACGATACAGTTATTATCTCTGTAAAAACTCCAAAAACTCTGATTTTTGAAAATGGTGACGTCATGCAAATGCTACTGTATATATGCACATGGCATTTCTTTACAGTGACATCGCCACCTACTGGCCTGGCAGACTCATCACCACTATGATTGGACTAATATTAAAACGGAGAATAGTACTTCAAAAGGTCAGCATATGAACTGTTCTGCTTCAAGTTTACGTGTCACTTGTATTGTTAAGTATAGTTGTTTTAGTTGTGGCGCCCCCCTGTGGAAGTTCTCCAGAAATATAAGTGATCACATTACATGCAGTCAGCTTCTCCTCGATCTTTGGAAGCCGTCCTTTGTTTCGAGTTTGTTAAAGCATCATCTGTAATTGCATGATGTTCATTAATCGGGACAGCACATTATATTATGTATATATTTGTGACTTAATGCTATTTTTGTGATAGCCTTTAGGTATTAGCCTTTCTTTAATATAGCATTTAATGTGTTGATTCTGTTCAACTTTGATGTGATAACTTCACTATATGAGTCTGTAATTGTTGCTATTTTTCTTTGTTACCTGACAATTCTATTTAAGTAAATTGTTGACACTGATTTAATTTGGAGTATTTTTGAATAAGAGTTTCAGATTGGTCTTTGGACATTGTATTATTATCATTGTATTCTTTTCAGTTTTACTCCTAATTCATAATGTACCTGGCATCTTATTAGAGATATGAATCCTGACTCTTCTGTACGTTTATGGATGGAGTTTGGCTGGCTTTTAAATTGCATCTGTACATGCATGGAGAACAGCACATTAACATTATATCAGATCATGTTTTGTTTTGTTTTTTCTTCTGTGACGAGCCTCGTCATCTTTATGATCTCGCACCCTAAACAAGCAGGCGTTCAGTAGACGCATGTGTTCTTCCTGAGGGCCCGGGCGCCAGGACCCCCAGCTGCAGCCTCCGCTCTCCTGCCAGAAGAGACAGTGCTCATTATTCCCTCGGCCAAAGCTCTCTCGTCGTTGATATTCCTCTCATGGTCTCCGTCCACAGCTCTAAGAGTGTGTGAGAGGCTGCTTCTCTCTCTCTTTATCCGCCTCCGTGAAGGACGATGCAGAACAGGTACCGAGTCGGATCCGACGCGGGTCCGGCGCAGGTGCGGCGCGTGACGTGTTTGGGTCGCAGCTCTTTGCCTTGAGCTTCTGAATGGCTTGTTTGTGCCTGTAGCTCATTAGACATCAATGCGTGTCTGGGTTATCATGCATCTAATGCGAGAGTGGGCGAATAAAAAATGCATTGCTCAGAAAATGCATACTGGTAAATTTTGCTTTAATCATATAGCATAAAACAGGTTGTTTATATGTCCCATCATCTGTCATGTCAAAAAATCTATATATTGTGGTATTTGCATTTTCACTTAGTATGACAACATGCCCCATGATCGGGAAATGTGTGCTAAAATAATGCAAGCTGTCATCTGGCATACTTTGTTTATATACTGTATATTGTATCTCTCTCTCTCTCTCTCTCTCTCTCTCTCTCTCTCTCTCTCTCTCTCTCTCTCTCTCTTAGTTAGATGCATCACTGACAACAGTCTGTTTCCCCATAGTGAGACAACATGTTGTTTAGACATTAATGCGTGTCTGGGGTTAGTTTGCATTTACAGCGAGAGAGGGCGAATCAAAGATGCGTTGCTTAGATCATCCAAACTGGTTATTTTGCTATAAAAAATGTTGTGCATAAAACAGGTACAGGTGAGACTCGAAAAATTTGAATATCATGCAAAACCCCAAATTTAGAATTAGAATATCGTGAAAAGGTCTTCATAAGCTGTAATCCATAATCATCATAATTATAACAAATACAGGCTTGAAATATCTCACTTTGCATGTGATGAGTCTATATAATATATTAGTTTCACCTTTTAAGTTGACTTTTGCATCGATATTAAAATTTTTCGAGTTTCACCTGTGGCCCACGATTTTGAAATGTGTGCTAAAATAATTCAAACTGTCATCTGTCAAACTTTGTTAAAATAAATAAATAAATAAATATGATATATATAGACAGATGATGTGTCTGTTACCCTGTCTAATGTAAAAATAAAATGCCCCATCATTTGCAGTTGGTAAAAACCAATAGGTTTTTCTAATCACGAATACGCATTCACTGAGGTAAAAAGTTCAGTGAGATATAGTGAATGAATAAAAATGGCATTGCTCAGATAATGCAAACTGGTCATTTTGCTACCGTATTTGTATAAAAATGAATATAATTAGGTCTTTAGAAGAGAGAAAAAACACCTCTGCAACAGTCCAAATTAGGCCACAAAGAGCAGCTAAGAGCTTGCGGCGTGTGGGCCGATCATTAAAATTGAAGGACATCATATTTTTGCATAATATTGTATTAGAAGTGCATATCGACCAGGTTTGATTCACGGCACCAGTAATGGGATGCATCCCGGAAAAACTCTTTAGGACTCTCGGCCGCGCCGTTCGCTTTGTGTCCATCATAATCACTCAATTACCAAAAGCTTCAAAGTCAAATTTGACATCAAGCGCATAAAGCGCGAGAGCTCCCCCAACAGTTCCGTGTCAGAAACACACTCACACCAGTTCACCTCCAGCTCTGAGCCTCTCGGTGCCCTCAAACACACCGATCCGCATCTCTCCACCACCGGCCACACATGCTCGTGAGATTAATGCTAGTGTGCACACTTCATACCCTTCTGCATCACACTGCCAGCGAGACACAGGCCCGAAGGGGGACCTGGCTGTGCTCTCCACTGCAGTGTGTGCATGTTTATTGACTTTGCAGATGCAGCAGGAAAAATACAAAGGAGAAAACAGTGTTGACGTCCTCCAAGCGTCCAGTGAGCTGCTGATCCACTCAGCCTCTCCAAACACATATGGTGTCATTTTTCATACTTAATTTATGCTTAGCATGGGTTGACTCAGCAAAAGGACAGCATCAAACCACACACACACACACCAACTTGCTTTCTGTAATGCAACAATGAGCAATGCGTGGACTGAAAACAGATCTGATCACGCGCGCGCGGATAATGGAAGCATCTGCAGTCCAGTTTCAATCCGTGCAGAAACACACACGGCGCGCGCGCGCACTGGAGCTCAGTGAAGTGCTGCATTTAAAACCCCTTTCGCCGTTGAGTTGCACATGCTTCATTAAAGACTCACCTGAAACTGCTGCTCCCGTGAATCGGGAATCTGACGCTCCGCGCTGCTTTAAAGTTCGGCTGAGGCTCCGGGTCCGAAGCTCATGGTGTGCGATCGGGTCAGCGGTTCCTCTCATGCTCAAGAGGGACAAATCCGGCGGTTCGGGTCGCAGAACAGCGTCTGAGAAACAGGAGGAAATATCCGATGGAGAGACGGAGAGTCCGACTGACTGCTGAGAAACGCGCAGAGAAACGAGGAGGAGGCGCCGAGCATCACTTTACTGGATCGTATAGGAGGGTGATGGCAGACAGAAAGGGGAGGGACTGAAGGAGAGAGAGAGAGAGAGAGAGAGAGAGAGAGAGAGAGAGAGAGAAGAGAGAGAGAGAGAGAGAGAGAGAGAGAGAGAGAGAGAGAGAGAGAGAGAGGGTTTAATTATTTATTTATTTTAACATTATTTGATTATTTCAGTTCTGCTTTAGCTTCATTTGACTGATTTCTTTTCAATAGCACGATATGTGCATGCGTGAACATATGTGGCAAGCCGTTTGACTTTTAAACATTCCCAGGATGAATTCTTGATATAATTTTAACAGCTTTCATTTGGCATTCAATGGCATTTTTTTTACTCAGGAGTTAAATTTCCACTAGTAAAAATGTTAATGCTTGATTACAACAGCGACGTCATCAGTCACTGACATGCGAATTCTTGATTTTAAGAATTTTATTTCAACTAGTAGAAACTATAATTCTTGATTTCTGTAATTGTATGTTCACTATTGTCAAATGTTACTCTTTTTGACTCTGGACCGGGATTTCTCTATAAAATCCACCAAATGTGTTTCAACACTTCTTTAAAAATTTCTGAACATAACTGTCATGCGTTAAATATAAGCGCTGTCCGTAGTGCTGAACACGGGGCTGTTCCAGGTTAGATATAAGCGCTGTCCATGGTGCTGAACACGGGGCCCATGGTGCTGAACATCGGAGCTGTCCAGGTTAGATAGAAGCGCTGTCCATGGTGCTGAACACTGGGCCCATGGTTCTGAACACTGGGCTGTTATAATGCTGGACACTTGGCTGCCCTGGGTTAAATATAAGCGCTGTCCATGGTGCTGAACACGGGGCCCATGGTGCTGAACACCGGACTGTTCCAGGTTAAATATAAGCGCTGTCCATGGTGCTGAACACTGGGCTGTTATAATGCTGAACACTTGGCTTGCCCTGGGTTAAATATAAGCGCTGTCCATGGTGCTGAACACTGGGCTGTTATAATGCTGAACACTTGGCTGCCCTGGGTTAAATATAAGCGCTGTCCATGGTGCTGAACACGGGGCCCATGGTTCTGAACACTGGGCCCATGGTGCTGAACACCGGACTGTTCCAGGTTAGATATAAGCGCTGTCCATGGTTCTGAACACTGGGCTGTTATAATGCTGAACACTCTGGCTGCCCTGGGTTAAATATAAGCGCTGTCCATGGTGCTGAAACACTGGGCTGTTCCAGATTAGATATAAGCGCTGTCCACGGTTCTGAACACTGGGCTGTCATTTAATGCTAATGCCTATCGGTTATGAAGCAACAATGTAACACTATTGTTTTTGTCTTTGTTGATAAAGCAAAAAATAAAAAATGTGTTTAGATGAACTGCTGGGCCCAGTCTTTCAAAAAGTTTAATCTGGATCAAAATGATCTAGATTTGAAATTCCCATGCTTTGCTTGCCAGTATCAGGATCAGGCAATCCAAATGCCCCCTGATCCAGATACACACTTTTTCAGATGATCAAACCTAAGATATCAGTGCACCAATTTTCTTTGTTTGTTTATGCATTTCATAGGCAAAAGAATGTTAATGAACATTAAATGTATAAAATATCAAAACAAAATGTAAACAAGCTGGATTATAGCAACATTGCAAAGTTACATTTCATAATTGCAGGCTGTTAGCTATGTTAATAACAACAGGTAGAAGAGGGTGGGTCGCTTGAAGTGTTTATTATCTGAAGAGAAAGAAATCAACATAAGCAAACAAACATGCCCTTCCATCTTCAATTTCCTTCAAGCAATCAGACCCCTACGGTGAGACTAAAGGGACACGGTGATGAAAAAATATGAGCTGGGAGTAGAAATATATAATATAATGCTTTTGCGTTCTCTCACAAAAGTTTAGAGTTCCCCAAGAAATGTTGTGTTTATGCGCAAAAAAACAGTGAACATAAAGTTTCTTAGGGAACACAAAACATTTGTGAGAAATAACAAAGGCATTTAAATTCAGCTTTTCCCTCATCTCATGTCTCTTTAGGGCTTCCGTAGATCCTCATGTGAACCACAACAAAAACAAACAAATATTATAGATGCTACTATAGGGATGCAATTGTTAAAAAAAGTCTTTTAGCTGGTGCTTCTCTGGTGTTTGTGCCAATGCGGTATATACAGTGATTAAAAAACTCTTAAAATTAAATATATTATTTGTATTTGATATTTACAGTTGTTTGGGAGATTATTTTATTGTGCCAAAAAACATGTTTTTCCTTTACTGTACTGAAAGGCTTCATAGGTTGCCTGAACGGCTACTTCTAATTTATTATTTTAACAGTAAAACTAATGCAAAATAAATATAGAAATGTGTGCAAAATATAATGTTTTAAAGTTTTATTTCATTTTTGTTCCTGAAATCCATTATCCAGGATCAGGATAATACAGATTATTATTAATTTTTTTTTATTATTATTATTATTTTTAATCAAAGGTTTTCCAATTGAAAATCGATTGGTTTTCCAATTTCATTTCTAATCAAAACCAAGATTGAATCTTGTTTTTTTTTTTTTTTTTTTTTTTGTGTGTATACACACTGCTGTTCTAGTCATTTGCACATCTCCATATCCAGAACAATTTAATAACATTAGACCTGGAACAATTTTACCTCTAAAAAACATTTGAAGGATCTGAAACTGATGAATCCATTGCAGCGTTCAGTGCTTGAAATGAAATGAGATTTGGGGATTGGTGAAGGTACGGAGGTGGAGGTGATTATCGCGTTAAGGACAGTGGAAATAGACTGACATCTTGACTGAGACCATGAACTGAAATCCAGAACACACTTACATGTGTTCTCAAGACCAGGAGCACAAGATCAAGACTCAGACCAGGGTTATTTTATCAAAGGGTTATCAAACCACAACCATCCAATCAATTTCCCACAGACACAATTAAGCCATGTTCAAGCCTTTTTTGGTAATGTTGCATAATCATCTTAAATTATGTTATGAATGAATCCGCACTTACAAATATGATTTATAGTTCTTGTTTTGGTTGTTTTCACAGCTCATTTTCACCTCATCTCATCTTTTTGATCTTTATTTATGGCCAGTGCTCAGATACTGATTGTCTGTCTGTTCATATATATACATATATTTTAAAGGCGAGGCATACGCATGTCAAGCATTTATAAGCCAGCCGTTTGACGTGACACGCGGCTCACAGCAGCACGTATGTGTGCTCAACGTGCGAAAAACACTGACAACCCACTAATGAGAGTTCGCTGCAGGTTTGGCTTGCAAATCGTTTTCAATCCGTCATGATTTATAATTACCACGATCTGTCATGCCATTTTTATCTCTGAGATTGAGTTTATGGTCAGTAATGATCAATCTCACAGGGTTCAGAAACTCCTGGATCTTCCACAGATGGACTGTGTTCCTCTAAAGATCTCAGATGTTGGTGTTTGAGCTACACTGTAGAAAAACACATGTGGAATATACAGTAATTTACTGTGATTTTATTTTACAGTAAGTTACTTGTCACGTGCTGCCAGTTAATTACTGTGATTTTATTTTACAGTAAGTTACTTGTCACTTGCTGCCAGTTAATTACTGGTGATTTTATTTTACAGTAAGTTACTTGTCACTTGCTGCCAGTTAATTACTGTGTTTTTATTTTACAGTAAGATACTTGTCACTTGCAGCCAGTTAAATACAGTTTTTATTTTACAGTAAGTTACTTGTCACTTGCTGCCAGTTAAATACAGCTTTTATTTTACAGTAAGTAACTCGTCACTTGCTGCCAGTTAATTACTGTGATTTTATTTTACAGTAAGTTGCTTGTCACTTCCTGCCAGTTAAATACAGTTTTTATCTTTACAGTAAGTTACTTGTCACTTGCTGCCAGTTAATTATTGTATTTTTATTTTACAGTAGATACTTGTCACTTGCTGCCAGTTAATTACTGTGATTTTATTTTACAGTAAGATACTTGTCACTTCCTGCCAGTTAAATACAGTTTTATTTTACAGTAAGTTACTTGTCACTTGCTGCCAGTTAATTACTGTGATTTTATTTTACAGTAAGTTACTTGCCACTTGCTGCCAGTTAATTACTGTGATTTTATTTTACAGTCTGTCACTTGAATCCAGTTAATTACTGTTTTTTTATTTTACATTAAGTTACTTGTCACTTGCTGCCAGTTAATTACTGTGATTTTATTTTACAGTAAGTTACTTGTCACTTGATGTCAGTTAATTACTGTGATTTTATTTTACAGTCTGTCACTTGAATCCAGTTAATTACTGTTTTTTAATTTTACAGTAAGTTACTTGTCACTTGCTGCCAGTTAATTACTGTGATTTTATTTTACAGTAAGTTACTTGTCACTTGATGTCAGTTAATTACTGTGATTTTATTTTACAGTCTGTCACTTGAATCCAGTTAATTACTGTTTTTTATTTTACAGTAAGTTACTTGTCACTTGCTGCCAGTTAATTACTGTGATTTTATTTTACAGTAAGTTACCTGTCACTTGCTGCCAGTTAATTACTGTGATTTTATTTACAGTAAGTTACTTGTCACTTGCTGCCAGTTAATTACTGTGATTTTATTTTACAGTAAGTTACTTGTCACTTGCTGCCAGTTAATTACTGTGATTTTATTTTACAGTCTGTCACTTGAATCCAGTTAATTACTGTTTTTTATTTTACAGTAAGTTACTTGTCACTTGCTGCCAGTTAATTACTGTGATTTTATTTTACAGTAAGTTACTTGTCACTTGCTGCCAGGTAATTACTCAGATTTTATTTTACAGTAAGTTACTTGTCACTTGCTTCCAGTTATTTTGCTAAGTTAATTTCACAGTCAATTTCTTACAGTATACTGAAAAAATGTTCATATATACACACTCAACTTTATATTAAGAACATAAGATAACGTTATTTCTGATCTGTAACACTGTAAAAGTTCAACGCATAATCAATGTGATGCTATAAAATCATTTTACTTTCAAGATGCCGAAAAATGTTTTTCTTCTTTTTTCCTGTTTAACCCCTTAAAAAATATTATTTAATGTTGCTGAATCAACCAAGATGCATTAATGTATAACAACTAAACACATTTATATGTGTTCAGTCAGGTAGACATAGTTTTATAGGGTAACAATTGAAGGATACCATGTTTTACAGCCTGTTTAACCCTTTCATGCTCAAAGCAAGCATTTATTTCAAACATTTCATTTCTGTGACATGAACGAATAGCAAACCATCAATCTAAAATCCATATTGGTTTCTATTATGAAGGCTGGGCATTTTTTTTCTGTAACATCACAGCAGATTTCCCACCACACAGACAGCATCCGTCATGAATTTATATGGCAATTCTGTTGTGCAATAAGGGCTTGAGAATGAATTCGTAACGCTTAACCTAGGAATGATGGTCCATCGCAGACGGGCATATATATATGGCCTAATGAGAGAGAAATCATCGGCACAGGTCTCATCTTATCACCGTTTCAGCGCAGTAAACCATAACACTGGCTACACACGTGACTACGATTAATGCTGTGTTTGGACATTAGTCTGGTAAACTGTTTAGATAAAAGCGCTGAGGAATGCCATTAAAATGTCTTCATGGACTTCAAGTCCTCGGATCTGTGAGAGCAACATGTAAAACATCCATGATTAAAGCTATATATATTTACATAATGTACATGCACTAGGAAAATAAATAAATGAACTAGTCTCGAGTTAAGTTAAATTGATTTATTTGTCATATGTCAAAGACATGTGTGCATTGAAATGCATTTAGTTGAATCTTGGGCATTCAACAGTAGTGAAATATATAGGAGGGGGGGGGGGGTATTTACAGTAAAGTAACTTGTAGTTGGGTAGATTTACTTATATTCATAATAGTTTTGCCTCAACTAAAATAATTACTTCAAATGTTTTTGAAAGTCTCTTTTGCTCACTGAAACTGCAATAAAAAAATGTGAAATATTATTATGGTTTGAAATAGATGTTTTCTATGTGAATAATAAAATGTAATTTATTCCTGAATGTTCAGCATCATTACTCCAGTCTTCAGTGTCACATGATCCTTCAGAACTCACTCTAATATGAGGATCTGATGCTCACTATTAATTAAAGAGCAACATAATTATTATTACCAATTTTGAAAACAGTTCATATGTTTGTGGAAACAGGATTATCTGATGATTTCTGATCAATTTAACAGAATGAAACTGAGCCCTAACTTTTGATATTTACACTCAATAAACAATTTTGATGTAACCACATGAAGCATTTTATTTTAATATTTGTATGTGTTGTTCTGTTCACAGCTTTAAGAGTTTTGTTTTCTTCACCCAGGCCCTTGAGAAACAGCCAATCGGCAGCAGAGCTCAGGTTTATGGGAATAAAAGTCTTGAAAGAACAATAAATCACAGACAGCGCTGAAGTGTCACCAACAGGAATCGGTTGGATCAGCCTAAATGAACCCAGCGCTGTGACGGCTCTCCTGTTGCTCAGAGCTGATGGCGTTTGATTGATGGCTGTTCACGGACAGTTTTACTGTACTGATGGACGACTTTTGTAATAGAACAAGACCAACACTTGTGCTAGACGAGTGGAGGCGAGCAATCACCCCGTATACAGCAGCTTCACTTTAGCAGGAGATCAGTGTGTGTGTGTGTGTGTGTGTGTGTGTGTGCAGGGCCATGGCCTTCCTGAGATTACTGTAAATATAGCGATGATCAGATATCTTTACATTGTGTTATTAAATCATTTTGAGCTCTGTGTTCATGCTGTTCTCAGAACTGTTCGGCCCGTCAGTGGGAATGTGACTCTGGTAACTCTGGCATTTGTTGAAGACTCATTTCGATCTATTTTACGGTCCACCTTTACTGTGAAAATGTGTGTTACTTGTGCGATCTATAGTTTAAAATCATTTTATCATTTGGAAAAATTGCCTTTGGAATCTATAATTTAAATCTGTAATGAAAGGGTTCTAACTAGGGATAAACTAATATGTTCATTTATTTATTTACAACACAATACCTATTTTAATTGACAAGTAATTCCGATACCGATATTTGTCTTGTCTTCACTTCTTCTCTTATTAAAACTTTTGCCATTAAAATTATTGTTTTGTTCATGTTTTAAATTAGCAAAGTTCAAAAATAGATGCATTAAACAAACTAAACTAGCTAGTTTATTAATGCATCATCAAATCATTTCTATTGAACATGGACTGGATCCATTTAAACTCCTCAATCCCACTTTGGTCGTCTTGACAAAGACCTCGTTTGTTTGCCATGCTGCTTCTTTTATGCTGGCTATTTCCTGTCATGTGATCGCTCCCATGACAGGCAGCCTCAAAATCATTTAAAGACATACACACATACAATAGATAAGAGGAATAAAATGGACTAAAATGACTAAGACAACAAGTAAACCTAGTAAAACTCTAATATGCACATTTGATGGTTGCTTGTTTGAATGGTTGGCTGAATAGTTGGTTGCTTGGTTGGTTGTTTGGTTGGTTGAATGAATAATTGGTTGGTTGAATGGTTGGTTGAATGGTTGGTGGGTTGTTGGTTGGTTGGTTGGTTGGTTTGGTTGGTTGGTTGGTTGGTTGGTTGGTTGGTTGGTTGGTTGGTTTGATGGTTGCCTGGTTGCTTGGTTTGGTGGTTGTTTGGTTCAATGATTGGTTGGTTGGTTGGTTGGTTGGTTGGTTGGTTGGTTGGTTGGTTGAATAGTTGGTTGGTTGAATGGTTGGTTGAATGTTGGTTGTTTGGTTGGTTGAATTAATAATTGGTTGGTTGAATGGTTGGTTAAATGGTTGGTAGAATGGTTGGTGGTTGGTTGAATGGTTGGTGGGTTGGTTGGTTGGTTTGATGGTTGCCTGGTTGCTTGGTTTGGTGGTTGTTTGGTTCAATGGTTGGTTGGTTGGTTGGTTGGTTGGTTGGTTGGTTGGTTGGTTGGTTGGTTGGTTGTTGGTTAATGGTTTGTTGCTTGGTTGGTTGGTTGAATGGTTGGTTGGTTCGATGGTTGATTGGTTGGTTGGTTGGCTGAATGGTTGGTTGGTTCGATGGTTGATTGGTTGGTTGGTTGGTTGGTTGGTTGGTTGGTTGGTTGGTTGGTTGGTTGGTTGAATGGTTGGTTGGTTTGATGGTTGCTTGGTTGGTTGGTTGGTTGGTTGATTGATTAACAAGCTTATTTTATTGCAATTTATTCACACTCTGTAGAGCACACTTCATAAAGGATATTTAGGAGACCTTCATAGAGCACACTTTGTAGAGCACACTTTGCAGTGTACACTTCATAGAGTACACTTCATTAAGCACATTTTGTAAAACACACTTTATAGTGCACACTTGTAGAGCACACATCATAGAGAACACTTAATAGAAAACACTTCATAGAGAACACTTTATAGAAAACACTTTATAGATAGCACACTTTGTAAAATCACACTTTAAATAGCACACTTCGTAGTGCACACTTCATCAAGCACACTTTGTAAATCACATGTTATAAAGCACGCTACTAAACTGAGCTCCAGAGACTGTAATAGAGGAGCACTGAATCAACACTAAACGCCTGATTATAGAGACAGTCTTTACTGCACACTTGAAAGGGGTGATTTGCATCATGTTTGGGATGAATGTACTCCTACGCGTGCAGTAAACACAGAGAACGAGAGGACATGAGGGGGATGAGCTCCTGTCCCGTGCCTTGACTGAGGACTCGGACTCACAGCATGCGTGATGTGTTTATGTGTTTTTAGTGCATATTCACACTTTGCAGTTATGCGACTACCATAGATACCTACAAACGACAAAGAGTGGCCAGCCAGAGGAATTGGCTATATGCATGCATAAGTTCTGCATTGACACAAGGCTCTTCAGTTTCTGTTTGGGGAGATTTAAAGCAGAGGAAAACTGAGAAAAACAGGTGGCACAGTCTTCAAAATGTACTGTCCTCCCAGTGAAAGGTAACACTTCTGAAATCTCTGTGTAAACAATGAGTGACGTACACGCGCAAGAGATCACTTCCGGCGCATGTGCAGACCGAAGCGCCCTCGCACTCAGAGTACTTGGATTTGACTGTGATTACAAGACGTAAAAACGATATAAATACTGTTTCGTTTTCTCACACAAACCGCTCGTTTCGTGTCTTAGGCCATTACATTTACGAGTCATTAAATTATGTTTAATTTTGACTTCTCTGTGCATGCTTTTTGAGTTGGTGACCATAGACCTCCATTATATGACTGACAGACACAAACGATTTGACCTAAAAATGGCAAAATTGAAACTACTGTGGAAACAAAGACACCTACATCTTGGATGCCCTTGAGGTAAGATAAAACATACCAAAAATTAATTTCAAAGTGAACTATCCCTTTAAGATTACACGGTTGACATGAAACATAACATCAGAGAATCATCAGTCTAAATGCAGGTCACCTGAATGTATCATCTTTATGGCAAGTCTGATTTGTCGATGCCACATGTAAACATATACACTAAAAAAAGGAAAGATATGTAGGCCTATAGCTTTAAAAAATATCTGTGGTAAGTTACTGTGCTTGTGAATTTATCAAACTAAAACCTTTTTTCTATGTTAGGTGGGCTACCTCATTCCTACAGCTTGAATGAACTGTTTCGTTGCTATAGTCTATGCTTCTGAATTCACACACACACACACACCCTCCTTCCTAATGAAGTGCTCATGAGTGCAATTCACCTCGAGTTTAACTGCGCCCAACTTATTAAAAATGTATCCAGCGATACTAAGATTGAGCTCTCGATACAAGAGGCGTTTGCAGCTCTAGTGTTCTGGTTTCAATCTTCTGTCGCCGATTGCTGTTTACCGCGAGGGTATTACGACACACACACACACACACACACACACGAGGAACGCTCTTCAGATCCAGCTGCAATTTCCCTTTAAATAACCTGCGTTAAAAGAGAGATGACTCTCATTCTGCCGATGTTGGAACATCACAGTGTGTGTCGCTCGAGTCCTGAGCTGAGAGTTAGAGCTCGTCGACACGTATCAATTATTTCCCGACGGCGCCTTTTACTGTCGCATCTCAATCTGAGGAAACGCTTTCATACAGTTCAGCTTTCCGTACACACATCAGTCTCTCTGACACCTCAGAAGTTCAAGCTCTTTGTGTCAACAGAAGTTGTTGAGTCATGTAGGAAAAAGCAGAAGCTTTTAACCGTGACAATCTGAGCAACTGTTGCCTCACGAAACACACACACACACACACACAACTACAGTATGATTCACACAACCAAAAATATTCAGACACCAGCTATCATTTTTTATATTTTTTCTTTATGCTAGACACAATATAAAAGAATTGTGAGACTTTTATATATTTATATCTCGCAATTGTGAGATAAAAAGTCGCATTTTTTTTAGTGGCAGAAACAAGCTTCCATATAATTTTGAGTTTGGAGGTTAGACATTTTTACAGTAAGATCTCACACGACATGAGTCAGAGATCTCAGAACAGAAGGACGGTGTCTGTGGGCTGAACGGTTACTGGTTCGATCCCAGCACTGAGCGAGTCACTTAACCCCAGGTTACTCCAGGAGGACTAGACATGTACGGCTCTTCGGATGATGAATAAATGAAGACCTGACTGTTCATTATAACTCAGACTCAAGTTCATTCACTCCAGCAAGAGCAGGGCATAACCCCAGTGAGAGATTCTTCTACAGCATACTTACCAGATCATGAAGAAGAGCAGAACTGGACCTCTTTCAGCACTGAACTCTCAGTGTTTAACAAGTGGAGGTTTGGGTTTTAACTCGATCTCTGAGGTTACAGGAATCATCAATGAAAAAAAAAAAAAAAAATATATATATATATATATATATATATATATATATATATATTTCTTCTCCTCATGACACTCTTCCAGGGAATGTGAAAGAAGATACGTTGAAGAATGTTACTGATCAAACAGTTTTGGTTCCAGTTTTTTGGACACATTGTTTCTTGGTTCATCCAATAGAAGTCATTGGGAGTCGGAACTGTTTGGTTTCCAGAATTCTTCAAAACATCTTGTTTCATGTTACAAAAGCCAGACAGGCTTGGAATGACATGAGGAAATGACATGGCATTTTCATTTTTGCATTGACAATCCCATATTTTTGTGAAAATTTGTGATACAAACTTTATTTTTCAAGAGTTTTGATGAATAGAAAGTTCATTGAACAGAATTGATAAAAACAATGATTTTTTTTAGGGTTTTCAGGAAAGTTTTGATCATTTAGAGGTCTTAGAAATTTGAATTTGATTAACCAGAAAGGAGTTACATTTACTAATTTCTCCACTGAAGTTGAAGCTGTAATAAGGTTTGTGTTTAGGTGTCGGACAGACAGATGTACACAACCCGATCTCACGGGAATTCGTACGAATTTTACGAGGTGGCTAATTCGTAACAATTCATACGACCTCACTCGTACAAATTAGTACGATTTTGCTAAATCGTACATATTTTATGAATTGGCCAATTCGTATGAATTCGTATCAAATGACCTACCCCTGACCCCGCCCCTAAACTTAACCGTCACGTGGGTTTAGACAAATCGTACAAATTTGTACGAGTGAGGTCGATACGAATTAGTATGAATTAGCCACTTTTTAATCACTCGTACGAATTCGTATGAATTGGTCGTGAGATAGGGTAGGATGTACACTACAGTATCTGTCATCAGAGCAGATCTCCATCTATAGTTAGACTGAAAATATGAGACAGATGTCAGTGCAATAATAAGACATTTCCATCAGTGAAGTGTTATGATATGTTGTTGGTTATATAGATAGCATATGAAATCATCCAGCCGAGTGTCAGAAGAGCATTAACCCTGACATATCAGCACACCGAACTGTGTATCAGCACTGAACACAGATCTCCTCATGACTGGCACCTTGTTAAACTGGCATACCTGAACATGGCACACACACACACACACACAGCTGTTGAGTGATGGAGCATTTGAGGTGTAATTGCTCTGATAAATCTTGATTAAACACCACAGATGTGCCGTGTGTGCTCGTGTGATCATACTGTCAAATCAGCTTATCCTCAGGACTAACACGGCCTGGGTACAAACGTGGTCCTGCTCGACAGACCTGGAAAAACTGTAAAAATTGAATGTGTTTATACTTATAATTATTTTAGATACTTAAATATCTAAACATTCTGAAATCAAGATTATACTTGAGAAGCAAAATGAAAATGACTCTGAAGAACATGCTCAGACAGCAACATTACAAAAATGAAAATGCAAAAAGCATAATAGGTCTTGTTTTCTGAAAAAGGTATAAATATGGTTGAATATGTCAACGGGGTCAGAAACATACAGAGTCAAAGGTGTTGAGGGATTAATCAGTGCAGCTGAGGGAGATTGTGGATGTCATTTATTACACTGCAATAACTTTTAGTTTTGTCTCTATTGTAAAGTAATGCACTGTCCAGAGAAGGCTGTGATTTAGAAGGTCGCAGTGTGTTTCTATTAGCATACTGAAAGAAGAGGACAGAGTGGAGGCTCGCGAGAGAGAAAACAGCATTATAATAAAGACTGAACAATTGGCTATTATCAAGCCCTTATGCTTTTGAATAATTCAGAGTATTGCTCTGTTGACAAATCTGAGGGGAGATTCAGTGTACATCACTTACAAAAGAGTAGAATTTAATGTTTTCATCTCTGAAAATGGATGTGTGTGTGTGTGTGTGTGTGTGTGTGTGTGCACGCATTAATTATATATTCAGATAAACATGAAGTTTGCCTAAGATTGGCTAACTTTGCAACGCCCTGGGGATTTTTCTTTAGATTTTCTTCAAAAGTAAAAATCTTTGGTTTGGTCTGTTCTGAAGTCAGATTTCTGTTCTGGTTT
>JAQIUQ010001128.1:150000-262500 GCA_030378365.1 Hybognathus amarus | reverse complement strand
ATCTTATTTTTCACTTTTAATGAACGGCACAGTTTAATTAACGACTGGCCACAGGGAAATGAGACCTATTGATCTGTTTACCAGGTGCAACATTGACTGGAATATCGAGCTTCACAAGACTAAAGCCAATGGTCTTCATTTGATGTCTTTCACAAATGGATTCTGTGCAGCATTAGCCAGAGACTTCGGCGGGTTTATGTCACTCGAAAATGGTTTGCTCGAACACAAACACAAGCACAAGCTAAAAGTAGAAAGCAGGTGTTTGTGCGTCACACACACATTTTCACATTCAGCACTTCTGTGCAGATCCCAAAGTTCGCGGCATATGCTGGGAAATCTTCTTTTGTATCCTCAAGCGTTATTAGAGACTAAGGTGAGATCCCTCAGTTTGACTGATTTATAAAGCTCACTGAGTCCAGATTTCTAATTTCCTGTGGAAGACGACTGTTTCGATTTCACAGAGTCCAAGCATGGTTCACACACTAAAAAACATTATACTTAATGTTCAAACACACACTCACACGGTCACTAGGCACATTTCCATTACAGATTTGTGCAAAACTTTTTCAATTTTCTTTTAAATATCAATAAAAAACTAGAATATTGTGCAAAAGTTCACTAATTTAACTTAAAGGTGAAACTAATATATTATGACTTAATTACATGCTAAGTGAGATATTTCAAGCCTTCATTTGTTGTAATTGTGATTATGGCTTACAAAAATGAAAACCTTTTCACAATATTCTAATATTCTTTTTAATACGCTTTAAATGTGTGTGCTCATAAGTGGACATCATTGCTGAGTATTTCCTCCTTAAAACTGCAGTGAACCAAAGACAGTCTCAAAAACACACTTTGAAATCACTGGTGTTTCACAAACCACCTTGTAACCAATCAGATCAACGTGTGATCGTCGAACCAGTGGTGGGCTGAGTGAGTGAGTGGAGGCGGGGCTCATTTGCATATTCATAGAACCGCACATACTAAATGATGCGAGGGTGTCGAGTTACATTCAAGATATTTTAAGGCATGAAGACATTTTTTCAAGGACACAAACTAATCAGAAAAGATGACATCAACGGAAAAGATTAAAAGACTTACATATTTCAATTGTTTTTAAAGCCTTCTTGGTACACGAGTTAGAGATAATCCCAAAGTACTGTTGTACTTGAAAGTGTTTCTAGCTAAGACGCATGACGACGTACACTTTGACGTAACAGCACGTCATTCCCTGTGGAAAAACAAACAGGTTCTGAAAGGGTTCGCAAGTTGAACCAACTTAGAACCAGTTTCGAACCAGTTCTTTTTTGGTGGAAAATGGATGAGTGAGTGAGTGGAGGCGGGGCTCATTTGCATATTCATGCAACCACACATACTAACTGAGGCGAAGAGTATTGAGTTACATTCAAGATACTTTAAGCTATGAAGACATTTTTTCAAGGAAAAATTTTCATATATTAATTTGATGCTCAAAGATGAGATTTAAGGGGGACTTTAATATATAGCAGAGCAAAGTTTGAATGATTTTTTAACACATTCTGACACTTTTTATTCCCATGAACTCACTCAGAGTCTCTTGTAAGTCATGAAGAGGTGGAATCGGCCTGTTCTCACGTAAATGCTTCTCTGTATCTGTAATTTATATGCGAAAATATTTTTTACGTGCATATGAGACGCAGTTTGATACGCAGTTCATTTTGCGTGTTATACACACGCACTCCACACCACTAATTCTACCCAAACATTTAATACACACACACCCACACCTAAACATATAACCAACCAATGCAGATCCTATTCACGTAAAAACTCACTTCAGCGTATATATTACATGACAATACACATGCGTGCCATAAATATGCATTTAGCGTTGATTGGATTGGGTGGACAGTCTCTCTCTCTCTCACCCCTCTCTCTCTCTCTCTCTCTCTCTCTCTCTCTCTCTCTCTCTCTCTCTCTCTCTCTCTCTCTTCTCTCTCTCTCTCTCACCCTCTCTCTCTCTCTCTCTCTCTCTCTCTCTCTCTCTCTCACCCCTCTCTCTCTCTCTCTCTCTCTCTCTATCTCTCTCTCTCACCCCTCTCTCTCTCCTCTCTCTCTCTCTCTCTCTCTCTCTCTCTCTCTCTCTCTCACCCCTCTCTCTCTCTCTCTCTGCTGAGGGTCTCTAGGGTTCAGAGTTCAGTGTCAGAATCACAGAGCGGCGTCTCCTCTTCAGCTGAGCGTGTGATTTATGGCTCCTGTCCCGATACATGGCATTAGCGCTTTTTGAGTGCTCCGTAGACCATGGGGAACGATGAAATAAATCAAAACCCCGTAAGATCTCTCTCTAACACACACACACACACACACACACACACACACCATATCAGCCGATGCAGTCTGATGCAGTGAATCAGGCCGCACTGAGACTATTGAAAAAGCCTGTGCATAAATGCATTGTTATAGATTTCAGAGATGGTTGTTGTGCGGTATTGCATTGCGTGTGTGTGTGTGTGTGTGTGTGTGTGTGTGTGATGCAGCTCGGCGGAAACAAAACATTCATCATGGTTTTGTTTGCACACTGCTTTGAATAATGTTGCATCTGTTCTGGGCGTCTGCAGCTGCAGGATTTCTGTTACTCGTGGTCTGCATTAATCACTTCTCCATACACTGCATCTGTTTAATGCTGAACCTCCATGTCAATTACTCACTCCTGTGGTCTTGCAATATGCGATGTTGGAAATATTGTTACTGACAATTATTTATTAATGATAACGCTGATTAAGTTGTACAGACTCTTTCAACAGTCCTTCTGATATCCATTCATGTTTATTTGGTGCTATAACTTGTAGTAAAGCGGAAGAAATGAGCCACAAAAACACATTGGTAACACTTTACCATAAGGTTCATTAGAAAACATTAATTGCGTACTACAGCATTAATTAATTGAAGCATTAATTAAGAGTTGTATTTAATAAACGTTATTGTAAAGTGTTAACAAGACATTTATTGTTTGAATTCCATGATAAAATGATTTGTTCTGATATGAAAAGAGTAGGATGTGTTGGCATGGAAACGGTGTGTATTACCAGAGTGTGTGAGAGTTGTTAGCTCTGCATTTTATTTTATTTATTTATTTATTTATTTATTTATTTATTTATTTATTTATTTATTTATTTATTTATTTATTTATTTATTTATTTATTTATTTATTTATTTATTTATTTATTTATTTATTTATTTATTTATTTATTTATTTATTTATGTTAAACTTTCCCAAACTCCACTTGTTCAGATTCGTTTGCACTCTTTTGCTCCTCTTTTTTTGTCAAATCAAATTAGATAATTAATGTGGTTCAGATAACATAATAGCATGTGTTATTCTGTTGATTTAACTAATCCCCTTATTTGTATTAACTAAAGAAAAAAAAATATTTCAATGAACCAAAAATTTGAAGGCAACCAGTTAACTTACTTAATTTAAGTTGAACCAACAATCATTTTTTACATGCGTGTACTGTATATGCTACACAAAATAAGTCATTTTTGTCAACTTTTGGACTTAAGATAAACAAAATGCCATAAAACTCAGTACCACGGTCATAAAATGAACTAATAGAGCATGTTTACAGTATGTCTCAGATCGGGTGTCATTCCCTCTGAGGGCTGTTTAGAGAACCCCATCATTTCCATAAACCTATTTCTATTTGTCGGCTGTTGTCATCCTCCGTTTATCTGTGTGTTTTTGTAAAGCACAAACACACACCCGATGTATTTTTCCGGCATATTGAGTCGACAGTCCAATCATGAAGAGAAAACACAATTACAAAAACACTCGTGATAATTCCTCTCATATTTATTTCCTTTCAAGTTTCTTTTTTCATGAACATTTTTGTGAGTATGTGAACAATGCTTGCAAAGAAATATGTTTCTTTCAAAGGTTGTTGGCAGAGTCAAGGCCGTGACTGGGAATAAAAGAAGAGCTTCATCTATTGGCAGATTCTGGTGACATTTTTGTGTGATGATGAAAAAAAAAAGATCTGATTTTAAGAGTTGTTCAGTAACTTAAATTCAAACACGTTCCATCTATAGCATGTTTACATCCTGATGCTGAAGTTTAAACATTTATAGGTCAATAAATGATATAAAGTCAGAATTGTGTGATATAAAGTCAGAATTGTGTGATATAAAGTCAGAATTATGAGAAATTAAGTTGCAATTGTGTGTTATAGTCAAAATTGCGAGATATAAAGTTATTGTGTTATAAACTCAGAATTGCGTTATAAAAAGTTGCAATTGCATGACATAGTCAGAACTGAGAGATATAAAGTCAGAATTGCAAGATACAGTATAAAGTCAGAATTGCATCATAAAAAGTCGCAATTGCGTGATACAAAGTCAGAATTGTGTTATATAAAGTCACAATTGCATGATATGAGTTACGATTGTGTAATTTTAAGTCAGAATTGTGAGAAATTAAGTCAGAATTGTGTTAAAAAGTCAGAATTGTGAGATATAAAGTCAGAATTGCGAGATATAAAGTCAGAATTGTGAGATATAAAGTCAGAATTGTGAGATATAAAGTCAGAATTGCGAGATATAAAGTCAGAATTGTGAGATATTAAAGTCAGAATTGTGAGATATAAAGTCAGAATTGCGAGATATAAAGTCAGAATTGCGAGATATAAAGTCAGAATTGTGAGATATAAAGTCAGAATTGTAAGATATAAAGTCAGAATTGCGAGAAATAAAGTCAGAATTGTAAGATATAAAGTCAGAATTGCGAGAAATAAAGTCAGAATTGCGAGATATAAAGTCAGAATTGTAAGATATAAAGTCAGAGAATTGTAAGATATAAAGTCAGAATTGTAAGATATAGTCAGAATTGTGATATAAAGTAAGAATTGCGAGAAATAAAGTCATATTTGTGTTATAAAGTCAGAATTGCAAGATATAAAGTCGCAATTGTGTAATATAAAGTCAGAATTGCATGTTATTTAGTCAAAATTGCGAGAAATAAAGTCGCAATTGTGTTATAAAGTCAAAATTGTGAGATATAAAGTTAGAATTGCGTGATATAAGTCGCAATCGGGTAATATAAAGTTACAATTGTGTAATATTAAGTCAGAACTGTGAGTTATAAAGTAAAAATTGTGAGCTATAAAGTCACAATTGCGTGATATAAAGTCGCAATTGCATGATGTAAAGTTACAATTGCATAATATTAAGTCAGAATTGTGTTATAGTCAGAATTGCAGGATATTATAGTAAGAATTGCATGATTTAAAGTCAGAATTGTGAGATATAACGTTGCAATTTATCCGATTTGTATAATTTTGCTGGGTTTTTTTTTCAGAATTGCTTGTTTATGTCATGTAATTCTGACTTCATAACTCGCAATTGTGAGACAAAAAGTTGCAATAATCTTTTAGAATATTTTATTCTGTGGTGAAAACAAACTTTTATAGATTCCAGTCCAAAATCAAATCAATTTAAAATGAAGCTGAACCCCGGCCGGTTTCCAGCTTGCTGAGGTAATTGGTCTTCAATGGTGATTACATCACTGACAGTGTTTAAAGAGACGTCACCACACTGTGTCAGCTTTAATTAAAACACCAAATCCTAATCAATGGCTTGATCAATGAGAGCTTTTGATTCATTTAGGGTGTAGTTTGAACAGCACTTCACTTGATTTAAAGAGCCCCAGCGAGGGCACTCTCTTCATCTTATTCCTGTTTTCTTCAAGGGAAAGAGTGCTTTCCTTCCCTTCTCCCCTGATTATTGTTCTCGTTCACAGTTCAGTGCTTTTTTGTTTGCACATGTTGCAACATCTCATTTAGAGACCGGAGGAATTGTTTATTCTTAAATGCAAATCCAGCATCACTCGCTTTGCTCTGCCAAATATTTGCAATCTCAAGTCTGTAGTTATTGCCTGGGAAAAAAAATATTAATGTTTTGTTTGCTTGACAGATTCTCCACCCGTAGAAATGTAGTTCAGAAGTGGTTTTAAATCAAATGCAAAGAATGAGTCGTTCTTGTTTTACTAACCCGTCGAAAACATTCCTGATTTTTCTCTGTTGGAAAACCACTTCAGAATCTCATTTGAGTTTTCCCACGGATCGGTGACTCAGACGTACAGTCTTTCCACAGACGCTCGACTGCAGAAACACTGAGAGTGAAATATTGATCTTATTTCGCTAAATGGCATTCACAAACAGAACCATATCAGATTAATCCTTACGACTCTCCAACTCATCAAGACACGAGACTTTAAGGCTGCCAATATGCGAATCTACTGTCAAATATGTTCGGTATGTTTAATTATTTCAGTCCAATAAAATTCCATTTGATATTTACACAGTCAGACATCATTTAGGCCTGATTTACACTATTTAACAAGCGAATGATATTATGACATAATTACATTTACCTGCTAATTATATATGGGATTACTGTTACACAACCAGTGATCCCTTGTAAAAAAAATAAGTGGGTAACACTTTATTTTTACAGTGTCATTGTGTCACAGTGTCACATAATACATGCATTTACTTTAGTAATACGTATAAATTATGCATAATTGCATACAACTAACCCTAATCCAAACCCTATAGTAAGTACATGTTACTCTGTGGTGTAAATCCAGCTTTAATGTTGTTTATGTGTGTATGTGGTGTTTTTAATACGCTTTTAATACAGTGTCTGTTCCTGAGCTGGTGCCCGATGGACTGTCCACTTCGCTCGGGCCACCTGATGGACTAGATATATTTAAATATATATATATATATATATATATATATATTTTTTAAACCATGTGCTCTTGTCATTATTTGATCCCTCCCCCTTGTTATCCGGTTATTGGTTTATTTGCTCCACCTGTCAACCCTACCCTATCTCACGACCAATTTGTACGAATTCGTACAAGTGATTAAAAAGTGGCTAATTCGTACTAATTCGTACGACCTCACTCGTACAAATTCGTACAATTTGTCTAAACCCACGTGACGGTTAAGTTTAGGGGCGGGGTTAGGGGTAGGTCATTCGTACGAATTCATACGAATTGGCCAATTCGTAAAATATGTACGATTTAGCAAAATCGTACTAATTTGTACGAGTAAGGTCGTATGAATTGTTACGAATTAGCCACCTCGTAAAATTCGTACGAATTCCCGTGAGATCGGGTCTGGTCAGCCTTGCTCCTTTGTTTGCCTCCCTGTTTAGTCTTCCAGTGTTTGTTGTCCTGTGCTTGTTCGTTGTATTTGTTACACGTGTTTGTCATGTTGAGTTCAGTGCCCGTTCCTGCCCTCTTTTGTCTGTTTTGGATTTAGATACAGACCTTGGTTTCTTTTTTATTGGTTTGTTCATTTTATGTTTTTGTCTTATTAAATACTCTAAATTTCACTCCGCACCTGAGTCCTCTTATCCATTCCCCACTACCCAGCATGACACGTTAATGTCCACTATAATTTTAATAATAATTGTCCTCTGACAGAAAGACGTGAATATCTTGGATGACGTGGGGTGAGTAAATTATCAGGAAATTTGAATTCTGAATTACTAATCCTTTAAAAGTCTAAATTAAATCTATTTATAATATGAAGTGATTGTGTCTCATCAGAGGAGCTGGATTAAATATGGGTTTATTTTACAATCTCTTTTGAGTGAACAGACTTGGATGGAGGAACAGAAATCTTTCAGATTTCATTAAAAATGTCTTAGCCTCTTAACTGTCACCCCCCTTTTTTGAATAGACATGAAAATGCACATTTCAAACTTAAATGGTTGTAATTCAAGAATGCTTTGGAATATAGACATATGATTGGTCTTGTTTTAAAGAAGACATTTGGCAGATTTTTGTAGAAGTGAAATAAATTAAGAAAGTTAAACAGAAAAAAAGTTATAGAAGTTTGAGTTTATGGAAATGTACAATGTAAAAATATTAATTATTTATATTTTACATAAAATATATATTTTCAAAACCTGGGCTACTCTAAAACTGCAGAAAAATCAAAGCCAAAAATCTGAACAAGTTGTGTTTCAAATTTTAGGTTGATATCTCAAAAAATTAGCTTTCAGTAAGATTTTGTTTGAGCGCAGTACCAAACTTTTTCACTAGGGCACAATCAGACTCCATTACTGCCCATATAAGGGCGCCTCCACTATTTTTTCTTGATATTTCAAACTTTTCAGTCCTTTTTTTTCCAAAATAATTGTATGGATGCTATCTTTAGAACTTTTGGCATGAAAACAAACTGAGGTATCTACCATTTTTTCATGATTTTTCATGTTCTCTGCTATTTTAAAATAAAGGTCTGAACTCGCTTTATGAGTATGAAAATATTCTTGTTGCATATTGATAAATTATGGTTCCTCTGTAATATATTTTGAAAATCAGTCACCAAATATGGAAACTAGAGATTGTAAGCTTTCAAATGATATATAGTTTGTCAATATTACTAAAGGTATTTACTAAGATATAATTGATTTAAAAATATAGTGGCAAACGTCCCACCTGTGATTGTGCAGTTTGTGTTCCAAAGATGAACAACAAGAGGGCGAGTAAACCCAAACAGCAACATAGTGTCGGCCCAGATCCGGCCCACATCTGTGTAATCACGATATTGCTGTCTGAGAATGATGAGAGATCCTTCGTTTCTGTGAGATCGAATCCCGAGTCCAACAACATGGCAGAACCTTTCCTCAACATCACACACGACTCTTTATTCACTGTCAACATGATCCATCTTCTCTCATCCCTCCATCCAGCATTATGAGAAACCATCTATTACAGCATGTGTGTGTGTAAGGCGTGTGTCAGGACCCGTTACCAGTGTTTGTGTAAGGTTGAGGAATCCTGAGCCTCTTCAAGGTAACGCTGTGCATATTCAACAGCCTCACGGTCACGTTGGTCATTTTATGTTGAGTATTGACCGTGTTTCATGATTCCCAGAATGAAGTATCGCTCTGACACATGTTTACGCCGGGGCAAAAGGAGCTTTTCCCTTCTCATTTTTCAAGTGAAATTGAAACTGGTGGCGCTCTAGCCTGGAGATTGAGAGCGGTAATATGAAATAATGCTTGGAGGAAATCTTTAAATGAAAACACGGCGAGGAAGAGAGACTCCTTTCCTTTATAAGCGGAAACAGAACATCCATCACATTACAAACACACACGCTCACACACACACATCGATCATAATGAGAGTCCAGGACAGCCGTCGGTGAAATGAATAACTGCGAATATCACTATAGTGACATGCAACACGTACACACACAAAAACACACACTTTCTCTCTCTCTCACATGCACACTCAGACACAGGCACACACACAAACATTCATTACATTAAAGTGTTGCTTTGGAAATTTTGCCGTGAAACATATTTTCACACGCCTTCATGCTAGTTATTTATAATTTTACAAGTTCCTCGTTCTAAATTAATCTTGAACATGAAGTGAACATGAAATGCGTGTAGATCTGGTGCCGGTTCTCTCGGGCAGTGAAGCAGCGATTACTGAAGACACATCTCCACAGCAAGTGATGAAGTCGCTGTTTTCTGAGATACGTTGACCGGCGAATAATAAGGAACTCCAGCAGTCGATCTCGAGTTCAGTTTCTCTGTTTAAAACCAGAATTGAATCAGTTAATGAATTGTAAACTGAATGCTTTGAGGAATATTACAAATCTGCAAACTGCAGCAATAAAGTCAATCTTTGTTGAGTTTATGAATTACTCTGTTCCACCGACCTTGACAGTGGTACAAATTGAATTTGTCATTAAAATGTTATAATGCCTCATGACAGCCAATGTCAAAACCAACCACGACAGTTTAATGTAATGTTAACCCATGAAGCTAAGTGGCTTCTTAAGTTCATAATTAATCTACTATGTCATGTTTATGACACATTTATTACCAGGTTGTGTAATATTGAATATTAAATGTATGCAAGCCAAAAGCCAAGACGACAGTGGAGAGGATCTGAACCTCCATCGAGTGACAGAATGGAGATTAAAACCTTCATTTCTCCTCTGGCCGACGAGCGAACAGTGTGTGATTATGAAAACCCGCAGACAGTTTTCTTATAGCAGTCTAATCAAGAGCATGCATTGCTGGAACCTCATGTGGTCTGATGGGACTAAGATAAACTGGTTTGGCTCAGATGGTGTCCAGCTTATGTGGCGACGCACTGGTGAGGAGCAGTGAGAACATTGTGTCGAGCATTGTGTTGGTCTAACACAGTCTCATTCCAATTCGTCATATAACTGACGTTTTGGACTCTTTTGACCATTCGTCAACATACGACTTTTTGGGGCCCCCTTAAACGTCTGGTAGATGATGATCCCGGGTCGTCATACAACTGACGGCTGTACCTTTAACGTCAGTTAGGTGACGAGTTGGGATTTAGGGTTAGGTTCAGGTCTGGGGTAGAGTTAGGTATCCCATAACGTCATCTACCGAACGTTTAAGGGGGCCCTGAAAAGGCATATATTGACGAATGGTCACAAAGACGTCCCAAAACGTCAGTTATATGACGAATTGGGATGAGACTGTGCTGGTTGGTCTGGTACTGGATTGAGGGAAACATGTACTGTGACATCCTAAAGCAGAACATGATGCGCTCCCTTCAGAAACTGGGTCCGAACGGCATGATAAGTCGACCTCACACACTACCGCCAAGATGATGACAGCCTTCCTTGCTGAGGACTGGCCATGTCTCCAGACCTGAACCCTATTGTTGTTGCAGACTAAATCTGGATTTAAAGCCCTAGAGAGATATAAGCCTGGGACTTTTCGCTTACTTATGACTGTTCCTGATTTGGGAGAGTCTGATACATGAGAACTGTTATTACAAATGGTTTGATTATATATTCATCTACTAAGGGACTGCTTCAACTTTGGACATTGTTTGATGACCTATAACATCAGATATGACATCAATTTACACTTTATTGAATTGCGCAACCTAATGACCAATTGTTTGGTCACCTATCCGTTACATTGTAGTTGATTTTCTTTTTTCTTGTATTTACTTTTTGGCTGTTGACAATTCTTGTTGTTTGCATGGGAATATAAAAATGATAGTGTTTATTCATTTTGGGAGCATCTTTCCTTCTTGAACAGCTATTAGGCAAACCGAATCCCCCAATATTGAGTCTGTATGACTTTGTTTTGCATTAAAGCTGTCATCGAGACATACAACATCGTTTTCAAAAAAAGTCAGTTTACATCAACCCGCAAAATACGCCGTCGACCGCCATAACTCTGCCAAACTGGGAGCTCACGTGATGTTCTGAGAACCTAAAACCCGTTTCTCCCAGTCGACACTGCCACACATAACCGGCTTTACCAGAAATCTCCACTTTGGCCGGAGTTTTTAGAAATAATTGTTTTCTGTGATAAAAACGGGGGTTTGGTGTAAATGAGAGGTCTTGACCGCAGGGAAATATCTGTATCTTCCCTTTTGTACACAGATTTGACATGTTCACTTGTGTCGCCAGCTATTGTGGCAATAATGGCTTTGTGTTGAGTTATTTTCAGAGGATAGTAAATTATAAACTGATAAAAGCAGCACATACGCTAAAATATCCAAGTTTCATCATGGTATTGAAGATCTACTAAAATGTTTGCTGAAATGTGAGGGATGTACTCACTTTTGTGAGATGAATAAGATAATCTAATAAAATATTGATAAAGAAAATACAAAAGAAGCAGAAAAAAAACATGTTGATAATTTATCAATTGCATAAAGTGCATTAAATCTGACATTAGGAAATGTATGTATAATGAATTAAATAATAATTTATTATTAATAATTTAAGTAAACAATTAAATTCGAAAATTAAAAATCAATTAAATTAAATTAAATTAAAAATTATATTGTAAAAATGTGAATTATAAATAAAAAATGTACATTAGAATAAATTATTTGGTATTTATATAATAAAATAAAAGTTCATTTGTTTATGCTGATCTGCCTCTCAGTTTCCTGTGTAATTATTTCATTTAGGAACATATATAATCAGTAAAGGAAAATTCAAAAGAAGAAAATTAAGAATTAGGGAGAATAAACAAATACTGTATTACTGTTATTGTGAATATTAAGTAATCAATAAAATATATCTGTAGTATGAGTATTTTAATCTACTTAATTGTAAGTAATCCATATAAATATTATCCAGAACTGCTCTTTGATAACATGATAACATAAAGTTGCTCTTATATTCTTTAATGCCTTCAGAATTATAATCATGTGAACATTAATTTTTACAGCTGTGCGCTTGTTTGTTTTGAATGAAAACGGCACAGTGCTCTTTCATCATTATTAAAAGTTAAATGATAAAGTAAAAGAAAACAGAGCTAATGCAATTCCCTTCAAACAGCCCTCTAACCAAACAAACATTAGAACATGATATGCATGAGGATTCTCCGAGCCGCAGCCGTGACACAAAACCCAAAGAGCCTCTCAGAGAAACTCTCAGTTCCTGCTGATGTGCAGATAAACCTCGTCTCTGGGACTCTGCCAATTCATGAAGCTTTAAAGCCCAGAAGTGCCATCAAAGCAACGGCCCGTGGCTGTGTGCTTAACCATTACCTACAACTAGAAGAAACCAACAAGTGTGTGTGTGTGAGAGCATCTAGAGCAAAGCACAATTGCATACTTCAGTGTTTAAATAAGTTTGCTGCGGGCGTTGCTCCTCTGTGTCTCATTGCACTTCTGAACCCGATAAAAGGTGCTAGTCACACACACACATGTGACTGCGGTTTAGGAGACTGGGTCTTTTGGCCAAACACTGAATGCACAGACGTCACTCGTACAATGAGGAATTACCCTCAGAGATGGAGAACCTCAACACCCGATCTCAGGGAATCCCAAAAGCAAAAAGATCAGAAAAGAGATTTCCATTGCCATTTCCTTATTTGGGAAATTTACAAACAATTTCTGAGTGAAAATTCAATGATTTATTCCTTAACCATAGTATTTCCATTAAAAAAAAAGTGACTCGGTCCATAGAGGAAAAAAATATGTAATGAAAATGTCAAGGAGCTCATACTTGAGTTTGGTCTCACTTCAAAGAAGACCCTTGGCAGATTATTTAAGTGAAACCAAAAGAGGTTTAAGTTTATGAAATTGATTGTATATACAATATATATATTTTATGAATATGTTGAATTCAAACATGTTGCAAATAAAAGGCATAAATCTAAACAAGTCGTCGCTTGATATCTCAAATGATGAGCTTTCAGGTCGAGTGTGTTTGGATTTTCCCCATTGGATGCAGCAAATATTTGTTCACACACACACACAATTATAGCTGCATAATTTATTCAATTGGCTCTATAATATGCATAAGCAGATAGTAATAGTAACAGTAATAAAGTGAAGATTTGTTTTATAGGCCAAACTTGAGAAAATGGGACCATCTGGTAAAAAAATAGTAAAAATGTAAACTTTGAAGCCTTGCCAACAGAATGATAGCCTATTAACAAAGATTGCATTAGTTAAATGGCCCTGGGGTTAAAAATGACAGTTTAAATGGGTTTCAATTGGACTTTTTTGTCCTTGAGGTCATGAGTGGAACTATTTTGTGTTTCTACTGCAAAATTAATTTTTTTAAGGAAATAGTGGTGAAATATTAAAAGTATAATAAAAATACACACTTGTACCAAAATGTATGCAGCTGGCATTACCACAGTCAAAATTATCAAAAAAACAATCTGAAAAAGATTTTAAAACGTCGCACACAGGGTTCATTATTTGCCTCTTTAGTAAAATGTTGCTTCTATACCAAGTATATTACAGAAATATGTACATAAGTATGTATGTAAATAGCCAAACAAGTGCTGATAATAACATTTACATTACTTTCTCTTTTCCTCGACGGAGGCCCGTCGAGTTCGTGATTGTGTGCCATCATCGGCGAGGCTCTACAGTTTTCGTTTGGATGATTTTTCTGAATTCCCACGAGTGGAGAAACAAAGGAGAGTAAATCAGAGAGCTTAGTTAGAGACAAGCGGCTTAACAGGATAAACAGAGAGTTGGAACGCAACTCATTATGCATTATTTTTAAGCAGACGATGTTACATTCATAAAACAAATCCTGACTGGATCTTGTGCTTAAAGACAGACAATAGGAATAAAGACTGCTCATGATTCACAGGATGAATATGTGAAAGAATATGGAAAAGAATTGCAGAAGTGATGTGTTTAACAGCTTTTTTTATTTCTGAATGCTTGTAATAATGAACTGGAAAATAGTCTTTCCTTTAGCTACTATGAGTCAAGTTATAATACAGATACACACAAAGTTATTAATGCATGATGGCAGTGCTTGTTGAAATGTTGCAATTTGATAATTTTTTTAATAAAAGAAATAAAATGCAAAATAATAATAATTAAAATTAGATTTTTTGCATTAGGGTAAGATGATGGATGGATGGATGGATGGATGGATGGATGGATGGATGGATGGATGGATGGATGGATAGATACAAGGACTGAGTTTGTTTTTCTGCTTTGTGTGGAAAACAAACAATTAGTGGCTGTGCATACATTGCATATTCAATACATCTGACAGTAATTAATGCGGCAGAGTTAGTCGGTGCATGGCTAAATCAATCACGCTCTTCTGGGCATGTGTTAATAGTGGTTTGACTTTATATCAGATAAAGTGTGAATCCCCAGATCCAGAATCATATTTAATGTTTAAATGCATATAAATATCAGTCATCACTCAATATCTGCCAATAACATGTCTTAGTGAGATAATGCTTAAATGCTTAGATTTATGATTAAAGCTCTAGTTTTAAAACAATGATTGAGAGATGACCAGATAAACCTTCCTCAAAAGCCTAATGATCATATTTATGTGACTTCCGGAAATGAACGTAAACAAACAATGGGTGAAGCGGTGAGTGTTGTGTTGGCTGTCCTGTGTTCAGAAAACAGTAAAAAAAGAGAGAAAACCCGACAATGATTGCTGGATTCACGAGCATCAGTTCCTGGATTGCTGGAAGAGGACAGTATGGGCTGTCAATCCTCCAAAGAGAACTTGAGGTAGAATATTGTTTTCTTATATATTTTTACTTTTTACTTTTAGTTTTAACGTTAGCACCATCGTCTCTCTTCGTTTCGCCATTTTTGAAAGTTGTGTACGGAAAAGCTTATGTAATCCTATTGGTCAACCTCATACATGTGACCGAACCGTCGTGAACGACCGTTAAAACAATTAAACATTCTAGTCTTTTTGTCGCTGATGTCGTGAAACACTGCAGACGCAACGTAGGTTGTCTCTCACTATGACGCACTATACAAGATGATACAATCGAATCTTGCATCCCTGAAGCCTGTTGTCATTTACAAATCCTCAGGACACCCTACGTCAAATGGATTGTGACAAAATCGGGCTACAATCGTGTAATCTGAACCAGGCATTAGAATAAGTTGATGTGTGGTTGCAAAGTAGGGTTTGGGTTAGGGCTAGGTCTGTTGGAGGAGCATCACAACAAAGAGTTGGCAGATATTAAGCAGAGTCTACTAATACTCTAATGAGAGTTAGTTGACATGTAGTTGCAAAGTTGCTTATAGTCAACAGGATGTTCAAAAGGGACCATCAAAATAAAGTGGTTATATATACTAAATATATTAGTTTCAACTTTTAATTTGAATTACTGAAATACATACTTAAATACATAATTACATAAATACATACAATACTGTTGCAGGAAATTCTACATTTACATCTACGTTTATGCATTTGGCAGATGCTTTTATCCAAACCGACTCTCATTTTCAGAGTTTCACCTGTACAAATGTGAGCCGTATCTGAGCCGGATCTATGGTGCTGTCCTAGTGCTTACATTGACAGTAAATTTCTAGATTAACTTGATTTAATGTCCTTGACGTTGCTGTTTGATTGGACCTTTTCCTCCTGTGTGACCCAGTGTGAGATCTAGGCAATAGTCTGTATCGTCAGGCCAGATTTGCTGTGTCAGTTCATGCCTCGGCTGTTGTCCGTGATATCGAAGCACAGAGGTGTTTAATGCTACGAGCTGACCTCGCCGTTCACTTCACTTGAAATATATCAAATGAAAGAGGAGAGATGGACCTAGACTGAGATGTTCAAATCAAGTCAGAAATGATCTCAGACTTTCCTCCTAACACAGAAACTCATTTCCCACAACCTCACACACTGCATTGATTTTCTCTGTTACACATCTTTCGCTCCTGAAGTGTTCTGGATGTACTTCAAAAGAAATCACACTTGTATGACGTCATTTACAACAAAATCAGGCCAAAACGAAAGTTTTTGGTAAACACCTTGGAATTCCCATTGGTCCATGACGATGATGTCATAGATGGGTGTGTCTCTGAAGCTCCGCCTTCTTTTTTGACCTTCTCCTGTCTACACAACCGAACACAACCGGAAGTTATGAAGAAGAACTGAAGCTGAAATCATAAATAAATGGAATACAAAAGGTCAGAGTCGTCATGGATTCAATTATTTGCAGAGAAGTTTATGGAGGCGAGCAGTGAGATGTGTGTGTTTCTCAAACACTCGTCTGTGGACTGAACAACACAAACCGGGAACTTTTGATCAATTTTCTGGAGATGTGACTTGAAAGATTGACTGTGAGCGTTTGCGTTGCTGCATATTAAACTGACTCCAGACCAGAGCGTGTCTAAAAGAACATCATTTATCTGAAATAGAAAGATTTTGTAACACTAAACTCTACTGTTCAAAGGTTTGGGGTCAGTACTTAAAAGTATAATTATACTAACAATGACACCTTAAGACAAAGTGTAACCCAGTTTATTTTAAAGTGGCATGCAGTAGTTACACATTACTACATGTACATTGCTATAGAAATAATATTATGTTTTGCATAATTACACATAACTAACCCTCAACCAAACCCTAACTGTTAATCTATTAATACTCTATTAATAAATATTAATATTTTCAAAATGCATTTACTCAAATTGTTTAGAATCTGCATTCTCTCTCTTTCTTAGCGTTATTCGCGCTCATTTGCACTGTCCGCTTCACACACATTGTTTGGCACAAGTTTTATGTTGGATGCCCTTCATAACCCAGCACTGAGAGCACTGTGACACACAACACACACACACACACACACAGAACGACAATTTTGCATATCTAATCCACCTGACCTATGTTTTCTGTATTTTACACACTTAGTATCAGCATTAACCTGTTAATTTGGTTTAAAACTATAAACATAGTTAAAATATGTCTGGAACAGGCAATATTTAATCAGTTAAAATTGAAGCAAACTGAAATGATTTATGATAAATATATATTAACCTGGTTATTGTTTTTATTAGTGCTATTACAGAAATCGTACCCGTTTTGTTTATGCATGACTGACAAATGTGCATCACATTAAGTTTCTTAGTTTGTTTAAGATAAAACTGCGTAATCCAAATGCATGGAAAAGTTCTATGCATATAAACCCAGCTAGCAAAATTGTGTCGGCCCACATCCAGGCTGTGTGTGTGTGTGAGTAAGTGTAGTGAATCGTTTTAATTCTCCTTCACACTTGATGTAAGAACAGCCCGTGTGTTTTCCAGTTGGCCCATGTGAGAGTATCTCGTTGCCCATCATGTGTTCGTCAGCTAAAGTGTGTTAGGTCATCGTCTGGCAAGAGTCTTGGACTGAGAGCGGTTCAGTGAGTCAAACGGGTGGGAGCGAACAGCTGAACGAACACGAGCGAAACACCGTTCAAAACCTCCAGAAACACGAGTGACCCGTGACCTGCTAAACTGCACAGCTCTCCATATCACGTTCGACAAGCTCTGCATCGACGTGTTTACACACAACCTTCATGACAAGCTCCGTTTAAACACAGTTTCAGGTCTAACGCTCATTTAAGGAGAGATTGTATAATCCCAGCTAACAAAAAAATGTCCTTAAAACATTCCCATTAAGTTACGAAAACATTCAGTTACATTTTATTTTAAGGTGCCATTGTTACAGTGTAATTATATGAGTAATATTAAATTACTGCATGACTTACTCTAGGATTAGGATTAGTTGCATGTAATTATGCATTATATACTGTTATTACGATGGTAAGTACATGCAACATATGTAACAAGAAATCTGTAATATAAACTGTTACCAAACTTTTTTCTTGATGTTCACTGAACATTTAAAAAAGTCTACTTTTCACATTTTTTAAAAACTTTTTTTCTTGGTTATGCGAATGTTAAGGGAACATTACATTCATTTTGCAAACATTACGGGAATGTTAATTTAATAACACCATACGAGAACTCAACTGAGATGGACCATAGCATCATGGCTATATAGATAATGAACTAAATAACTTTTTGAAAATAAAAATGAACTTACTTAAGCTGGACTATAACGCTATGAATCTCAAACTTTGCTGCATTATTTTCCTCTGTAAAGCTGCTTTGAAACACTCTGGATTGTAAAAGCACTGTATAAATAAAGCTGAATTGACTTTAGAATGTTTAAAAGATCCAGTTTTACATGTTTTAAAATGTTTTTCTTTGATATGTGAACATTATGGAATGTTACTTTAGAATGTCTGAACATTCTGAACAAGTTGTTACATTTAAAAAATGTAAGACGAACATCCAACTGAAACATTTCAGGTGTTTATTAATTCATAAGCACTGAATATTTTTGTGTGAATGTTTCAAAAACATTATTGAATCCAGAAAACTTTGAATGAATGTTACTGACAGAGTGTTTGTTCATAATCATAACTTTGATAAAATATTGCCAGAACATTCCTGTCGGCTGCTTCTGTATTGTGTTTCCAGTTTATACGCCGAGAGATATTTTGGAGTAGTCATTTACAGAAGGTATTTTGTGTAGCAGAATATTCATGCACACATCTCAATCATTTATTATTCAGCCCAGCTGTGTGCTGTCAGACACAATGTCCCTTTGTTGAGGTCCTCCACATCTCTGGTGTTGAACACACTCCGGTTGTGGATTAGCGGAACCGGCTGGAGGATTTTAATTGGCTCCTGCCCTGCAGGCTTTACAGCGGCAACCTCAAATTATTTGCACTAGATAAAGTACCGGACAACACACACACACACACACACACACACACACACTTTCATGAGTGCTGAGCTGGTGTGGGTTTAACTTGATTCCACTCGATGTGTTAGTTCAGGTTCTGAAATTAAATCTTCGAAGTTTCTGTAGCTGTTGTCCATGTGTACATTGATTTCTTGAGGGGAAAAGGCCTATATTACCATGTGGTGTGTTAAAGGGGTCCTATCATGAGATGTAAAGAGTGTATGTGTTTTTAGGTCAGAATACCCTGCAGATATTTTTTTACAGATAAACATAGCATTGAAAATTGTCACTTTTTGAGGGTGAGAAAAACGCGCTGTTTTTGTATGTTGTCCCTTTAAATGCAAATGAGCTGCTGCTCCCGCACAGGGTTTATGTAAATTTTAGGGTTTGTGATGTCACTAACCCGGGAAGAATCTCGACCAGGCTTTTGTTGTATCTCTCTTTGCTTTGAACTTTGAGTGTCGTAACTTTGCAGAGTTTGTTTATGCTCAAACAGCAACTTTCATGTTGAACTTTCTATTCATCAAAGAATCCTGAAATAAAAATGTAAAAAACTGTTTTCAACATGGATAATAATCATACATGTTTTTGGAGCATAAAATCATCATATTAGAGTGATTTGTGAAGGATCATGTGACACTGAAGACTGGAGTAATGATGCTGAAAATTCAGCTTTTTTTCAGAGGAATAAATTACATTTTAATATATATTAACATTAAAAAAGTCATTTTAAATTGTCATAATATTTCACAACATTACTGTGTTTTTTGTGTATTTTTTATCAAAAAATTGCAGCCTTGGTGAACAGAAGAGACTTCTTTTAAAAACAAAAAAAATCTTACCAATCTTAAACTTTTGACTGGTAGTGTATATAGTTTATGAAACACTGAGAGCTGGTGTGTTAATGTGTCTGCACCAAGAAAGATGTGTGTGTTTGTGTGTGTGTGTGCTCATGTGTCTGCACCAGTTAAAGATGCGTGTGTGTCTGTTTTCAGAGGTGTGTCAGTGACTTACTCTCCGTCTTTATTGCTCTGAATAGAAACGTGTCTCAGTCAGATGTTCTCTGATCACCTGAGGTGAGATCTAAGATACTAACATGTGAAACGGTTTGTACATGATCAGGTTGCTTAGTAACAGTTCAATGCTACATTAACACATTCTTCATCACCAGCGCTCATGTCTTTCATTTTCCACTTCATTCAGTCCGTGCTTGAATCACGTGTGTTTCTGTACATGCAGAGGAACTATTTTATATTTACTTTATTTTGCACACTGAAAGCTGACGAGTATGCATTCAAACACTCCCACCTCTCTCCTATTCTAATGTGTTGACTAATAAAGCACATCTAAAGTTCTAGTTTGATATTCAATGTTACATTTTAATATTTATATTCTATAATTATATTATTTTAAAGTATTTCATTTCCATATAAACGCACAATGGCATCTTAAAAAGTCCAAAGTGTAAGATGTAAACACAATTGTGAGGGGGAAAAGTCACAACTGTGAGATTAAAAGTAGCAATTTGGACATAAATGGTATAACTGTGACTTTTTATCTCACAATTGTGAGTTTACATCAGAATTGTGTGTTATAAAGTTGCAAGTGTGACATCTGTTCTCAGAATTGTGATATAAAGTCCAATTAAATGGGAAAAGGGAATTCATTACTCGCAATTATGAGAAAAAAGTCTGAATTGGGAGATGTAAACTCGCAATTGTAAGTTTAAAAAGTTGCATATATCTTTCAAAATGTTTTATTCTGTGGCAGAAACAAACTTCCATAGAAACAAGCCTCCATATTTCTGTAATAATTACTCTTTTTGGAAGCATGCATCTTTCATAAGAGAATCTATTGCAGTCGATATATAAATAGAGCTTCGCTTCTGCAAGGTCTCGATGAGAATGAATCATCATGTGAGGTTCCTGTGGACTTAAAAAACACAGTTTGATAATATTTAATACTAATATAAAAAATAACCTTGATTTTAACAGGTAAAATACTGTAAAAATGCTACAGTGCAAAACTGTTAATTGGTTAACAGAAAGTTTCCGTACTATACATGGTAAATAACTGTGATATAATGTTACAGTAAAATACCGTTAAATTTGCAGTTTTTGAAAGTGAAAAAGAACAAATCATTGTATAATTTACGATATTTATAAATACATCAATAAGTTGGTAAATCAACATTTAATCAGAAAATAAAATACGGTTTATTACTGTAAATTTTAAGTTAAGTCTGTAAAACCATTAACGTTCCTACCATATTTTTAACGGTAAAGTTCTGGCAACCACAGCTGCCGTTTTTTTTTACCGTAAAATGTACAGTTTATTTTTTACAGTGTATATTTTTGTGTTTGTCAAAGTCAATATTAAATCCCCTAAACTATTCAGATACTACCCAATTGTGTCACAGAAAGGTGACAGTTTTGGGTTTTTTTTAGAGAGTTTAGAGAGTTTCATTGTAGAAAAGCAGTGAAAATGTTATTTTGTTAAGGTGGCTTTTGTTAATCTATCTATCTATCTATCTATCTATCTATCTATCTATCTATCTATCTATCTATCTATCTATCTATCTACACTCTAAAAATTGCTGGGTTGTTTCAACCCAAATTTTGGTCAAATATGGAAAAAACCCAAATGCTAGATTGAAAATCTATTTGTCTGTCTGATGAAATATAAGATAGTCTCCATGGTTCACATGTTTTTGTCACTTTTAGATTATTTTCTAATAATAATTATAATAGAGACAATAAAGCATGAGTGGGCATGTCCAGATCTCTAAAGATTGGCTTCATGAGAATCGAGTATCGTCACTGTGATGGACTGGTGAATTAAACTCGGTCACAGTAAACCCTCAGAGAACGCGCTATAAAACCATTCACACACACGTCACACACTCTCTAAAGGACACATTTGAATCTCGATGGATATACAATGTCTAAATGCATTTATTCCAGAGATATTCCCTCAATCTTTTACTTTCCATTCATGTGTGGGAGTTTCCATTCTCTAATTGCTGTCATTTCGATGCTTTTGGATATTCTTTTAGATGTGATTACAGACTACAAGCTTTAATTACATTTATACCCAACTGTAATTGAAAGAGAAACATTGAAGGAAGATATTGGTCATAATTAGAGTCTGTACAAAGAGGGCTCCGTGGCATATGCAGAAATCACACACATTATCTTGCTTTTTAGGAGAGTAATTTAGTGGCGAGATTGCCGTCGCTTCATATTGAGCTGTAATTACAGAAGAGCAAGATACTCTCCATCACTTCCACGTCTCGACTCAAAGATATGTAGAGAGCCTGTACAAAACATTCCAGAAATGTCATATTTCAGCTTTAAAATCGAAATGTGTGTTGAATAACATATATACAATAACATATGTTGTAAATGTGAGAAGAAAATACGCTTTAAAATGTCACTTGCAATTTATTTGTAATTATTTGTGAAATTTACTATCAATTAAATCTTACTCCATTCTACATGTATTATTGTGTTATAACGCTGATGTATTAAATGTATTTTTATTCATAAAACAGATTGCCTGATGATTATAATGACTGACTGAGATTACAGTAATTTCAGAGAAAATCAAATATCACAGTTGTGCTTTCTTTCTGTGATGATGTTTCAGATTTCAGATTTGTGGCTTGTGATATTATGCAACACAAGATCTGAAAAATATGATTTTTCCAGCCATTATCCTGATCGATACGCTTCGCTCTCTCTGTGTTTGGTCTGTAATGCTCATGTCAATAAAGTATTGATATATAGTGTTGAGGGAAACAGTTCACACATCCATATCAACACACACACGTGCAAGAGTTTACTCAGCTATCTTTATGGGGATTCTCCATAGACACAATGGTATTTATACTGTAAAACCTCTTAAACCTACCCATCACACACACACACACACACACACACACACTCAGCCAGCAGTTTCTCTCCTAATGTCTCTCTCAGTGACGAGTTTGAAGTGTTGCTCCTGTTTGAGCTCCTCACACACACACACACACACACACACAGAGAGAGAGAGAGAGACTGTTCAGATAATAGAGACGACTTTAACAGAAGAAAACTGGAAGAAGGCCAAGAGTTCAAACACAACCAATATGACCCGCAGGAGTGTTTCATTCACACACTCCCTCGCTGTCACACACAGAGTCGAGTCACTGCACCAGTTACAGGTTCATCAACTGTTTATCACAAGATCCTCACTGGTCACACACTTTCTGAATCCTGACACCAAATCTGCAAAACTACACACTAATTCTCGGCCTAATTTAATTCTTTGACTAATTTCACAAAACACTCACAAACCTAAAGTGGAAGTATCTTGATTTACTTTTTCAAACACAACCTATCAAAACAACACAGTAATTCATCAGAGCCTCTCACACACACACACACATGCACACTCCTCACATGTGCAAACACTCTTTACTGAAAACTACACACTCGTGGCTTTAGAAGAGGCCTATACAAGGTCAAAGGTTGAGTTTTTTTTGGACTGTATGTATTCACAAATACAAATGCATACAGTAAAAGTATTAATAGTTTAGTTTCAATCTTGCTTTCGTGTTTCCCGTGATTTTTTCAACATCTCTTTCTTGTATATGATTAACTGTGTGTATATGTTATATCCAGAAATGGATTATTATGCTAAATGCGTTAAGACAAATGTTTGCTTTTGAGATGTTTGTGATATTCTGAACGCACTGCTTCATTTTGCATTGTGTGTGCAATTCTTGGATTTGTGTTAAAAGTTTTGAAAATGTGTAGATACCGCTGACAGATTTAATAAATGTAATGATACATGCATAAACAATGGTCACGTAAACACAGTGCTTCATTTTGCAAGAGATGTGAGGCGGTTTGTGTGCAAATCTTGGATTTGTGTTAAATTAGATATACTAGACATAGATATAAAAAAGATTTATTAAATGTAAGGATACATGCATAAATGGTCACATGATCTTGATGTGGATAATGATGGCATGACACACACACACAAGTAAATGTTCAACAGCAGCACAACATGAACTCGCTCATTTTGAAGGGCTCTGTCTGAGTGTGTTTGCAGTTTGTTGAAGAGATTGAGTGGGAAGTTTATATAAGTCTCGTCTCATTCCTCCTGAAACGGATTCATAACAAACAGCGGAGACACGATTCCTGAAGTTCGAGCGGTGTCGAGGAGCAGGAGAGAGTGTGTATGAGTGTGCTCTCAGGCCGAGAAACCTGTGCTTTATTACTTTTGCTCATCCCCGTCACTCTCAGTGTTAAACTAACATCGATAATAAGAGCTCACGTCATGTGACATATCGAAAGGCATGACAATGAAACAGAGAGATAAAGCTCTCAAAGTTTCACTTAAATCTAAATTAACCACGGATTATTACATTTATACATCTTTGAGATATAAAGTCAGCATGCTGCTTCGAAAAGCAAAAACTAATTTTTCCCTAAACCTAATCAAAGAGGCGAAAGGTAATTGTACAAATCTGTGGATAAATTATTGGAAAGGGGACAGATATATCAGGAGCATATTATATACATATAATATAAATATTATATATTATATAAATATTATAATGATTATTTCTTGTATTCTTAGACCTGGCGGAGACCAAGACTGAAGTGAACTGCCGCCAAGATGATCATGAGGATAGAATATAGATGAAGTTACAATTTCCAAAATAATAGCAAATTTAAAAAAATAGTAAAGCAAAGGATTTATTTGGACTTGATGCATCCTTTCTAAAATAAAACTAAAATACACAAACTCCTGTACTCATCAATCTATAAATGAAAACAATTTTCCTCTGGTGTTGAAAAAAAGCAGTCGTTAAAGGGGACATATCATGCAAAATCCACTATTTTAGCCCTTAAATGCAATTTGTTGTATATTTGGAGTGTTAATAAGCACAGAAAAGATTAAATTATTCTCTTCAGGTGCTTTGTTTATCTTTATATTCTGTTTTGGTCATATTTTTCAATCTGTTCAGATTTTTCTGTTCTCTATTACATATTTTGAACAATTACGTCGCAGTATTTGCTGCAGAACTGACGAATAAGGACATCGACAACCGGCCCAACACTTCCAGCAATCCGCCAAAGTTCAAAGTTCTCAATGCTTCATTTTGCATGTATAGACACTCATTATATTACTGTGTTAGTGTGGGGCTATTTTGAGCCTTAACTGTTAGTGGTATAAACTAGCGATTTCTTTTTACTTAGTCAATGCCCCCAGTGCTAGCATTATACGCTAAACAGTTTTTAGAGATAAAACTCTTTACATTCGATTATCATGAAAACAAATCTCAGAAACGGTTGACTACCGATATTTTATTAGACCAAAGGTTCATTGTTCGCGGAGTTTTCCGTTAACTTGCAATTATGCATTTATTTAAGTTGTTGTAACAAGTCACTCATAAACTGACCAAAGAGATGAAGAAGTTTCTCTGTGGCTGAAAAACTCATGCTTATCACCTTAAATCTAGATAAGACTACATTTAATTGTTTTTTACAAATCGTTATAAAGATCTCAATGGACGAATCATCTCAAATCCAGATCAGGTGAAATATTTAGGTGTTATGATGGAACCAAATTTAGGCTTAAAAAAAACATATAAAAAAAGTTATCAGATACAATTAAATTTAATATGGTACATTTCAGACACATTCGAAACGATCTTACATTTGAGGCCTCGGGAGCTTATCTAAATGCAATGCTTGTTCCACATTTTCTTTACTGTATGACAAGTTGGAAACAGGCTTGTAAATCTGCCCTCAGGCCACTTGAGTCATTACATAAAACTTCTTTAAAGAGTCACAATAAGAAAGTTAGACGATTCCATCATTGTCATATCCTTGTCAAATTTAAATTTCTCAGTTTTGAAAATCTGTTAATCCACACAAATCTGTGTCTGATGTATAAGATCCTTGATGACAACGCTGCTCCTCCACTAAAGAGTTTATAACTCTGGGCTCTGAATCCACAGTGCGAGATGATCTCTAAACGCAGGACAGTCTGTGGAAATAGTGCTTTTCTTGTGTAGCTGCTCGTCAGTGGAATATGTTGCCTCTAGAGCTGATAAAAGGCACAAACTTTTGTATATTTTCTCATCTGGCAAAGAAATGGCTTATGTCAAATCAAATTTGTACTCAAATGTGATCAGTGTCTGAACTTTTGAATATCTGACTTTAATTATTTATTTATTTTATTATCCCTGTTTTTCCTCTCAATAAATAAAACAAACGAAACAATTCTACTTTATATCTTACAATTCTGACTTTATATCACACAATTCTGACTTTATATCTCACAATTCTACTTTCTATCTCACAATTTTACTTTCTATCTCACAATTCTACTTTCTATCTCACAATTCTACTTTCTATCTCACAATTCTACTTTCTATCTCACAATTCTACATTCTATCTCACAATTCTACTTTATATCTCACAATTCTACTTTATATCTCACAATTCTACTTTATATCTCACAATTCTACTTTCTACCTCACAATTCCACTTTATACCTCACAATTCTACTTTATATCTCATAATTCTACTTTATATCTCACAATTCTACTTTATATCTCACAATTCAGACTTTATATCTCTTAATTCTACTTTATATCTCACAATTCTACTTTATATCTCACAATTCTACTTTCTATCTCACAATTCTGCTTTCTATCTCACAATTCTACTTTCTACCTCACAATTCTACTTTATATCTCACAATTCTACTTTATATCTCACAATTCTACTTTATATCTCACAATTCGGACTTTATATCTCTTAATTCTACTTTCTATCTCACAATTCTACTTTATATCTCACAATTCTACTTTATATCTCACAATTCTACTTTATATCTCACAATTCTACTTTATATCTCACAATTCTACTTTATATCTCACAATTCTACTTTCTACCTCACAATTCTACTTTCTACCTCACAATTCTACTTTCTACCTCACAATTCTACTTTATATCTCACAATTCTACTTTCTACCTCACAATTCTACTTTATATCTCACAATTCTACTTTCTACCTTACAATTCTACTTTATATCTCACAATTCTACTTTATATCTCACAATTCTACTTTATATCTCACAATTCTACTTTATATCTCACAATTCTACTTTATATCTCACAATTCTGACTTTATATCTCTTAATTCTACTTTATATCTCACAATTCTACTTTATATCTCACAATTCTACTTTCTATCTCACAATTCTACTTTCTATCTCACAATTCTACTTTATATCTCACAATTCTACTTTCTACCTCACAATTCTACTTTATATCTCACAATTGTAGGGCCCTATAAAATCCGTTTTATTTTTTCCCAAATTCCATTTTATTTTTACCCGGATTCCGTTCTTTCCGTTTTAATTTTTGCAAATTCCGTTTTTTTTTTCCATTTTAATTTTTGGGAATTCATTTTTTTTACACTTTACTGTTATTTTAATTGTAAAAAGAGTGTGCTTTTTTATTCCGTGATTCGCAGAAATTATAGGGCCCTACAATTCTGACTTTATATCTCTCAATTCTACTTTTTATCTCACAATTCTACTTTACATCTCACAATTCTAATTTCTATCTCACAATTCTGACTTTATATCACACAATTCTGTCTTTATATCTCACAATTCTGATTTTTTTTTATTCTGTGGTGGAAACAAGCTTCTATAAATGCTCTTGTGTGTAGAACTAAACCTCAACTTAGGTTCAATTTAGATTGTTTAACTATGCATTTATTTAAGTTGTTGTAACGAGTGAGCTGATTTTCTTTTTAGGTGAATATGCATTTGTGCGTTTGATACATCTGCCGTTACACATTATTGGATTTTTTCCCCATCAGATTGTGAGTCAATATGAGGATTAAAGTCAAGCGGATAATGTGTGGAATTCGTCCAAGTGTTCAGCTTCTGTCCAGAATCGATGGAGAGGTCAGCTGGACTGAGACAGAAGTGAGTCTGCGATCAGACTGGCTTTGGTTCTTCATGTGAGAGAAGTCGACAGATGCTGAGTCGAGTGTGTGGAGGGGCTCGTGGAGGACCATCTGCCACCGTTTGTTCCTCTGCATTTATGGTGTGTGTGTGTGTGTGTGTGTGTGTACAGCGATACATGTGCTTGAGGTGCATTTATGAATACAAAAACACACTAATAGCTGCATGCATCAAACTCCAAACGACCACATTACAAGTCACATAATGAACATTTAATCTGTGATTCACGTGTTCTCTTAGCTGTCATATCTACAGCCGCAAATACTCGTGCTATTTCTGATTTAAATATGAACAAAAGTGATTGAGATTTAAAAATGCAAATTAAAAACTATAGGTTTTCTCTCGTTCTGATAAAAAAAGGACTGATTGCGATTTAAAATTGTCATTATATAGGCCTATGCTATAAATTCATAATAATAATATATGACATTATTATTTTTACATTATTAATTATTCAATTATTATTTTTATTTAACAACAATAATAATATTAATAGCATTATTAACATAAAAATATATTTTATAATATATTAATAATTAATATTTATAAAAATAAATAAATAATATATAAATATAAATAGTATAATAATAATAATGAATGAAATAAAATATGATTAAAAAATTTGACTAAACCACTTCTCTTTACAAAAAAAAGACAATTTAAGAAAAATTATATAAGAATTATTTGAATTTAAATTACAACTGTAAAATTACAATACAAATAAAGTCTTAAGCTGTCTGAATTTCTTTTAAACATTAAACCACTGAACTTTTATATTGATTGGAAAACGCCGGAAGCCTGTTCTCTTCTGCTTCTCATTACAAGTGTGTGTGTGTGTGTGTGTGTGTGTGTGTGTGTGTGTGTGTGTGTGTGTGTGTGTGTGTGTGAGAGAGTAACTTCAGCAGTTACTGTGAATCAAGCCACTAAAAATCAAACTCAATTCAATTCACAATTATTTGTATATCGCTTTTCATCACAATACACACCGTTTCAAAGCAGCTTTACAAAAACACCAGAAATGTTCAAACACCGTAAATGAACATATATAGGCCTATATATACTCACACCTCATCCACATATACAAACGCTGGATTTGATGAGAAGTGAAAACTGAATGCCGTCACTGATTTCCAAAGTTGCTGAACGACATGAAGCAAAACTCATCAGATAAAACACAAATCAGCGTAAAACATCGAGCGCTCTCCCTCAGGCCAAACTCTCTCATTATCCGGCTGTCGATTAGGAGCGTGACACCAGCGCGAGGCCGAGCGCAGAGATCACACCGAGGATCAGTGGATGTGGAGAACGCTTTAATGGAGACCAGATCTCTAACCCCAGCCTGAACCGAAGAGATCTCAGGCCTCACGGCTACAGCGTTTAATAAATGAGGAGGAATTAGTCAAATTAGCGGAGAGGTTGGGGCTTGTCAATGGAGCTTCGCTTCCCACTGTCAAGACCTAGAGATACATTATCTGCATCTATTACTGAGTTTAATGGAGTTTAATTAATCAGCCTTTCATGGTTTGTTGGTCAGCGTGAGACACAAGCGGCTGGGGAATACAGGGAATGATAAAACACGACTCATCTGAACCGTATCATCATGCCACAGTTAATACTATATGCTCAACTTTAAAAAGGGAAAAGGAAACACGTAACCCTTTACCTGAAGGAGTGTACATAAGACTGACATAACACATTCATAATCATGACATGACACATGAATATGAAGGAGGGTTTATGCATGTTTATAACTGTCATTATGAGGTATTCGCTCAATTATGACATTTTTAATGCAGATATGACATTGATTGAGATGTCTTTGTTATGACACCTTGACATCACAACCTTTCATAAACATGTCATACACATGACATAGCAGAAACCACCTAGCTTTATGGGTTAACATTACATTAAACTGTCATGTGGTTGGCTTTGACATTGGCTGTCATGAGGCATTAAAACTGTGTCATGAATATTTTTCGTGACCTCATCTACATTGAATTTGTCATTAAAAAGTTATAATGGCTTCATGAAGGAGTTTCTTAAAGGAGTAGTTCACTTAAAAAAAAAAACTTTTGCTGATAATTTACTCACCCCCATGTCATCCAAGATGTCCATGTCTTTCTTTCTTCAGTCAAAAATAAATTAAGGTTTTTGATTAAAACATTGCAGGATTTTCTCCATATAATGGACTTCAATGGGGTCCAAACGGTTCAAGGTCCAAATGAGAGTTTCAGTGCAGCTTCAAACGGTTCAAAGGGCTTTAAACAATTCCAAGGTGTCATGTAGTTGTCAAGAAGTGCAAGTTCATTTTATTGAATGTGAAGTGCTTCAAATCTTACAAGTACTGTTATTAAAAAGCTGCACTTGCAAAAATTAAAGAACTTGAAGAGACACTTTCACGACTGTTTCATAAAAAGTGCTCTTTGTCATAATGTCAAATTAAACATTTTTAATGTACATTTTAAAAAATTTGTTTTATACTCTTTTGTAAGAAGTTTTAAGGAAGTGCACTTGATTATACTTTATTTTAAGGTGACTTAATATTATTAACATGCACTTGGACTGTAAAAAATAATCGTGATTTAAACGGTAAAAGACCGTACTACAAAAGTTTCTGTACTATATATGGTTAATAACTGTGATAGATCTCATGGCACAGTTAATGTAATTTTACTGTAAAATACCGTTAAATGAACAGTTTTTGGAAGTAAAAAAGAACAACTTATTGTATAATTTACAGTAAAAAAAACACTTCACATTTGATGTCCTTTTGTTGAAATAACTTTGTTTCCTCATAGTTTTCTTGTTTTTTTTTTTTCTAATCAGTTACAGTATTTACATTAGGGTTTTATGTTACATTTAATGTTGTTAAATAATGTTTATTGCATTTTTTGAAGTATAAACTTTCTTATGGAACACTGTAAAAAATAATCCTGTAAAAAAAAACGGTAAACTACTGGCAGCTGTGATTGGCAGCATCATACAGTAACTATACGGTGTGTTACTGTTTTGCATTAGAGCATACAATATAGCTGTAAAATTACAATTTTATACTGTATCTGACAATACAGCTATTTTTCCGTTATGATGCTGGCAACCACAGCTGCCAGTAGTTTACCGTTTTTTACAGGATTATTTTTACAGTGAGAAGAGCTGCTTGTGATGAGCTGTGATTGATCATGTGACTCTCAGCACTGCCGTGATTGGTGGTTTTCAGTGAATTACATTGGTACAACACAATATTAATACTTCAATAAGTTGGTAAATTAACATTATATCAGATAATGAAATACAGTTTATTACTGTAAAGTTCAGACTGTAAAACCAATAACTTTGCTACCGTATTTTTGAAGGTAAAGTTCTGGAAACCACAGCTGCCGTTTTTTCCCGTAAAAATTACGGTTTTATTTTTTACAGTGATAGAGTTATGGTAAGGTTAAGCATATCATTTCTAATTAGCATACTAAAGTGCACGTTTTCCACGAGGGGTGACCGCATCACAATTCAAGAGACGTCCAGAAACCAAAATTGTGCATGTGTATTACACGCAATAAGGTGCGTATCAAATGCATGAGAAACCTTCATATCAGATGAGAAAACTCATTTTCGCAAATAAATTGCACGATGAACACAACGAGATAAGCGTGAAGTTTTGCATTATGTTTGTGCAGTTCTTCAAGGATGTTTTGGCTAACTTTCGTACAGCTATGACTTGATTGGAAGCGTCCTTCTTTGTTGAAATAGAATGTATTTTTGCAAGGCTCAAAATCCTCCTTTCTCCGCTGAAGGAAGAGCAGCGTTTTATCCTTCGCCATTAAGCGAGAGAGCCTTTAAAGAAAGCTTTCAGAACAGCAACTCTATTCATGTTCATTCAGAGGTCTGTGTCAGTGTTGGCCTGTGTTTGCACATGATTTCTACACACTCCTCCGTTTCTTCAACTCTTTTGTCCATGTTGGTCAGGAAGGTGAACTTGAACAGTATATCTGGTACAATCACGATATCTCTTATGCATCATGTGACGTGAAGTAAAACTGCTGTAGGTTTGAGTGATGTCTATAGTCTTAACAGAATAAAGTCTCAATAACTCTCAATGTTGGTTTTCTGGATATAAAACCCGTTTGAGGAGCATCTGGGCGATTCCTCTGGGCTCGCGTGCAGTAATGGCTTCTGCGGTCTCCTGATACATCATTAAATATTGTAAAAATGAGCCTTCACTATTTAAAACGCAGGCTGCAAATCTCTTTAATAATGCTGTGCCTGGCCTAACGAGACGATGAAGACGACGATGACTTTAGCACAAATCCTCCTCCGCTTGGTCACACGCCAGCTCAGATGTAATGTGTTATTAATGCGCCATACACTGTGGATCCGGCTTTTATGAGTGAAGTGTTAATAAATTGCAGATGGATCCGCTGTAATGTTGCAAGATGATGTAATGAACGGGACGGAGCACTGGATGACTTGATGGAAAAGTTAAGGGAATATTCTGGCTTTGATACAAGTTGACAAAAAGTGTGTTTTTCAATATTACATTTAAAGTTCATATTAAATGTACTATTTTAAATATATTCTTTTTTCCAATAGTACATTGCTAAAAATGATGGGTTGTTCAACCGATATTTGGGTCAAATATGGACAAACCCAAATGTTTGGACAAACAAAAATGCAATTAAAAAGTATATAAAAAGGTTGGGTTAAAATTTGAAATTGCATTTTAAACAGAACATTTGGGTTTTTCCATATTTTACCTAAATTTGGAATAAAACTATCCTGCATTGTTTAGAGTGTAGCAAAAATTTGAGCACATTATTTGCTTTTAAGGTTTTTGGTTTAGTTGCTTTTAATATAGATAATAATAGATTATTATGCGTAGGCATGTGTATGCAAAATACAAACACAGACATTTGGATAAACTGAATCCCTTTAATGACTAAAAAAAATATATATTTAACATCCATAGAATCTTTGCTCACTTTATAGGTTCTTTGCACATTTTTATTTAACACCACAGTCATTACAAGACATATTAGAGGCTCAACCGATCTACAAATCACATCAGCACCTTCATCAGCCTGTGATCTCTGTTCACACACACTCTGAGATCTCATCTGTGTTCACACACACTCGTGCTGTGGAACTGATTTCTAATTTGTGATTCTGAATATAACATTGAGGTGCACCGATAATGAATACTGTATTCCATAAAAACATTTAAAAATTTTACTTGTTACATGTTCCTTAGATAGGCTACTGTCAAAACAGTGATATTAGGTACAGTAGCACTGTCATTCTTTATGTCAGAAAATACAAATTCAAATTCGTATGTAGTACTGTCCTCATTTTATTATTGTTCTCTGTTATTTATCTCTGAATAACTGTGAAATCTGTAAAGGAGAAACACGCTAATGACATGTTACAGGGAAGACGAGATGAATAAGGAAGTGTTGCTCTGTGAAGTCATTAGCGCTCTTCTTTCCTCTTCTCCTGACTGACGTTCATTTATTGAGCTGAGAGTTGGCAGATCTCGTCTGGGAGATCCAGCATGAATAATGACATCAGCGTTAGATATTTCCCTTCTGATGATCGCCGATATTAATAATGTGAGTCATCATCAGTACGTTATTAAATCATAACCTGTGTTGTTGTCTGGGTATTTAAATATGCAGGTACTTTTGTATAGGCATTAATGTTTTCATTCGGTCATTGATGCTGCCATCAAGGTTAACCTGGAAAGATTAAATACATGAAGTGTGTGTGTGTGTGTGGGGGGGGGTTGTCCATATTTTACCCTAAATTGGGTTAAAACATTCCAGCATCTTTTAGAGTGCATCAAAACAAAACAAAAATAGAAGCCATTATAATGACTGCCGCTGTCTACACTGATACAGTATACAGATGTGTGTTCAAATACTGACACTGATACAGTATACAGATGTGTGTTCAGATTATAATGACTGACACTGATACAGTATACAGATGCATGCTCAGTTTAAACCATAAACTGTATTTTTGTCTGTTCAGCATTAAGAACCGAGTGGTTGTTTTTAATAGCGTTGTGTCGGAGGATTATGTGATTGTCTGTTATCTGTTTTGTAAACGAGGCACAGATTAATGGAGAGTTCTACGGACAAAGCCAACTGCATTTTATCATCATATCATAAGTACAAAAATTCATAATGCTTTGTCTGTAATTGGCGACTTACACGTAATGCAATAGTGGGCAGTTGATGCCAATTTTTATGCAATGACACGAGCCGTACACTGACAAGCCTTAAATAAGATTGTAATGACTAAAATGACAAGATTTTTTTGCTTTTCCATTGATTTAACAAAGTTATTCTATCTGGGTCAAAGCATTGCAAGCTGCACCTAAAAACGGGTCATCAGACAGAGACGGTCAGAAAGAGGGTTGAAAGTAAAAATAAAAAATCAACATTATAAGTGAATTATAAGGAACACACTGTATTCAAATAATAATAAAAAACTGTCCCCCTTAGATATAAGCCAGCACCTAAGGTTGACGAGTTTATGCATTATGCTGTATGTTATACTGATAGACTAAAACGCATGCAAACCAAAACGCACAATTCATGCAGTTCAACGTCAGTGAACATTATATCCAAAAACCTTGAGCAACTCCCTACGGGTGTTAAAATACAGTCATTGCACATTAAATCATCCCTCCTGCCAATGCAATTAAAATAGCGGCGGTGCAAAATAATAAAGCAGAACATAATCCAGGACTATTAAAAAAGCATAAAACAAATTGTTCTGTCCTGGTAGAACATCTTGGCAGTGAGTTTTAAAGTCTGCATGAAAGAGAAGGGAAGTTGCACTCATATTGTCCTCTCTATCGTGACGTATCACAAAACACTAGTGGAACGAGAACAAATGTGGGCGGGGCTTAATTTAGTTAGACAGTTGGATGGTTGTCATTTGCTAATTGGTGGATCTTATGTGAGTGACAGAAAACAAAACATAAACTGACAAGTGTAAATTTAAGTTACATTTTAGGTTTTTCTATCGTAGATACTGAGAGGATATTAGTTTTGATACGTTGGTCCACAGTGTCTTTAGGGTCGTGTTCAGATCTGTGTGTTTTCAACCTGTTGTTGTTCATTTGAACCAGCCTTAACTGGACACTACTTTTAATCGAATTCATTTCCAGGTAAATACTGTGTTTAAATCACATTTCCAAGTATTTGCATACGCAGTCTGTCTCGATTATGAAACCATGATAACTATGTATAATAATTCCCATTAGTTAACATGACTTAATGCACTAACTAACAAAGAGAAATACATTTGTTACAGTGTGACACCAAGTTGATCTGGTTTGATCAGTTACATACATAAAGTTTGGTATCAATATGTCAAATGTTTCCAGAGATCCAGCCTCATGGAGTTTGGCAAGATGCCATTAAATTGGTTGTGGATATGGAAATGGTTTTGTCTATCAACACAAAACCCATAACTTTATGCCAGAATGGTCTGAAGATGATCCAACTCCCATTTAGTAAAAAAATGTTGTCGTCAGCATGACCCAAAGAATCCACTAAGACCAGTGTTCCCACATCTAAAGTGATTTTTAGTCAAACTGTTCAGAAGTTATAAGCGCAATCATTTTTATGTTTCTCGTGACCACTAGGTGGCACTGTGCCAAAACTGTGCAGGTGCCCTCAGGTCAGGGTTGTCATAACACACACCAATTTTGATCAGAATACACTGAAGCGTTGTGGAGATATAGCCTTGTGTCCATGTTAGTGTGTTCTTCGTCAAATTAATTTGCATGTTATACGAGAACAATTTGGCGAATCAACTTGAATTCCATGTATGCACACACAGACGCATTTTTACTTTGCTTATGTACTATTATTTTTAAAAACAGTCAATTATATTAACAATTACACTGTAAATAAAACAGCAAATAATTAAAAAAATACACTGGCTGTTGTTTAGTGGGAGCTTCTTCTCTTCTTTTTCCCCTCTGCTGTACCATCAGAGATACAGTAGCAGAACATGCCGTCGAATATCTCTGAGCGTTTAGCCCTAAAATGTGTTGATGACTCACAACCAAGCAACAGGCATCTCAGTTTATCTCAATATGAGTCACGGAGAGCAACGGGAGAGTAAAGGCCAGAGCCGGTCAGACGGAGACTCAATCTGTGTCTCACTCTCCAACACACTGAGGGATATCAACACCCAACAAACAGTGTTTAGCTAGTTTCAGCCGGACGCAGTTTTCCTTTTCACGTCCTGCGCCACGTTGTTTAAGCGGCAAACGCATTTGCACACATTGGCAGCTGGTCTGAGAACGAGTGTGTTTAGGCGCTTTGCTGGAGCATTGGCATTCTGAGGAACTGAAATACACAGAGCCGTTGACCAACCCAACCCTGGGCAGAGGACATGGAAAGAAAAAATATTAAAGAGGTTGTTAGTAATGTGCGGGTTCACAACACGTGTACACTGTACACTCTGCTTTTAATTTTCATATTTTTTTTTTCATTCCATTTAAAGGGAATTGGAGATGAGACTCTGATTGGTTTATTTCACTTTACGCCCAAAACACACCCATTACTCATTAAGAGAACCGAGACAAAACACACCCATTACTCATTACTCAATAGGGACGACCCTTTAGACCAGCGCCAGGAGCGCCAACCATTTTCCCCGTCGTGAACTAGCAAACGTGGATTCGGACGCGCCATGAGGTCACTTGCGCCGTGCGCTTTAGACCGTGAGCTTATATCCATAATATACGGCCTTGAGGGTACAATATTTAATGCACAATTGGAAAAAAGAGGGAGAATGATTGTGCCGTGTCCGGCAGTGGCGCCGCTGGCGATCACGTGACCCTTGATTAATGTGTTCAGCCGCTCGCTCCTGACGGCCCGCTGAAACATGAGGGCGTATGTCAAGCTTCAGCTCGGCTTCTGGCATGCGTTTGGATCCGGTGGTGGTCCCGAGGGAATATCAGATCTGTCTGCATGGCTATAATCCCATAATTTGGTGCTGAGCATTGATTATCAGGGAAGATTAAACAGTCAGGAATATGTTTCTGCAGGACATCTGATCGCTGGAAATATGATTAGTACGGAGGAATTAAGAGGCCATGCATTGTGATGAGATTTTTTTTTGTGATCTCGATGTGATGGACATTGTGTTTTCTGCAAGGAAATAATATAGTGTAAAGAACAAAATGAATACTTTAATTTGACAAGGACACATTAAATAAATCAGAACTGATTTCTATTTCAAATAAACCTGAAAAAACAATGCTGAGACCTCTCAGGGCTTGTCCTGTAGTAATCTGATGTGTTTATGAAGTGCATTGCTTTACAGAACAGTGTTCGAGTGAATCATTGCTTCTGAATGCTGAAATATATGTTACTATGGTGATTTCACACAAAAATTGCAGGTGTGCGGAAACAGATGGTGTGTGTCGAGCGTTTATCAGGAGGTGTTGTAGCAAAAGAAAAGCATATTGGGCCACTTAGATTTATCAAGACCTTAATGAAGCAAAGTTTTCTGGCATGTTGTCTTTCTCAGCTGTCCAATATTGCAAGAATACTTCGTCATCAAGCCTTTATTCTCTTCAATCCGCATCAAACTGGCCTTTTGTTGTTCTTCATATGGATGTACTTTCTCCTGCTAGACGAGGTTCTCCTTCCCTGGATAATATTTCATTTTAGATTTTAATTGGACCCCCGTTTTGTCATGCAGTCGTGCATAATTTAGCACAACAATCTTTTTTGGTGCATTTTTCATATTCTGATTCTCGTGCATTTCGCACTCAACCCACAGGTCTTATAAAATATAAATAAACTCATAAAATACCTTTTGGGTTTGATGGGGACACTGAGGCCGGCCACAGTCCTGCCCTCATCTGTCTTATGATCAGATATGTTAATGTCCTATCATTTTACAGTCCACTTTTCGCTTGGTTTCTTTCTGCTGACTCTTCAAGTGTCCTGAAGGTGACTCTGATTTCCATTAAAGAGTTAATAGTCAATGCTGATCACATTCATACCCTATAAAGCCTATACTGTATCATATTTAATATGCAAATATCTCTAATTGATGAAAACGTTGCTGAAAAACCTGTTCAAAAACAATCTACTCCATATCTTCTGCCATTTCATTGAGATTTTTTAACAAGTAAAAGTATTTTAGTTGAATTGAGCTTTGATCATAAAACTAAGCTTTTAAATATCATCTTATGAAGATATTGATATTTATATGCATTTTATATTTGCTTTATTGTTATAAAGATCTCATTGATTTCCATTGTAAGCATCAGAATTTCATCTTACTTTTTGTTCATAAAAATATCAGCACCACATTGCATATTTTTTGCTTAGTTTGGACTAAAATTGAGCTGTTTTTCCATCCATTTTCCCACTATTCCCACTATATCAGACTTAAGAGCCATACAATCCAGATGTATCTGTGATACTCAACAAAAGCATATTTTGTCTAAAGTATCAATAATATGTTTCAAAAACAAAAAGGTTTTTTCTGACTATTATTTCATATGTCAGGCTTTAAAGTGACAGCAGCCTATTACTGTATTATAGATCATTGTTATACAATAATTATATTATTATACAATATTATATCAATATTGACAATATAGAAACACTAGAAAGTATATCTTTCAAAGCAGTGTTTGCTCAAAAACAGGGTCACAAACTGCAGGAAAACAATGGAAAGAATTAAAAAATTAACTATTTAATCATGCATAATGATGGTGGCAAAACTAATAGGCTTATCAACTTTTAAAAAGCTTATATTGTGATATAAATAAGTCGATTCAGGTGGAGAGATGTTCAGTCCCAGTGCGAGTCTGATGCATCTTTCACAAGCTAACACACAAACAGTCTGGCGAGAAGCGGATTTGTGCTTTGCAAATTGCATAATTAGCTAATTTGCATAAATCCTTTAGTGAATCGGGTGCTAAAACAGAGAGTGTGCAAATGAACCCAAAGCTGTCAAGTGTGGTCTGAGACATAAAGTAAAAGGTTACTGGCTATTAAAAGAACAAGAACAAGATCTTCCTTTCAGATGTATAACATTATTCAGTTATTTAGAAAGTTATGTTTATATGAACTCTAAACATTGCAATTCGATCCACATATTTGCTTGTATGTTCCAAACAAAATGCATTCAGAAGCAGAGCGACTGTGAGTATACACATTTTGCTTGATGACATAAAGCTTGCATTCATCTCAGGAGAGCTTTCATGGCAAATATTAAACATTAAATGTCCTCCACTGATTATTGAACATGAGCTGTGAATAAATATACATGTTATGCATAAAATGCATGTAACATTTGCATCCCAACACTGCATGTGTGCACAGGGCATCATTTCATTATTCGAAAAGGTTTTGCTTCTTACTTTGTTCCTGTTGATCTTGTTATTTCAGGCCTATACACCCTTTTCAATCCGATATCATTTGGATTGATTGAAATGTTTACATGATGGACTTTCAATTAGATTGAACCATCCATTAGTAATAAACAGATTATTTAGGTGCATGTAATCATAATTAACATGGCCCGTTTGTCCTGCTGGTAGACATCGGAACTACACAATTGCTAGAAAAAAAATCAACACTATTTAATTGCACATAGAGTCTTTTCGAAATGTAAGGTCTTTATACGTGTGCTGCGTGTGACGTCACGGCTCGGCACTCGAAACCGTTTCTGAGTTCAGAACCAAATCATAGCATTATACTAACACTGTTTTTACCGTATCTTTCTATGGCAGGAATAATAGCGAGTTTTATGCTAGTGTTCAGCGTGTGTTTTTGTGTGGTTCCATCAGCCAATCAGAGTTGATGGTTCATAAATCACATGACATTTAAGGCTCAAAATTTCTCAATGAGCAAAGATATTTAAATTGCGAGATCAAAAACATGTGTGTTGACCAATTGCATTTTTCAAATCTTTGTTATTTTTCTACTTTAGTTTGAGACTCACGGTTGTCTGATGCTCAAAGTAATAGTGAACGACTAAAAGTTTTACCCACTTAAAATTGTGGATGTCAAAATCTACGCCTGGTTAAAAAAAGATCAATCATATTTTGTGCGTTTAATTTTAAAAATACAACTCATGCAATGCCACTGAAAACCAAAGTAATACATTTGATAAATAAATCAATAAACTTAAAATCCTTACCTGCATAAGTGTTCACCCCAGACATAATACTGTGTTCAAGCAGCCTTAGAGTTTATTAGAGTATGTTTGGATAGTTAACAGCTTGGCACATCTTGACTTCTTTCTTCTCTGTAAAAACGTTTCAGATCTGTTATATTGCGACGGCGTCTCTCGTTCACCAAACCTCCACAGATTTTGCCATTCCAAAACATTCATATTTTTCCCAGTGGCAGTACGTTTTACATTTTGTGTGTGCATTTGTGCATTTATGAATCATGTGTGTGCATATGTGAATGTAGTGTGTGCATTTATCTTTATTGAGACATGTACTTTAAACATGTAATAATTCTTCTATTTCTTTTATTTTTTAAATCACTAAAGCAGCTGTTTCAGTAGAGGTGTGTACGTGTTATACCCACTGGAGTGTCTTGCATACCCTTAATGATCCCCTATATGTGTGTGTGGGTGAGTTTGCACTCGTTATGGCTGTCCAAAATGAAACGCCTTGAGGTTTATCAATCTTTTACCTCTTCTGTAGAATAGCGAGTCTTCATTCACACAGAGAAAGAGACTGTGAAAGCCTTGCAACCTTGAATATCTCCATGTAATTTCCAGCAGAATATTAAACCATTTCAATGCTCTCTTTTTTCCCTCTTAGAGAATGAGTTTTAAAAGCCGGGCCTTGGCATTTGCTGTGCTATTAGCCTGGTCCAATCAAATCCAGCAATTACGAGCAATGAAGTGCTCAATAAACACAGTATCAGCAGCTCTCTGTGTCAGATCTGCACCTTACAATCGAGCCATCAGGAAAAGCACAGCACACAAACAAAGTGAGTAATGTTGCAGAAATGCAAAGCACGCACAAGCGCAAACTAACGGATACCTGTTTGCAATTTATGATGCCATTCATCTGGACTAGACAAATACGCAAGACAGAAATTGATTCTATTCAAGGAGAAATGATTGGATCATAGAAAGTGTTGTGTTTCACTAATTACTGTGACCGATGCAATACATAAAGAACATAACCAGAAGATCATCCATTTAGAAAAGTCGTGACCGCCACCAGAACAAGATGTTAAAGTAGTAGTTCAATTTAAAAAAAAAACTTTTGCTGATAATTTACTCAACCCCATGTCATCCAAGATGTCCATGTCTTTCTTTCTTCAGTCGAAAAGAAATTAAGGTTTTTGATGAAAACATTCCAGGATTTTCTCCATATAATGGACTTCAATGGGGTCCAAACGGTTCAAGGTCCAAATGAGAGTTTCAGTGCAGCTTCAAAGGGCTTTAAACGACACCAGACGATAAATAACGGTCTTATCTAGCGAAACAAGCGGCCATTTCAAAAATAAACAAAAAGTTTAAGTTTTAGAAGCTGAATAAAAATGAACAAATCTTTTTTTTGAGTCATTTGTTTGATTCAATGAACAAAATGACTCGTTCAAGATATTTCGTAAAGATTCCGTTCATTTCATTCGTTCATTGTCGCCACCTACTGGTGTAACCATGTAATTGATAAACCTTTATTTTGAATTGAAAAGTTACTTTCAAAAGGTGATTACTCAATTGTATTTGTCACTGTAGACATCAGTGTTTACCCGGACAACCTCCTCCGTTCATTTGTATGAGATTCCATTGGGATCCAGTGAGGAAATGATGTGATATTTCTTAAATAGCTGTCCTATTACAGTCAAGTTGCCAGACATGTGCTGTCTGTATCATTGCCGTCCTCTGGGATGCGGATGAAAGCGGCGCGTCATGGACGTAATCGCTCTTAAATCTGATTTGACTAAAAGGCTTCATCGTTCAGATGCTCTTCAGTTACAGATCGAGGCTTCGCTTCCATCAATCTGCAGCTCAATTTGCAGGTTCCTCTTCAGATCGCATGGTGTGATGTTGAAGTGGACATTCAATCTGTTTGCTGATGCTGTGAGAGTTTGTTTTTACCAACTTTCTCTGACCTTCTTTCCAATGCAATATAGGCCTATTATATTGTGAGACTGCTCTTCAATGTAACGCTGTGGAAATGAAACTTGGTGCAATTGCAGCTTTTATTTTTAGTGAGATATGATGCAAACACTGTTGTTTTCTGTGTTAAAATAAAGCAGTGTATTTGTGCTCCCTGTTTTATTTCTAAAACGATTTCACCGTTCCTTCACCGGATGCATGTGATGTGTCTCCAATGCACCGCATTTTAATAACTTTGGATCGTTATGTCACAGCTTTCAGGTGTCTGTGTCTTTTGTAAACTGTCTTGTTTGTCTTCATAAATGTCTTATTTTTAATTACTTTTTTATTCAACAAACATTGTTCGTTGAATTATTTTCCTATTATCTCTGGTCTGATGAGTCTTGATTTTCGTTGAGACATTCAGATGGTAGAGTCAGAATTTGGCGTAAACAGAATGAGAACATGGATCCATCATGCCTTGTTACCACTGTGCAGGCTGGTGGTGGTGGTGTAATGGTGTGGGGGTGTTTCTTGGCACACTTTAGGCCCCTTAGTGCCAATTAGGCATCGTTTAAATGCCACGTCTCAGCCATGATCTGACACAACACATCATACCACCTCTGTATCCTTTCTGAAACTTTTGTAGTTTGTATTTCCCAAGATTTTCCAGTATGGTGCCGCCCATACCCCCCATAAACAGCCTCAAGACTGTATTTTTTACAGTCTATGGGTCAAACACAGTATTAGTATGGTGCTCCTAATAATCCTTCAGGTGAGTATATGACTCGAACCATGATAATGTCTCATAGGACGATCAGTTCTCATATAATACGGCTATGGTTTACTCTATCGACTGGTCCAGGAATACGGCCTAGATATTTTTCTAACTCTAATTCTTTGAAAAACATACAGATGCTGAGTTTGCATTTTCCAGCTAACAATAACTGAAGTGTTGGCCTCTGATTCCTCCTCTGAGGGGACACAGTCCCATACGTGTGTGTTTCTGATAAGGACAGCAGCGATTGTGAGCCCTAGTGCTTGTGTTGTTGTGGCAATTAGTTATTGGTTATTTGCTGTTAGAATAGAATGAAAAAAAATAGTTCTTTTAGTTATATAAATAAATAGTTATGTTCCACGAAGTGGGCACGGTAATGTATTCTCAGAAGGGTAATTATAAAATGTTATGATGCAGTGCATGTTGGTCTCGAGAGTTGACATTAAAAAGCCTGAAACGTATTGTTCTGTTGAATACGATTAGTGGGCAAACTATTGCTCGACGGCATGAAAGCAGAGCAATATTGTGATTTATCTACAGCGTATTGTTCTCATGACTGGGGAAATGTTGCTTTTGCATATTCTGCTAATTATGTTTTGGACGAATATTTGCAGGTTGAGTTCACTTGCAGACACTCCTCTTGGGAATTGATTGACACTTCGCTAAGCTCCGCCCACTATTGCTTGCTTTATAGACCTTCCCATAGGAATGAATTGAAATTTCCATAAACAGTGCAGAAAGTGGTTCAAACTGAGCGGATGTGATTTTATTAACACGTGCAGGACATTGCAAAGCCATTTTTCTTCTCAAACGAATTGTTAAATTACACAGTAACCTGATTACAAAGTGTGAGTCAAACACTTTTCATATGCAGTCGCTGAAATGAGAAAAGCCTCTTTTGGACGTGATTACAACAGCTAGCATTGGTGTGAGTGAACAGAACTGATTCATTACCACATTTAAACTCTTTTGTTACAATAATATGACGATGACCTGAATGAATACTTGTTCTTAGTGATGTTCACCCTGGAATAATGTGTTTTCTTCACCTGAAGATTTGGGTAAGTGTGTGTTACTATAATAACTGCCCTGCCAACAATGTTTTATTGTATTTTGGGGATATTTTTGGTTTTGGATAATAATAGAGTGCCCACTTTATTTGTATTATGTAAGTGGAAGCATTTTTTCCATTCATTTCTCACACAGGTCTTCGTTAAAGCGGTATAAGCCATGAGACAATGAGATACAAGGAGTAATTCGCAACGTTACGGACCTTGGTTTGAAGCAATAAAGTATTTGAAAATTTGACAAAAATACAAACTTACCGGCTTTAGAGAGGGAAAGAACTACAATCTCATGAAGCATTGCAAACAGCATAATCCAATTTAAAAAAATTAATAAATACAAAACTATTCATTTTTAAAAAAATATTGTTTTTTATATATGAAAATATTTTGCTGCTGTGCTTAATGTGAGGGGGCTGAGCTAAAGAGCTATTTTGCTCGTTTCAACTCTCTGATTGGTGCAATTTTCTGTACAGCATTATGGGTAATGTAGTTCTTCACCACAAATACCTCAACCTGACACTAAACTACTCATTTAAAAATGCTGATTTGATATATATATAAACAATACATTAAGTTTTATTGCAAAATATGCATAGATATGCAAGTATTTTGACCCACGCAGTGTTTTTTGCCATGTTTTGCTTGTTCCAAGTCTCTGATTGGTGGGATTGTACAGCATCATGGGTAATGTTGTTGTTTTTTTTTTTTACCAAAAATTCCACTTTTAAACTCTATTATTTTAAAACTATGTTGAAATAATGGGGGCTGACGTCCTCATCAGAAGCTAATATAATCGATTAACAACCTGTAGCTCACAGTAGGGCTATCTTTAAAGGTATTGAATGTACTGCTGAAAAACTTTTTCCTATGAAGAAAATGTATGTTTTTATGTCCATATCTGTTGCACTCTAATGCATTCATTTAAAAAAAGAGCAATACTTTTGATAATTTGGTGCTTGGATAAATGCTTATACAATAAAGTTTCTCAGTACAGCCAAACTATGGTCTTCTTTTAGTGCGAACCTAACGTTTACGGAGTACAAACTGTTGAAAGTATATTCAGTGTCGGCTGTTCCTGAAGACGTTTCTCCATTGCAGCTCTTCTTGGAGTCGAGTTGGCATCTCTGAACCCAGTACATTAGAGCCAATGAATGATCTCCGGCTTAAAAGAAGCGAATCACGATGATATCGATGGGAGAAATGGCAGTTTCGCTTGACCTGTTTGAAGCTCTGACTGTGCGCAGTGCAAGTCATTGACTTTCCCTCCAGAGGTAAAGGTCGAGGGATATGGAGATTGATGATCTCCTGCTGCAGACGATGGTTAATGGCCATGAAGAACAGCTGGCCTGTATTGACTCAGATGCATTCGTTCTGTCACATGCCTCATCACTGAAAAAATGAATTTTCTAACTTAGTATTTGTCCAAATATCAAAATATTATTAAATCAAGATGCATTTACTAAAGTAGTAAAATGCCATAAAATGTTATGTTTTGTTTTCTGGAAATATAAATCAAAATGAAGTGAGTTTTTGCTTAAAACATGAAAAATTATCTGCCAATGGGGTCAGAAAAATAATCTTGTTTCTGTTTGAATTAAGAATTAAAAGTGTGCATGTGTGAACGAGCTCTAGTGCATGAGAATGAGTCTATGATTGAATCTGGAAATAAAGCAAAATAACTGAGAACTGGGTTGTTTAACTCACTTTTGGGTCAAATATGGATAAACCCAGCCGTTGGGTTGCATTTTTAAATTGCATTTTCAATCCAACATTTGGTGTTTGTCCATATTTGACCCAAAATTGCAGTGCATGTCCGCAATTTATATCAAAACTTCTAGCAACGACCAATTGCGACAATATGGTTTCGGGACACAGCTGTAACTAGCCAATGCTATCTTACGACCAATTCATACGAATTCGTACAAGTGATTAAAAGGTGGCTAATCGCGCAAATTCGTCCAATTTGTCTAAACCCACATGATGTGTAAGTTTAGGGGCGGGGTCAGGGTAGGTAATTCGTACGAATTTGTACGAATTAGCTAAATTCGTAAAGAATTAGTACGAGTGAGATCGTAAAATTTGAACAAATTGCCGTGAGAATTGGGTTGGACAAGCTAGTTGATTTCTTCAACGATCCATCGCACTAAGTGAGTTACAGCACTGTATGAGAAACACACACTAGTTTGTTTTTATAAATCACAACTCGTGCATGGGAAGTGGCGTACTGCTCTTTTAGGGCCGGTTCTGTGTGAACGAGACGCTTGGACACTGAAAGCTTGAGAAACTTCTGCAGTGTTTTAAATTAGACAACTGGAGCTGGTTTATATCAAAACTTCTAGCAACAACCAATTTGCGACAGTACGGTTTCTGGAAACAGTGGTAACTAGCCAATGCTATCTCACAACCAATTCGTATCGAATTCGCACAAGTGATTAAAAGGTGGCTAATTCGTGTGAATTCGTACCACCTCACTCAAACAAATTCGTATCATTTGTCTAAACCCATGTTATGTGTAGGTTTAGGGGCGGGGTCAGGGGTAGGTCATTCGAACGAATTCGTACGAATTGGTAACTTGTAAAATATGCACGAATTATCAAAATTCGTAAAAGTGAGGTCGTAAAATTCAAACGAATTGCCGTGATAGTGAGTTGGACTAGCTGATTTCTTCAACGATCTATCACACTATAGTAGTGAACAGTGAGTTACGGCGCTGTACGAGAAACACACACCAATTTTTTTTTTTTTATAAATCACAACTCGTGCGTGGGAAGTGGCGTACGGCTCTTTTAGGGCCGGTTCTGTGCGACGCAGGAGATAAACAAGGAGCCTGGTTTTAAATTAGACGACTGGAGCTGGCAACTTGCTCATTCAATGCCACCAGTAATTAGAAACGTCCAGACAACGCCACATCACAAAAACTGACATTTCTTAATTGGCTGCATTGACATATTTGTAATCTCATTGCAAACAGTTTTGACAGAGGTTCTGTATTATAATTAAAGATGAAAACCTTTTAAACGGGTTTGAAGGAACAGTTTGGTTTCATCATTTCAAACCTGTGATATACAAACACAGATGTTTAGCTGAATGAAATTACTGTTCAAAAGTTTGCTTTATATATACAAATACACTTAAAACAGTGAAATATTAATACAATGTAAATCAGCTGTTTTCTATGTGAAGATATAATAAAGTGTAATTTATTCCTGAATTTTCAGCATCAATACTTCAATCTTCAGTCACTTGACTCTTCAGAAATCACTCAAATATGATGAATATGATGATCAGAAAACATTTGATTATTATACATGTTGAAAACAGTTCAGATTTTGAGGAAAACATGACACATTGTTATTTTCCAGGATTATTTTATGAGCAAAAGTTTCAAAAGAATTTAATGCATCCTTGCTAAATATAAATCGACTATCTACACACACTTTACTTATGTTTGTTGACATCTGTGGATGACCGATGATAAGAGAGAAACTCCCAAATCACCACTGAATTTCTGAGTAGGTTAAAAAATAATTTCTGCCCCTTTAACATTTTTGCAGTGACGTAATTTTTGCAGAGCAGAAATCTGGGAGGCACTATAGTGAGCACTAACTAGTATATCTAGTTTCTATCATACTAAGAGGTTAATTGCAGCCAACGGTGTCGTTGCCTGTTCAGCGTGTCGTTTTCTGACTTGTGTGCACAACAATTAACCTTTAAATGCATATCCACAATAAATCACGGTATGCATGCTTTCGATGCATTTTCGAAAGATAAACCGCAGTACAAAAATGTACAGCACAGCGGTCGTTCCTGTGGTTCATTTGCACACTGTGTTTTAGCAACACTTATATCTCTACCTGAACCTCCTCATGCAAATAAAAGCGTGTTCTCCTGCAGGGCGAGTGTGTGGTGAAGCAAATTGGATCGAATCTAATTCAGTTCTCACAAGGAATTAATCAATAATGCTGAGGAATGGTTTTCACCAGAAAGTGCCCATCTTGTTTGGAGTGTTTTGCGTCGGCAGTGCAATCTCAGTCTGATAAGTCATGCATCTCGGGCCTCGGTAATCAGATGTTTCTCTGCTTTATGGCCCTCCATCATTCTCCTTGTTCTGATTTTTGACAGTGCAGCACTTGAGAAAGAATAGCTTTTCCATTACAATTTTCGATTAGGGCTGACACGCTCAAGAGGGAGCAGAAATCCCAACACTCATGCGGAGGTGCAAAGCAGACAGATGGAGACGCCATCGAAACACATGCCATAACTCAGGGAAAGGCACGTGCTCGCTTACACTTAAGGAAGCTTTTCAGATGCTAAAGTCATCCATGCAATCAATGGTGAGTGCATCCGCAGATTCGCCGCTGCATTTGTTGTCTGAATGACATCCGCTGCAGAGATTCTTCCAGAATGCGCCACTTAAAATTGATTTAATCCTGTTTGTAATGCCAAAGAAACTGCTAGCTGTCAAAGCATTCAGATTTCTTTGCCATAGATGCGTCTTTGCTGTAAATACATGACACTAGCTTTGTGTTGCTTCATAATGCCAGTGGTGTTTGGGATTGAATTTAATGGACCTCAAAACCTGTCAGAAGTCGCACAGGTATATTTGTGGTTTATCGATTATTTAAAAATGATTGATTTTTCTTTTATGACAAAAATCATTAGGATATTAAGATCAAGCTCCATGAAAATATTTTGTAAATTTTCTACTATAAATATATATTTTGCAGCAAAATCGCTGTAATGAGCTGAGGAAAGCAGACAAAGACAAGGCTCTAAAGGCAGGGTTCTTTAATAAAGTAACACAAATAACAATAGAACAAAAGCACGGGGATCACAGAGGTCGCGTACAGTAACAAGTGAAACACAGGCTATAAATATACAGGGACAAACAAGCTTAAGTAAAGGCAAGATACACATGGGAACAATCATGAATTAATCAACAGGAATAAAGCAAAAACATGGCACAAAACAGGAATTAATAAAGACAGGAATCATGACAATTGCGAACATAAATGGACCCTAACTTTAAAGGCAATTTCTCAATGTTTAGATTTTTTTGCACTCTCAGATTCCAGATGTTCAAATAGTTTTATCTTGGCCGGATATATACCATCCTCAATGGAAAGCTTATATATTTAGCTTTCCGACGATGTATAAAGTTGTAACTGTGGTCCATATGTGCCGTTGATAAAAGAACCAAAGGCCGTAATGCTAATGATTCCTACAGTGTGCGTCATGCCCACTTTTCAGGCCCACTTTATCAGACTTGTTTGTGTAGAACAGACATATGGGGACCGGAGTCTTTTTCCCAGCCTGGCAGACGAGCGCTAAACCCATTAGTGACCATTAGTGGCAAGCTAAAGAAGCCTCGTTTGTGTTTCCCACTGATAAGACCCTCGCTGCTCTGTATCCCTAATGAGTCTTTCTTACACTTGCCGGCTTGAGAAAGACCGAGGTTGAAAGTTGCACAAAGGAAAAAGTGGGATATATCACCTTTGTGATCGCAGCCATCTTTGTTTGCGTTGGTCAGATTTAGGCGTCCAAAAGTCCGAATCCAGTGATCATGTTTTCTACTGAGATCATCCCTTCATCTGATCGTTTTTTGAAGGATGCTTAGATGCATCATTTTGCCACAATCCTGTGCATTCAATTCCATGACAGTTGAGCTAATAAACAAATACGGCGTCCGAAAGGATTACACATTTATTTAAATGTTTCATTTAGTTTCCAATACAATAGAATTTTATATTGAGCATAAATGATGAGATTAGGAAATCTCTGCTAAAGATCTCTGTCACCATTTGTCTTTGAGTTCGTGTCTCAGTACGAGAAGTCCTGCCCCGTCCTGTTCTCGTGTCTCAGCTCATTTACATGCTTTGTTTCAGAGTTTCTCCCCCTCAATGTAAATCCCTCCCCCTTGTAAGGTATATGAACAGTCTGTATTTTAGTTTAGTCAGACTTGGCTAAGATTTTTGGATGAAGCAGACTACAAAAATTTAGTCTATCACTTCACTTTCACTTAGTTATCAGGAAAGCTCACTCTATTTTATTGTAGATCATTAAACTGCCTCATTAATCTGTCTGAAATCATTTCCATGAGGTACATTTGTGTGTTAACACTTGCCTAGTAGGGTTCTTGACAACACTAGTCAGATTAATCGATTTGTGATAACACTAGTCAGATTAATCGATTTGTGATAGTCAGATTAATCAATCTGTGACAACACTAGTCAGTTAATCTATTAATCACTAAATGGCAACACTAGGCAGATTTATCAGTTAATGACAACACTAGTCAGAATAATCGATTAATCAATTCATGGCAACACTAGTCAGATACATTAATTCATGACAACACTAGTCAGATTAATCGATTCGTGACAACACTGGTCAGATTATTCAGTTTGTGACAACACTAGACAAATGAATTGATTCATGACAACACTAGTCAGATTAATCAAGTTTATGACAACACTAGACAAATTAATCGATTCATTAAAAACACTAGTCAGATTAATCAGTTTGTGACAACACTAGACAAATTAATCGATTTGTGACAACACTAGTCAGATTAATTAATTAGTGACAGCACTAGTCAGATTAATCGATTTGTGATAACATTAGTCAGATTAATCGATTTGTGACACTGACAACACTAGTCAGATTAATCAATTGTGACAGCACTAGTCAGATTAATCAGATTCTGTGACAACACTAGTCAGATTAATCGATTGTGACAACACTAGTCAGTTTAATCTATTAATCGGTAAATGGCAACACTAGGCAGATTTATCGGTTAATGACAACACTAGTCAGATTAATCGATTTGTGACAACACTAGTCAGATTAATCTATTATTAGGTGAATGGCAACACTAGTCAGATTAATCGATTCATGACAACACTAGTCAGATTAATCAATTTGTGACAACACTAGTCAGATTAATCGATCTGTGACAACACTAGTCAGTTTAATCTATTAATCGGTAAATGGCAACACTAGGCAGATTAATCGATTCGTGATAACACTAGTCAGATTAATTGGTTCTTGACAACACTAGTCAGATTAATCAATTCGTGACAATAATAGTCAGAATAATCAGTTCGTGACAACACTTGTCAAATTAATCGATTTGTGATAACACTAGTCAGATTAATCAATTAGTGACAGCACTAGTCAGATTAATCGTTTCTTGATAACATTAGTCAGATTAATCGATTTGTGACACTGACAACACTTGTCAGATTAACCAATTCATGACAGCAATAGTCAGATTAAATCGATTTGTGACAACACTAGTCAGATTCATCGATTTGTGATAACAATAGTCAGATTAATCGATCTGCGACAACACTATTCAGTTTAATCTATTAATCGGTAAATGGCAAAACTAGGCAGATTTATCGGTTAATGACAACACTAGTCAGTTTAATCTATTAATCGGTAAATGACAACACTAGTCAGATTAAGCGATTTGTGATAACACTAGTCAGATTAATCCGTTCGTGACAACACTAGTCAAAATAATCGATTTGTGATAACACTTGTCAGATTAATCAATTTGTGACAACACTAGTCAGTATAATCTATTAACCGGTAAATGGCAACACTAGGCAGATTAATCGATTCGTGACAACACTAGTCAGATTAATCAGTTTGTGACAATACTAGTCAGATTACTTGATTTGTGATAACACTAGTCAGATTAATCAGTTTGTGACAGCACTAGTCATATTAATCGATTTGTGATAACATTAGTCAGATTAATCGATTTGTGACACTGACAACACTAGTCAGATTAATCAATTTGTGACAGCACTAGTCAGATTAATCGATTTGTGATAACAAATAGTCAGATTAATTGATCTATGACAACACTAGTCAGTTTAATCTGTTAATCGGTAAATGCCAAAACTAGGCAGATTTATCGGTTAATGACAACACTAGTCAAATTAATCGATTTGTGATAACACTAGTCAGATTAATCCGTTCGTGGCAACACTAGTCAAAATAATCAGATTAATTGATTCATGAACAACTCTAGTCTGACTAATCAGTTAAAGACAACAATAGTCAGATTAATCGGTTTTGTAACAACACTAGATTAATCAATTAATGACAACACTAGTCAGATTAATCGATTCATGACAACTCTAGTCTGATTAATCGGTCCAAGACAACACTAGTCAGATTATTCGGTTTGTAACAACACTAGTCAGATTAATCGGTTTGTAACAACACTAGTCAGTATTAATCGGATTAGTCGAAAACGACATCCTGTGAAGAACATTTTGTGACAAACAAGCCACATCTTGCTGGTCGAAGAGGCCACTTCAAACGCCTCTGTCCAGCTTTTCATGTTTCAGTGAGCGTGCATGTGCAAACACCCGTGCAGATTACAAGACAAAAAACTAGAAAAGCACACATCGTGTCCGACGCTGTTCTACCTCTCCTGCTGTCTCTTGTAACAACTGACTTGAATTTAATGAGTGGCTCCCTCTGAATCAAGCCCAGAAACCTGCTCTCCGGCCAGCACACAATTAGATCTGGTTGTGGAGCACTGAGTTTCTGATGAATGCCTAGTTAAGTAGTTAAGGGCTAAGGCACATCAGGGATGTTTTGCAATGTGTCACACTGAGCTTCAAGCTCTACCTATAAACGTTGACACACACTAAAAATAGACGTTTTTCAGTCAACATAGATAAGTGCAGTGTGGCAATTATCACTATGCTACATCTTTGAGGAATTGCTTTTCTTGTTGATGCCATCTTCGAAGACAGATGCACTTTATCAGCACAGGCCAAATTAAGTTTCACACCAACAATGTAGGAGTCACACATCGCTCACACTGCCGCTTTGCTCGGTGACGGGGTGACCATGTTGAACTGTGGCCTCGTGCAGCCATGAATAAATGCCGGTCAGTGCCGTTTTGACACTTTTCTGAATCGTTTCACATCTCTGGAGAAGAAGTGGACATCCCAAAGCACTGGGTATTTCAGTGAAGTGCATTGTTAAAGTGTGACAAGATGGATGTTTGGGCCCATCCTGGTGGAAAACATGATCCCACTTCGCACTTAATGGACTGGCAATCCTAATCCTGAGGGAGCTGAGCAACTGTAAAATGCTGGACCAAGATGCTTAGCCAACATTTCCACCATCAAAACAACAGGGCTCATTTTCAGAATTCAGATTGGAGATAAGTCGAAAGAGAGAGCAATTGAGACATGATAATGTTGGTTGATAAATCAAATCTGCTTTATTGTGAGTGTTGGAAATGTAATGCACATGACATAACCAGATTATTGTTTTCAAATAATGAGTAAAGTAACACTTAAACGTACACCATAATAGCCAACACATCCATTATGAAGAGCACTGGCTCAAAGTTAGATGTAACTATCCCTGTTTTAAACTTAAAGGTGATGTACGTTTTTTTTATGCTAAAATATATTCTCTTAACCCAGTTGATTGTGACTAACGCTGATTTAGCTGCCCTAAAAGTGTAAACATTGAGCCTGGCTACTGTAGAAGGCAGGGAATTTGGGCCTGGCTACTGTAGAAGGCAGAGATTTGGGGCGTGGCTACTGAAGAAGGCAGGGAATTTGGGCGTGGCTATTGTAGAAGGCAGGGAATTTGGGGCGTGGCTACTGTGGACAGGCAGGGAATTTGGGCGTGGCTACTGTCAGAAGGCAGGGAATTTGGGGCGTGGCTACTGTCAGAAGGCAGGGAATTTGGGGCGTGGCTACTGTGGAAGGCAGGGAATTTGGGCGTGGCGACTGTAGAAGGCAAGGAATTTGGGCGTGGCTACTGCAGAAGGCAGGAAATTGGGCGATGGCTACTGTGGAAGGCAAGGGAATTTGGCCGTGGCTACTGTAGAAGGCAGGGAATGTGGGCGTGGCTACTGCAGAAGGCAGGAGATTGGAGCGTGGCTACTGTGGAAGGCAAGGGAATTTGGGCATGGCTACTGTGGAAGGCAGGGAATTTGGGCGTGGCTACTGTAGAAGGCAGGGGATTTGGGGCGTGGCTAATGTAGAAGGCATGGGATTTGGGGCGTGGCTACTGTAGAAGGCAGGGAATTTGGGCGTGGCTACTGTAGAAGGCAGGGGATTTGGGCGTGGCTACTGTAGAAGGCAGGGGATTGGGCGTGGCTACTGTAGCAGGCAGGGATTGGGGCGGGCTAATGTAGAAGGCAGGGGATTTGGGGCGTGGCTAATGTAGAAGGCAGGGGATTTGGGGCGTGGCTACTGTAGAAGGCAGAGATTTTGGGGCCCCTAAATCAGCTGGATCATGTCCGTATCCATGAGAAAAGAAAAGTTTGAAACAATTAAGACTTTTTATAATGCTTTTTAAAGTTTGTCTTTTGCTCACCAAGGCTGCATTAAAAAACTAAATACACTAAAGAGTAAATACACATATTATATGCCAGTATTATTGTGAAATATTATTACATTCATATTTGAACATATAATTTATTCCTGTGAATTTTCAGCAACCATTCAGAGATTAAAGACTGGAGTAATGATTATGAAAATTCCGCTTTGCATCATAGGAACAAATAATACATTCAAATAGAAAAGTATTATATTTATTTTTGCAGCCTTGGTGAGCTTAAAATATTAAAGATTTTGAACGCCTCTTCCTTCAAGCCTAACAGCAGGAGAACAAGCGCTTGTATGAAAGCTCTGACAGCATCAGCAACAGTAACTACGAGTGACAGGCCAATAGAGCGCTTACTGTTGGTCTCCGGAAGAAAAATCACATTCATTTTCTCCATGAAGGAATTGATTTTTAACGATAACATATAAACCTTTTCAAGACAGATCTACCATGAGCTCTGAGGTTGTAAAGAGATGATATATGCTTCTGAAGAAATCTCAAGTCTGATTTCAACTTTTTAAAATTATGCTTAATGGCCTTAATCTTGAAGCGGTAGTTATTTGGATCCACCAATCAGAGAAATTGCTGTTACCATGGAAACAAGAACTGCATCCAAAGGGCTCATCATCGTATCAAGCATTGCTAATAATGAGTCAGTTTCTACACTTAAACTAAATTTAAAGTGACCGGAACAGCCAAACTCCACTGGCGTTTTGCATAGCCATCATGGAAATGTTACTTTGAAATTATACCAGTATTTAAACAGTATATTGACCAACCCTATAGGCCTAATACTGTACATAGGCTGTTCCATAACCTAGTGAGCTGCCTACATAGGGAGCATTTCAAAGGCATCATCAGTACCCATTATTCCGTGTGCAATGTACTGGAACCAATTGGAACGTAAAGGATTAAAGAGTATTATTTTACAAAAACATTAAGGGAACATTCCACCTTGCAAATATTATTAAATTGTTACTTTTGAATGTTCACTAAACGTTCTAAAACAAGTAGTAACATTTAAAATAAGTAGTAACATTTAAAACATGTTTGATGAAAATCCAATTAAAAGATACTTAAACGAACGTTCTACAGAACATTTCCTGTCATCTGGTGTATAGTATAATTTAACGGGTGTCAAAACGATTAATTGCAATTAATCACATCCAAAATAGAAGTTTGTGAAATAAATAAAAATAATTTAAATAAATAAATACAAGCATGTGTGTGTGTTTATATATATAAAATAATTATACACATTGCACCCACATATATTATGTAAACACAAACGTTTATTTTGGATGCGATTAATATCGTTATTAATCGTGATTAATCGTTTGACAGCCCTAATTTAAACTATAGCTAAGTGAGCCTTCATATTTTATTTTCATCAGGTCACCAAGAAATTACTCATTGAAATTACAATATAAGTACTTTATAACACACTCTGAGGCGATTTTAACAATGTGGTCATGATGATTACAACTGTTTTCACTGTAAAAAAATGAGTTATAACAACTTAAAATTGAACTAAACTTGCTTAAAGAAAGTGAAGTTTGCCAAACTTAATATTTGAAGTCAAGCATGAACATTTACTTTTTTAAGGTTGAAACAACAGGTTGAATCTTTAAGTCTGTGATGAATAATCACAGAGCTTGGAGTCCTGTAAACACCGCCTCATTCACCGTCTCTTTCTTCTGAAGTCGACTTGTCCTTTTCCCCGGTCGTCTCTGCGTCCAGTGGTATTCCCTCAGTGTGTGTGTTGAGGTGGTCAGCATTAAAGCACCTCTCGTTCACACTGACCTTTCTTTGATTCTGCTCGTCCTCGTGTCTCTCGACTCTCCTCACAAACTGAAGGGCAAATGGCGGCCTGACATAAAGTCAATAGCGTATTTGAGCGTGTTGTCAGGTGGACTCTTCCTTTACACTTTGAATGAAGGTGGAGAAGAGAACAGGATTAAAGACACGGGATAATTCGGATTAGACACCAGTGTCCAAATATTGGATTGTAAAGGATGTTGTGGTTTGTTTGATACTGATAAAGTGCTGTTAGAACATATTTTAAAAGCACATAACATCAACATTAGTAGTAGGCCTAGTTGGTTAACTAAGACATACTCAGCACTAAACTGGGCTAAAGTTGAAATGATAAAGTAGGGTTTGAGGTTATGTTTTCAAGTAACCCTTGTGGAAACCGTGAATACACTACCATTCAAATGTGATAAACTACCATTTTTGAAAAATGTTTTGTTATTGTAAGAACACATGAAAGTGACATGGATAATGTTACAGGAGATTATATTTCAAATCAATGCTAAAAATAAAATTTCCACCAAAAATATACCTGTTTTCAGCATTGATAATAATCATAAATGTTCTTTGAGCATCAAATCATCATATTAGAGTGATTTATGAAGGATCATGTGACATTTGTCTATATATTCACATTGAAAACAGCTATTTAAAATGTTAATTATGTTTCACAATAGTTTGTTTCAATTAAGTTTTAGTAATTTAAGTATTTAAATATATTTAATTTAATTTCTAATTTTCATTTTTTTAGGTCTAAAGTCCAAAGTGGTGTAAATCCAGCTTTTAATGTCGTTTATGTGTGTATGTGGTGTTTTAATACTCTTAACCATGTGTGTGTTCATAAGTGTTCAGCATTGCTGAGTATTTCCTCCTTAAAACTGCAGTGAACCAAAGACAGTCTCAAACACGCTTTGAAATCGCTGGTGTTTCTGACTGTCACAAACCACCTTGTAACCAATCAGGGGTGCGTTTCCCGAAAGCATCGTTAGCCAACTATGGTCGCAAGTTCCGTCGTTATCAGCATAGTTCAACGATTCGGTGTTTCCCGAAACCATCGTTCCAACGAACATTCGCAAACAGCATCGCAAAGTTGTGTGGTTTGAACGACAGCTCTCGACCTGTGGTTAGAGGCATCGTTTCTATATTGCATGACATTTGGAGGTAATAAATCCTTATCTTGAGCAAAATGAGCAAGCTGACATTCAGTACAACCGGTGTCTTTTATTAGAATACATACAAATGTAATTTACGTCTTTTAGTTTGTCAAAAGATTTAAAGTAACGAGCTTGAAGAGTGCGCATGTGTGAACGCGCTCCACTATGTAAGAACGAGCCAAATATTGAGTCTGGTAATAAAGCAAAATAACTGAGAACAATTAGAAGTAGTCCTCAGATGACATGTCTGTAATTTATATAAAACAAATCTAGCGTTAATTGGATCTCAAACAGGTTTCATTAAAAGTAGTTATTACTCCACCACGTGCGAAACCAACGTGGTTGAATGATACTTTGCGACAGTAGGTTTCGGGAAACAGTCGTGACTAGCTAGTTGATTTTTCCAACGATGCATCGTACTATGGTAGTGAAACAGTGAACTACGTCGTTGTACGGGAAACGCACCTGATTAACGTGTGATCGTCAACCAGTGGATCTCTGAGTGAGTGGAGGCGGGCTCATTTGCATATTCATATAAATGAGGTGAGGGTGTCGAGATACGTTCAAGCGCATTTTGAGCCATGAAGACTTTTGTTTCATGGGGGAAAAAACATTTAAATGTGATCAAAGTTGTGTTATAAGTGATAAAATGATTGACTGGGGATTACTTTTTTCATCTAATATTTATATTCTATTTTATTTCAACCTTGTTTCAGTTATTGAAAACAATATAATAGTTTTAGAGAATAGCAACTCTGGGAAAGCTTTGACAATTTTTTTTGCAAAGACCTTCATAAATATCCTTCCTTTGTGTTATGAAGCACAAAAAAATGTACAGTCACTCAGATTTTAATTGCAAAATAGAAGAGCCGGATCAAATGAGGTCTACTCGTTAACCAAAGCAATCAGTGTATAGTTTGCTTGCACATTCTGAGGGAATTAACCTTTTTCATGGCTAAAAAACGTATTTCTGAATTTCAAAACATTTTAAAAACATTGAAAGTCAATGGAACATTCCATTAATCATTACTTTTGAGTGTTCTCTTAACATCCTAAAACACGTAGTAACATTTAAAAATTACAGAAAATATAAACATTTCAGGAAAAAACAACATATTCAATCATACATAGCCTAATTTTTTTGTTCTACATTTTTGAGAGCATTTTTAAAGACCAGATAACTGTATATGAACGTTACTAGAATAACGCTTGTATAAATCTTGAAGAACCTTCTGAGAACAGATGAGTTTGAGTTTGACAGCTCTGCTTTGACTGGGGAATAAAGGAAGTTACACCCTCACCTGACAACAAAGATCCGTTCCTTCACACTGTATAATCATCAGTGCAATCAGGATTCAGTGTTGTTTAGTGTGATTTTACCGCACTGTCTAATGAGCTTCTCCAACACTTGAACACACTCGTGCTTCAGGGCTTCAGAGACACCATCCATTCTTCTGACAAATTAACATAAAGCAGAAGGAATTATGTGCATCTCATTCATTTGTGTTGCAAAAAACCCCACATTTTTTACAGTCTATATGGTCATATCAGATGATCATGTGTTACTGTAAACGTGCCTCGACTGGCCACAAGAGGGCGTTCAGTGACAGAAATAAGAGTCTGTGAACTCATATTGATTGTGGTCATGTTCTCACTACAGGGTTAGATAGAAGTGTTTGATTTAATTAGTCAATTATGCATTATTTATAGTTATTACCTTTGTTAACTAAGGACACTAAAATAAAGTGTTCCTGTAAACAGAGAAGTGATCTTGCAATGCAGACAGTTTCAGGTTTAGTTTACGGTAAGTAATGTGTGTCATGACAGCGTAATGGAGTGAAATGTCTAAGTGATTATATAAGGCCTGTTTTACACATTAGCAGATGTTCATTTCAGCATCCACATTAACAGGTCTCAGCATTCACACCGTATAGCTGTCGCAACGCCACGTTATTCTGCCAGAAAACCTTTTCTCCACTAGCTCTGTTCACAACAAACACACAGCAGTTGCCTGAATAATTATGTTAAAAAACAAATACAGTAAAAATGTAAGTGTTTATTTAGCAACCTGTACATTTTACAAACTAAAACTGTAATTTAGAAAATATAAATAAATTTAAACCAGTAAATTCAACAGCCCTTTTCTTTAAAAAAAAAACCTTTAAAATATTCTGACATCCACTGATAGTACACAACAAGACAGCTGAGGTAAATATTGTTAATATAAATGAGTACAAAACCCCATCATGCTCAGCAAAATAAGCAATAAACCAAAAAAAACTAAGAAACTGAACATTAAACTGTATTTTACTTTTTTTAATAAGAAGTGAAAAATGAAAGCCATAGTGTACCACGCGGAATGTAGTCAGGGCTTTAACTGTAAATTATGTTTATATATATAAAAAAATTCTTTCTACTTACAAAAATGGTCTATTTAAAGGCTCTGTGTGTAGACTTCAGAAACCTTGTTATTAGCGACACCGGTGGCCGTTCAGTGAACTGCAGCAGGAACGTACAAGATACCGAGCACGCCTGAAGGCTCAGTGAAATGCTGTTAACGAACATCCATTGAATAAATTAATATGTAAATATGAGCTTTCCTCTCACTAACAATATAAACACAAACCAAACGACAGCGGTGTGAAAGCATCAGTTCAGAAAGCGTCTGATCACAGAGATGTGGACGTTTGCACCAGCTGTGATTCACCGGGCATCATGTCGGCAGATGAGGGAATTAAACTTACAGTGCTATGATAGTTTGATTATAATGTATATTTATAGACATAATAGATGTGAGACTATAATTTGCACGACACATTGGCAGTCCAGTACAGAGTGGCTCCTCTGCATATTCATTAACATTGTATAAGCATTCAATCATTTTAGCGTCACACGCTTTTTGATTCACCCCTTCACGTAAAAATCAGTCTATTTGTTCATAATCGAGTTATTAACAATGATTATTCTCTAATGCATGGTCACGTGTGAATGCATATACGGCAAACCAAATTGATTTATCATGTTAACTGTGGAACGGTATCTCAGGTGTGCAGGGAGAGATTCGGCCGACTCCACGAGTTACAAGACTCTGAAAGTTCATCAAAACACGCCGTTTATTCTGTATCACTTCTAGGGTCTTTATTTCTCAGTCCATGCCTCCTCCTCCTCCTGGTCTCGGCGTGAAGCGTGTCTCATTCATTCTAATTCCGGCCATTGAAACTGAATAGAGGCCGGTCTGTCTACGAGCGTCTGCGGCTGCTTAGCATTCAGAGAGTGAAAGCAGTCGTCTTCACAGACAGCTCAAGGTTTACCTAAAGCAACTCCCACTAATTTACATTTATGTTTTTGCCTTGTTATTTCCATATCTGCTGCGAGGGATGTGAATGCGGGTGGAGGGACATCAATACATGTTTGCTCTCACCGTAATAAGGTTTGCAGACTTAAAAAAATAGTGGAGGATGGAGAGAAGTGTTTGAAATGCTTTCAGAGTCTGGAATAAGCAAATTATTGAGCACAACTTGTGGCGTTTACATTTCAGAGGCACATTTATTACATTTATTACTGTCTTCAGTCTGTTAAAGGACGTTTCTTCAAGCCTGTTGACTTTAGGAAATTCAACTTTTACACTCTCACTAGTTTTGTGTTACACAGATCCTGGGTCAGACGTAACAACCCAGTGTTTGGGTAGTTTTGTGTTACACAGATCCTGGGTCAGAGCGTAACAACCCAGTGTTTGGGTCGTTTTTATGTAACACAGATCCTGGGTCAGACGTAACAACCCAGTGTTTGGGTAGTTTTTGTGTAACCTACACGATCCTGGGTCAGACGTAACAACCCAGTGTTTGGGTAGTTTTTGTGTAACCCAGATCCTGGGTCAGACGTAACAACCCAGTGTTTGGGTAGTTTTTGTGTTACACAGATCCTGGGTCAGACGTAACAACCCAGTGTTTGGGTAGTTTTGTGTAACACCAGATCCTGGGTTAGACGTAACAACCCAGTGTTTGGGTAGTTTTTGTGTTACACAGATCCTGGGTCAGACGTAACAACCCAGTGTTTGGGTAGTTTTTGTGTAACACAGATCCTGGGTCAGACGTAACAACCCAGTGTTTGGGTAGTTTTTGTGTAACACAGATCCTGGGTCAGACGTAACAACCCAGTGTTTGGGTAGTTTTTGTGTAACACAGATCCTGGGTCAGACGTAACAACCCAGTGTTTGGGTAGTTTTTGTGTTACACAGATCCTGGGTCAGACGTAACAACCCAGTGTTTGGGTAGTTTTTGTGTAACCCAGATCCTGGGTCAGACGTAACAACCCAGTGTTTGGGTAGTTTTTGTGTTACACAGATCCTGGGTCAGACGTAACAACCCAGTGTTTGGGTAGTTTTTGTGTAACACAGATCCTGGGTCAGACGTAACAACCCAGTGTTTGGGTAGTTTTTGTGTAACACAGATCCTGGGTCAGACGTAACAACCCAGTGTTTGGGTAGTTTTTGTGTTACACAGATCCTGGGTCAGACGTAACAACCCAGTGTTTGGGTAGTTTTTGTGTTACACAGATCCTGGGTCAGCGTAACAACCCAGTGTTTGGGTAGTTTTTGTGTAACGCAGATCCTGGGTCAGCAGCAACAACCCAGTGTTTGGGTAGTTTTTGTGTAACCCAGATCCTGGGTCAGACGGTAACAACCCAGTGTTTGGGTAGTTTTTGTGTAACGCAGATCCTGGGTCAGCACGTAACAACCCAGTGTTTGGGTAGTTTTTGTGTTACACAGATCCTGGGTCAGACGTAACAACCCAGTGTTTGGGTAGTTTTTGTGTAACACAGATCCTGGGTCAGACGTAACAACCCAGTGTTTGGGTAGTTTTGTGTTACACAGATCCTGGGTCAGACGTAACAACCCAGTGTTTGGGTAGTTTTTGTGTAACACAGATCCTGGGTCAGACGTAACAACCCAGTGTTTGGGTAGTTTTTGTGTAACACAGATCCTGGGTCAGGACGTAACAACCCAGTGTTTGGGTAGTTTTTGTGTTACACAGATCCTGGGTCAGCAGTAACAACCCAGTGTTTGGGTAGTTTTGTGTAACACAGATCCTGGGTCAGACGTAACAACCCAGTGTTTGGGTAGTTTTTGTGTTACACAGATCCTGGGTCAGACGTAACAACCCAGTGTTTGGGTAGTTTTTGTGTAACACAGATCCTGGGTCAGACGTAACAACCCAGTGTTTGGGTAGTTTTTGTGTAACACAGATCCTGGGTCAGACGTAACAACCCAGTGTTTGGGTAGTTTTTGTGTAACACAGATCCTGGGTCAGCACGTAACAACCCAGTGTTTGGGTAGTTTTTGTGTTACACAGATCCTGGGTCAGACGTAACAACCCAGTGTTTGGGTAGTTTTTGTGTAACACAGATCCTGGGTCAGACGTAACAACCCAGTGTTTGGGTAGTTTTTGTGTTACACAGATCCTGGGTCAGACAGTAACAACCCAGTGTTTGGGTAGTTTTTGTGTAACACAGATCCTGGGTCAGACGTAACAACCCAGTGTTTGGGTAGTTTTTGTGTAACACAGATCCTGGGTCAGACGTAACAACCCAGTGTTTGGGTAGTTTTTGTGTTACCCAGATCCTGGGTCAGACTTAACAACCCAGTGTTTGGGTAGTTTTTGTGTTACACAGATCCTGGGTCAGACGTAACAACCCAGTGTTTGGGTAGTTTTTGTGTTACCCAGATCCTGGGTCAGACTTAACAACCCAGTGTTTGGGTAGTTTTTGTGTTACACAGATCCTGGGTCAGCAGCAACAACCCAGTGTTTGGGTAGTTTTTGTGTTACCCAGATCCTGGGTCAGACGTACAACCCAGTGTTTGGGTAGTTTTTGTGTTACACAGATCCTGGGTCAGACAGCAACAACCCAGTGTTTGGGTAGTTTTTGTGTTACACAGATCCTGGGTCAGACGTAACAACCCAGTGTTTGGGTAGTTTTGTGTAACACAGATCCTGGGTCAGACGTAACAACCCAGTGTTTGGGTAGTTTTTGTGTTACACAGATCCTGGGTCAGAACGTAACAACCCAGTGTTTGGGTAGTTTTTGTGTAACCCAGATCCTGGGTCAGACGATAACAACCCAGTGTTTGGGTAGTTTTTGTGTTACACAGATACTGGGTCAGACGTAACAACCCAGTGTTTGGGTAGTTTTGTGTAACACAGATCCTGGGTCAGACGTAACAACCCAGTGTTTGGGTAGTTTTTGTGTTACACAGATCCTGGGTCAGACGTAACAACCCAGTGTTTGGGTAGTTTTGTGTAACACAGATCCTGGGTCAGACGCAACAACCCAGTGTTTGGGTAGTTTTTGTGTTACACAGATCCTGGGTCAGACGTAACAACCCAGTGTTTGGGTAGTTTTTGTGTAACGCAGATCCTGGGTCAGACGTAACAACCCAGTGTTTGGGTAGTTTTTGTGTAACCCAGATCCTGGGTCAGACGTAACAACCCAGTGTTTGGGTAGTTTTTGTGTAACACAGATCCTGGGTCAGACGTAACAACCCAGTGTTTGGGTAGTTTTGTGTTACACAGATCCTGGGTCAGCACGTAACAACCCAGTGTTTGGGTAGTTTTTGTGTAACACAGATCCTGGGTCAGACGTAACAACCCAGTGTTTGGGTAGTTTTGTGTTACACAGGTCCTGGGTCAGACGTAACAACCCAGTGTTTGGGTAGTTTTTGTGTAACACAGATCCTGGGTCAGATGCAACAACCCAGTGTTTGGGTAGTTTTTGTGTAACACAGATCCTGGGTTAGACGTAACAACCCAGTGTTTGGGTAGTTTTTGTGTTACACAGATCCTGGGTCAGACGCAACAACCCAGTGTTTGGGTAGTTTTGTGTAACACAGATCCTGGGTCAGACGTAACAACCCAGTGTTTGGGTAGTTTTTGTGTTACACAGATCCTGGGTCAGACGTAACAACCCAGTGTTTGGGTAGTTTTGTGTAACGCAGATCCTGGGTCAGACGTAACAACCCAGTGTTTGGGTAGTTTTTGTGTAACCCAGATCCTGGGTCAGACGCAACAACCCAGTGTTTGGGTAGTTTTTGTGTAACGCAGATCCTGGGTCAGATGTAACAACCCAGTGTTTGGGTAGTTTTGTGTTACACAGATCCTGGGTTAGCACGCAACAACCCAGTGTTTGGGTAGTTTTTGTGTAACACAGATCCTGGGTCAGACGTAACAACCCAGTGTTTGGGTAGTTTTGTGTTACACAGGTCCTGGGTCAGAGCGCAACAACCCAGTGTTTGGGTAGTTTTTGTGTCACACAGATCCTGGGTCAGACGTAACAACCCAGTGTTTGGGTAGTTTTTGTGTAACCCAGATCCTGGGTCAGACGTAACAACCCAGTGTTTGGGTAGTTTTTGTGTTACCCAGATCCTGGGTCAGACTTACAACCCAGTGTTTGGGTAGTTTTTGTGTTACACAGATCCTGGGTCAGACGCAACAACCCAGTGTTTGGGTAGTTTTTGTGTTACCCAGATCCTGGGTCAGACTTACAACCCAGTGTTTGGGTAGTTTTTGTGTTACACAGATCCTGGGTCAGACTGCAACAACCCAGTGTTTGGGTAGTTTTTGTGTAACACAGATCCTGGGTCAGACGCAACAACCCAGTGTTTGGGTAGTTTTTGTGTAACGCAGATCCTGGGTCAGACGCAACAACCCAGTGTTTGGTAGTTTTGTGTTACACAGATCCTGGGTTAGACGTAACAACCCAGTGTTTGGGTAGTTTTTTGTGTAACACAGATCCTGGGTCAGACGGCAACAACCCAGTGTTTGGGTAGTTTTGTGTAACACAGATCCTGGGTTCAGACGTAACAACCCAGTGTTTGGGTAGTTTTGTGTTACCCAGATCCTGGGTCAGACGTAACAACCCAGTGTTTGGGTCGTTTTTGTGTTACGACCCCAAACGTTTGAACAGCAGTGTATATTTTTTTAAGAAAAATCAGTCCATGTCAAAAATGATGCCTGAAGTTGAAAAAACAAAAAACTGCAAAGAAGCAGATTTTAAAATAAATATATATAATTACTATACAAAATGACGTTTACTCTTTAACTAATCTAATGTAAATTGCTTGGTATTTCCTACACTTATCAATTTAGTGGTTCAATTTAGTTTGTAGACAAAGAAGACTTACTACTCCTCGTTATAATGTCATCAGAATAATTATTGCCATATTCCATCGATCTCAAAATAGCGTCGCACTATGCAGGAAATGCTAAAAAAGAGAATATTTACAGCGTAAAGCGAGCTCTGCAAGTTCGTTTGCATTGCGATGAATGCTTTGCTCCTGTTTCATTTTAATCTTTGCTGAAGGGCATATGAAATATATATTCCTCGCTCTGAGCAAATCCTGAATATGGATGCCTTTTATTTTCAGATGTGTCTCTGATACAGTTGGAAACCCACAGACGAGAGAGAGAAACGTACAGTGTGTCATTGGGAGAGCGGCGCTTTACTGTGAATAATGAGCCGGTGATTCAACAGAACATTTCTGCTTCTCTTGACCAAATAAAAAAGGTTTCGGTTGAGTGGCCTGTGGAGAAAATGTATATGGAGTATTTGATGGATCTGTTGATGCAATCTGACTCGAGAGACAAAACAGGCCACTCCAGCAGAACTGCTGCGCTAAATCCACCTTTAGATCCAATGCATATGAGATGAAGAGAATTGCAAGAACCAGTTTAGATGAGAGTCAGTATTCCTGCGCATCTCGCTTCATGATCACTTAGTTCCAGACATTAATGAGCCAATCATCAAAACAGAAGCAATGAAACTGTTAAAGTGCCTCTGTGGTGAAAATCCAGTTTTTAATGTTGTCTATGTGGTGTTTGCTGAGTAACAGCATTTCCTCCTTAAAACTGCAGTGAACCAAAGACAGTCTCAAAAACACGCTTTGAAATCGCTGGTGTTTCTGACGTCACAAACCACCTTGTAACCAATCAGATCAACGTGTGATCGTCAACCAGTGAGTGAGTGGAGGCGGGGCTAATTTGCATATTCATAGAACCGCACATACTAAATGAGGCGAGGGTGTCGAGTTACATTCAAGATGTTGGAAAAAAACATTTAAATATGTCATTTTGGTGATCAAAGATGAGTTTTAAGGTATTGACTTTAACTCTTTCCCCACCTTTACACTGTTATACAGTAGGGGGCGCTGTTATGCATCTTCTGAAACCAGATGTATTTTCGCAGGTCAGAGTTCACCAAAAACATGTTGCATGTGAATGGAAGTGAACAAAACTCAAAGTCTGAAGCAATCATATCCAAAGCAAGCACTTCAGTTGCAGAAGTTTTCCTCTCCGCTAAAGTTCATTTGCTCTCTGGGATTTTCTTGTGATTTTGCTGTTGCTATTGACACGTTCCTGCCCTCCATCAAGCGTAACAGAGGCTTAAGAAGTCATTTACCAGTAAGACTGAGCAGAATAGAAATTGAGCGTGCTCCACTGCACTGCTGCAAGGCCCATTCGTTCAGACTTAATGGACTGATGCTATTAATAAAGCTTTGTCTGTCATACGCTGAGCGTCCGGTTTGAAATTATTGTGAAAGATGTCATCTGTATCTATTAATTCAAATAAATCTGTCTCCATCTCCGTCAATCAAACCTTCCCCTGGCCCCGATCTACACACGCCATACGGGGACGTCAATACTTGACTTTTCTCCTTTCAGAGAATGAAGAATTTATGGATTTTAATGGGATTTTTTTTCTGTATTCGCCTTAGTGAAAAAATAAATATACCCAAATGTATTTGAAATACATGTATTTTTTTGCCAAGTTTACTACAAATACATTTACATATTTATGTACTTAAATTTTAATACCCTTCAACTGTTCTGTTATACTTAATTTTTTATACAGTTAACACTCGAAAAAGGAGAATATTGTGCAAAAGTTTTTATTTCATTAATTCAATTTCATTAATCATCATTAATTCAACATTTATTTCATTAATTCAACTTAAAAGGTGAACCTAATATATTATATAGACTCATTACATGCAAAGTGAGATATTTCAAGCTTTTATTTGTTATAATGTTGATGTTTTACAGCTTATGAAAACCCCAAATTCAAAATTAGAGTACATTGTAAAAAAAGGTTTTCATATCAGTAAGTCATAATCATCAAAATTATAACAAATAAAGGCTTGAAATATCTCACTTTGCATGTATTGAGTCTATATAATATTTATTTTCACCTTTTAAGTTGAATTACTGAACTTTTGCATAATTTTTCGAGTTCCACCTGTATAAAAATTAAATCGGTTTGAGTGAATGATTCAATGACTCACTTGTAAAGATTTGATTCATGATTGGATGATTCAATGTATTTGAACAGATCTCTTGAATTAATGATTCAGTGATTCATTGTTTTGTCAAGAAAAAATAAGTATCCACTTGAATTCCCTCCATGTAAACAAAGCAAATATCCAAAAATGTAAATATTATTAACACTTCACAATTTATTCACCATATTAACTACTGTATGATCAACTAAATCAAATGCCTGTACAATAAATGTTTACAAACTTAAACCACACCTTTTTAAACTCAAATAATTGGTCAACACAAATCATATCTTAGCATCAGTCAATACCGTAGCAAAAGTCCATCAAATAAGCTGAAACACAATACTGGCATTTTACAAACTTCAAAGTTGATATTTTACATCAACATAATTTAAGTTAATACTCATACAGTTGCTTCTTTATATGGAGGAACTTTAAGTGAATAAAAATGTATTTCATTCACTTAAAATATCGCAGTCATTGAATCATTTGAAAATAATTTAATTTGAATAAACTAAATATTTTTAAATAGACTGCATCAAATAACATCGGCATCTGTTCAGATATTCGTGATCTCTATTTGAAACAAACAAACAACAAATCTCAATGCATCCCAGCTCTATTCAGTATATTACAGTGTAATGATTTGATAGTACATAATAAGTGTTGGTAATAAATGAAATAATCTTTCTTATTAGTGTGGACTATAAATATATGGTTCATCGATCAGTGCTTTTTTACTTTTAATACATTTTAGTACATTCACTTAATTTATACAGTAATTTAAGAAAAACTGAAAACGATTAGTTTTACTGGATTAATATTATAATACCTCTACTTTTACTCAAGTGATCGTAAGTCTGAGTAGATTGTAAAGAGTAGACACTGATGTATAATATCTTGTGTCACATGACCAAACCTCCTTTGTGGACAATATTGCAGAATAATCCAGCAGGTTTTGTTGTATGGAGTTCATATAGTGTCATAATTAAAAAAAAAACTCGATCTGCTTTGCAAAGGAAAACTCAAACAGAATGCAAAATGCAAGTACACAATCATAACAGACATATGTGCATTTGTATGCACTTTTGGTATTTGTTCAAAGGTAACATGCAATTTGTAGGATGTTATTTGTGAACTATTATCTAGGCCTTATTTATTTATATTTGCAAATCACAATGCATGTGTGTTACTCCGCTCAAACTGACCTTTACACATGCTTTCTGTTTGTGTGTGAGTCGAGTTTTCCTTTGCAACGCAGATCGAGTTTGTTTGCAAAATGCTGATTTGTTTGTTTAATTATGGCACATTATTAACTCCATATTTTGCTTCATACTGCGCAACCTCAGGAAAATCAGGCAGTCCTCTTACACACTCCTCTTACACTTATAAAGAGAAGAAGTGAGGATTGATGCAGCACAAGCGCTCTCACAGCGTGGCAGATCTGTGTATTACTCGATGCGTGGGGAAAACGGAGTGTGTGAAGGTTGCTTGTAGGCTGATCAGATGCATAGAAGGAGATCATTATGCAGCACTTCAGGCTGAGAGCACTGTACACAATTAACACACACACTGCTTCCCACACACACTCTCAAATCATACACACACTCGCATTCTCCCTAGAGGGAAGGTTCTTATCTTCTCTATAGCTTTGACCTAGTTTGCTGTTCAGTGTCACACACACGACAGGCCGGGCGACACGTTTCCTTTCCCAGGAATAATCCACGACGTGTAAAACTCCTACTTTTGGTGATGTGTGTGAGACACTGACAGTGGACGTATCTTTATCATGGACAGCTGTGATGGGTACGTATGAAGGGAATTTCCTCATTTTTTGAGGGTTTCATTAAACTTGTAGTGTCTAATATGGACATTTTAAACTTTCAAATCATGTATTGTAATCCTATTAAAGACATTCTTTATGGGGACCAATAAAAGTGTCATCAGCCTTGACTTTAACAACATTCTGATACACACATTCTGCGCTAGTTGATTTTAATTTCACTCGTAATACAGTGCATGGCAATATACTCGCTAGCGGTGTGTAAGTGAGACGATAAGCGTGAAAAACTCTCGAATTAACTTCAGAAACGGTGTGTGTGACTTTCCTCGTGACTTACTCCTGAATCTCCCCACATTATTTGATTGGCTTAAGTTTATTTAAATGTTACATGTACTTACTACAATATTAACAGTAAATTATGCATAATTGGGAGCAACTTAACCCTAATCTTAACCCATACACTCTTATAATAAAGGTTCACTGTATTATATACAGTATAGAACTATATAGGATTCTTGGCTAATTTTTTTAAAGGAATAGTTCACTTAAAAAAAAAAAAAAAACTTTTGCTGATAATTTACTCACCCCCATGTCATCCAAGATGTCCATGTCTTTTTCTTCAGTCAAAAAAAAAATAGTTTTTTGATGAAAACATTCCAGGATTTTCTCCATATAATGGACTTCAATGGGGTCGAAACGGTTCAAGGTCCAAAAGACAGTTTCAGTGCAAACTGTTCAAAGGGCTTTAAACGACATCTCGACGATGAATAAGGGTCTTATCAAGCGAAACGATCGTTAATTTCAAAAATAAATAACAAAGTTCAAGTTTTATAAGCTCAAATAGTCGCCTTGCTCTGTTCTGTGATCATCAAAGGACAAAGAAAAAAGTCAGACAATATGGAGAGACTTAAGAAGAAGTGACAACATGTGGGCAAACGGACATTTCTGATTGGTGAATTTATGAGCTGATGTGTCATTATCTTCTAGTCATCGATTAGCATATTCTGTCATGATAATCTATAAATCGTGTTCCAGGGGGCGGGTTTATGTAAATTTTAGGGTTAGTGATGTCACAAACCCGGGAGGAAGCTTGTGTAGTTCTAGCCGTTTGTTGTAGTCTTTAAAAAGCTACAACAATCTTTGAACTTTGAGAGTTGTGTATTTGCAGATGTTTATGCTCAAAAAGCAACGTTACACACTAACAAGTCTAAAAAAAATCAATCATAATCAACAACCCTTTTAAGTATGTAATTTTGTTGATTAAATATGATTATTATTGACTAAAGGGGTACTTTAAGGATTAATTACAATATAATAACACCAGTAACAAAAATCCTTGTAAACAATTTTACAAGGATTCTCAAGATTATTATTAAAATCCACATTAGCTACTAAATGCATATTATTCCATATGAGTGATATTTTCTTTTCCTAATATAATAAGTGGTGTCTCCAAGGGCAGACTGACTCAGGATCAGCCGGTCATGCATTAATCCTCCACAGGAGGGCAGAAGGAGTCACCAGCTCCACATTCACTTCTAATTAAACCGTTTATTAAAGGCTCTGTGATTAATATTCCCTCTCTTCTCCCAGCGTAAATGCTGCTTTATTCCCAGAGAATAAGAAAGACGTGGATTTGCCGCAGCATCATATTTTCCTCATTTCCATTCGCAGTCTCCTGGATGTGAAATGAAGTTCATTAATGAGAAATTATGAATTATGAATATCACAGACGCTGCATGCGGTTGATGAAAACGTGCTTTATTTGTTCCTCTATACAGTCTGATGATATATATGTGAAAGAAAAAATTCAATTACAGGACAAAGCCGAAAATAAGGGGAAATAAGCTGCTTATGAATTATAGTCAGGACAATAACATTCATTATGCAGCATATGAGCTTTCTTATGGACTTTCATAAAATAAACTCTCTTAAAACACACTTTTACTTCATCTGTCTATATTAATAACAACTAGCAGAAGACAAATATGATCACAGCTTTTATTTCTTTATGAAAGTCATTTTCACTGTTTCTATCATATTTTAAGATATTAATAACATTTTAGATGAAAATGCATTTTACACAGTTTTTGGAATAGTCTAAAATGATTGATTTCTGTCTTGCTATATGTATCCAAATAAATGAATATTTTCACACTTTTTGCATCATTTATCAATATTTGATTGGAAATTATTCTGTTCAGGCGATGTTCACCTCTCTCTCTCTCTGTGTGTGTGTGTGTGTGTGTGTGTACTTCATCAAACTGATTTCTGAAGCACTTGTGTAAACCATAAATATTTAAATAGTTTGTTTCATTCTTTTGCTTATAATACAATACCATTTTAATTATGCAATAGTTATTTTTATGATGGATTTTCATAGTTTTAATGTTGAAATGTTGTCTGTTTTAATGGTTACACTTTATTTTGATGGTCCACTTTAGACATTTTATAAGTATCTTTGCACCAACATGTACACTAACTCTCATTATCTCGTATTAGTAGACTGTTTGGGTTAATAGAATAACTGGCCTTTAAAAATAAAAAATTCTAAAATCAAAATCTTTAACAAATCTGTCCCACTATTGAGATATTTCAAGCCTTTCTTTGTTATAATTTTGATGATTATGGTTTACAGCTTATGAAAACCCCAAATTCAAAATTAGAATATTGTGAAAAGGATTTCATATCTGAAGAATGATGTTGAAGAAATCATCTAGCTCGTCACGACTGTTCCCGAAACCATATTGTCGTAAATTGGTCGTTCAACCACATTTTGGTTGATGACGTCAAGCAGGAGGTGGAGTAATAACTCTTTTTAATAAAACTGTTTCAGATCGAATTAACTCTAGATATTTTGCTATAAATTACAGACATTCATCTAAAGAATATTTCTTATTGTTCTCAGTTATTTGACATAGTTGGACATTAGACAGTTGTCTAACGATGCTTTCGGGACACACACCCCAGCCTGTGGGACACATAAGAGAACGGCCGTCATGAGAGTCATGCTTGTCTTCTGGATGATATCAGAGGAAGTGTGTGTTTGATACTGTCTGTCTGTCGTCTTTATCTCTGTGAGAAACGTATCCTCTTGTCTGTGTTAATGGTGCGTTCACAGTGCTATGGAAAATACGAGATTTTCCACTTGTGAACTGGTATTTAGTGTGTTGCGTTCAAGTGTTTTTGTTGTCGTAATGTGGTAAAAAGATGGAGATCCAGACCTGTTATTTAGCTAAAACTATTTTAGATTGCGTTAAGTCATCTGCAATCTGAATGCAACTCAACAAGTCAGCTTTTTTATACAGCGCTTTACAACACAGAGTCAGACTCAGAGCAGCTTTACAGAGACAACAGGAAAATTATACAGCAAAGTTTGTGTCTAGAAGAGAATAGCGTCACAGTCTGCAATATACTGTAATATACGGTACTATACTGTAGTATACAGTAATATACGGTAAAATACAATGATATACTGTAATATACGGTACTATACTGTAATATATGGTAATATACTGTAATATACGGTACTATACTGTAATATACAGTAATATAATGTAATATACGGTACTATACTGTAATATATGGTAATATACTGTAATATACAGTAATATACGGTACTATACGGTAATATACTGTAATATACGGTACTATACTGTAATATACAGTAATATAGGGTAATATACTGTAATATACGGTAAAATACAATGATATACTGTAATATACGGTAATATACTGTAATATACGGTACTATACTGTAATATATGGTAATATACTGTAATATAAGGTACTATACTGTAATATACAGTAATATACGGTAATATACTGTAATATACGGTAAAATACAATGATATACTGTAATATAGGGTAATATACTGTAATATACGGTACTATACTGTAATATACGGTAATATACTGTAATATACGGTACTATACTGTAATATACAGTAATATACGGTAATATACGGTAATATACAGTGATATACTGTAATATATGGTAATATACTGTAATACACGGTACTATACTGTAATATACCGTAATATACGGTAATATACTGTAATATACGTACTATACTGTAATATATGGTAATGTACTGTAATATACAGTAATATACGGTACTATACTGTAATATATGGTAATATACTGTAATATACGGTACTATACTGTAATATACAGTAATATACAATAATATACTGTAATATATGGTAATATACTGTAATATACGGTAATATACTGTAATATACGGTACTATATTGTAATATACTGTAATATACAGTAATATACTGTAAACTGTAATATACTGTAATATACGGTACATGTGCAGAACAGAGTTGGACAAAACAGCAGTTCTTCAAGTCTCAGCACAAGACAAGAACATCACCGGAGAAGCAATAAATAAACTGTAATGACATTAGGAGGCATAGTTTTCATGATTTAATTTAAAGTATGTCAAATTGGATTAAAATAATTCTTCAAAATGGGGAAAACTGAATAAATATGACCAGATAATGACCGTTCGGGAAAGTGCTTTAAAATGGTAACGTATTCAGAGAAAACAGAAACATGCGATACAAATGTTATTTATAAAAGTTGATATAACAATGCAGTATAAAACAGTTTACATACAGACACAAATAATGAACATAAAAGAATACCACAGATATTGCACCAAACGCACAAGTGGCATTTTCCTGCGTTTCACATCCAGCTGATGTTAAAGGAACAGTTCACAGCTGTACGCCGCACACACACATCCGTCACACACCACACACTGAACACGATGCACATTTGGATCTGTTCCTCAATACAAAACTATCAGATGATTTCAGAAGTTGTGGAATGTGGCGCATGAATACTTTATTCCTCTGTCTGCAAAAGAGCAGCGTGAACATTGTGCTGAACGTCTCCTTTTGTGCTCCACCGATCAAAGAAAGGCTGGAAATAACATGAGGGTTGAGAAGTGATGCTGATTTTGTCTCTCTCTCACACACACACACACACACACACATGCACAAAATAATACAAATACATGAATAAATTCACATGAAATGCTTAGTATACAGTATACTGTTGTGAAATAAGCTACATCACAAGAGTTTTTGGTTTTGTTGGGCTCATTTTCACTTATAAACTCAAATATAAAAACTTCAGGCCAACTGCTGAAGTTATGAATTTACTATATACTGAATCTACAGCATAATACATATACTGTACATATAATAGCCGCCACACACACATTTTTTTAAGGTAACGTAGTTACATTGTATTTGCTCAAATAAGTACTGAGTATATTAATGAACCATGTACTTACTATAGATTTATGGTTATGGTTTGGTAATTATGCATAATTTACTGTTATTAAAATAGTTAGTACATGCAGTAACGTGTAACTACGTCACCTCAAAATAAAGAGTAAAAAAATGTTTTGAAGTTGCTTAATTACTATTGCTAATAACCACAATTTCATAACAAAGTTACAAAATTGTATGAAAAAAAAAACACCCATGCGAATCTTCATGAAATCATTTTGGCTCATATTTCACCCCATAATCAAAAGAGGAAGAAAAACATTGCATAAAGAAAATGATGGATTATTAATTTATTATGTAATACAGCCATAATATTTATATTTGAATTTAAAAATATATATATTTAGCAATGCAACAAGTACTATTATCCAAAAAAAAGTAATTTCAATAATAAGAATGCACTGTAAAAAAATGTTCATGTTTTGTAAATTACAATATTTTTTCTTTTGTCAAATCAACTTAAATAACTTATGTAGTTCAGATAACATCATATTTTGAGTTTTCTGATGCTTAAATCAAGCTTCTTCGTTGTATTAACTCAATTTTTCCAGTTCAATTAACTTTTTTAAGGCAACCAGGTTACTTCATTTTTTAAGTTAAACCAACAATATTTTTTAACAGTGTAATATTGCAATGCGAAAACATAAAAAGTATTTTAATTAATTTTATTAATTAATTATTACAGCCATAATATTTATATATATATATATATATATGTAAATATTATATATAATATTTATTATATATAATATTTACATAATAATATCTAGTAATTTCAGTAATTTCAGTAATTTCAATGCAATGCAAAAAAAGTCTTATAATTAATTTGGGCTTTGTATTGATTCGGGGGTTAAATATGCAAATAATTATTTCATGAGATTCATGCAGCCACTGTTTCTAGTTTTGGTCAAGCAAATATTTAACAAATCTACATCCATAGAGACTCTTCGAGAACTCGAGGTAGCCATTTTCCAATCTGTCCCATGCATGTGAGAGTACAGTACGAACTCTAAAAATAAAAATGCTTCGTTTTATCATCGCTGTTTTGATTAGTTTCATCACATCGTGAGTGTTACGGGATATGAGGCGGTCCGTCTGACGTTTGTTTGTTCGTCTCTTTGAGCCACATTTAGCCGGACTGATGCGTCATGCGCTGTTTGTCTGAGAGATCTCATGTGGCCTCCGTCCGAGAGGCACCGGCGCAGGAATGTCACCAATTTCCTGTTAGTTCCTGGGGGTTATGCGTTGTTTTTCCTGTCTCTGGGAGCCAAGCGTTTTCTTTTTTTTGTTCTTCGTCCCCGCTGACTTCCCGTAGCCGGCTGAGCGAATGGAGTGTGTGTGAGGAACGGGGAACGCGTCTCTGGCTTGCAGAGGGACAGGGTTATGGTTATGGTTGTGTTATGACGTTATGCCATGCTGCTGGTGGGAGTGCTCTGGGTGCTGCCGATGCTGGCGTTGGCACTGCTGTCCTCGGACGGAGACGGGTGGGTGGGCACGGGCTGGCGTTTGGTCAAACCACATGGGCATCCGGACAGAGAAAGCACTGGACAAAACAGGGAAGATTCTTCAGTTAGCAGTTCACACACGCACCGCTAGCAATTTTGGGCCCTATGAAAGAATACAACTCGGAAAATTAGAATATCGTGCGACATGTGTTTCAGCAATTAAAATGTGAAACTGATATATTTTGTATATATAACTATATACAAGTGAAACTTGAAAAATTTTAATATCATGCAAAAGTTCAGTAATTCAACTTAAAGGTGAAACTAATTACATGCAAAGTGAGATATTTCAAGACTTTGTTTGTTATAATTGCTTAATATGAAAAACCCAAATTAGAAAAGGTTTTCATATCTGTAAGCCATAGTCATCAACATTATAACAAATGAAGGCTTGAAATATCTCACTTTGCATGTAATGAATCTATTTAACACATTTGTTTCACCTTTTAATTTGAAATACTGAAAAAAATGAACTTTTGCACGATATTCTAATTTTGAGTTTCACCTGATTATACTTTTCGGAGGGCCGACATTTCTATATTTAAAACTAGAGCTGTCTTCTAATAGTCGAGGATTCGACGATTCGATTCGGAGAGGTCTGATTCGACTATGAACGTTATAGTGAATATAGTATATAACTACTGCAACTCAGCGTATACGTATAGTCTACTCCACAGACCTAAATATCTATATTGAAATGTCTAAAATAGAACGATTCAAAACGAAAGAAAACGTAATGCTCTCTGCTTATGAAATTAGCTGTGCGTTTCTCTCTGGCGCATGCACCTGCGAAGATCGCGCAGCATCGTCAACTTCATCTTTATTAATAAACAATTAAAATGTCTCCTTGCTATATATTTCTTTGTGACAGCTTTTTATTTTCGGCAGCGCTGCTGCTACCCTTAGGCTAAAGCGTTAAATTACAAGTTATAAGCCCACCACCGCATCAAAAACATGATTGCGTGATAAAAACATGAAAGGCTACCTAAACATAACCTAACTGTTTAGAAAAATAAAACACAGAACGAATATGTCCATCTCTTTTGTTTGAAATGGAAAAAATATAGCTGCTACTGACCTATCTAAAAAAAAAAAAGGTTTGACTATCAGTCGACTACGGCAAAATCTAACAAATCAGATTCGACTGTGAAAATCCTTAGTCGAAAACAGCCCTATTTAAAACCCTTTTATTAATTCATGTAATATTATAATTTTCTGTGATTTTGAATTTGGGGTTTTCATAAGCTATAAGCCATAATCATCAAAATTATAACTTTTGCGCGATATTCTCATGTTTCAAGTTTCGCCCCCACGCACCCATTCCATTCATACAATCGATCTCTGGGGGCCTTAAAAGTGCACATGACTTTAAATTCATCCTAATGTATCCGTTTAAACATTGCAATAATTTAATGCAGAAACAATAAGCTAATTGAAGTAACGAATACTTGTTTGTTAAAAGAGATAGTTCACTTCAAAATGAAAATTTGAGGATGTCACTTGAGGGTGTGTATATGACGACTGAATTTTCATTTTGAAGTGAACTATCCCTTTAACAAATGATTAAGACATTTACAAAACTGCGTGTGCATTCAGATCTTGTGTCATCTGAGGTCTTCGCAGGAGTTGGCACCGTCTCTTATATATTGAGCGCGATCCAGGAAAACAAACGAGGACAGATTTCCACAGCAACTATCGTGCGAAGCGATCGCACCTTCGAAAGGAAATGCGACAGGAAAACAGCAGAGGAAGTGTGCAGAAGAACAGATTGAGGTTTACCTGAGAGTTCGGCCGCTGCTGATCTCATTCCCAGAGCCACAGGATGCCCTGAAACACATGCACACGTTACGTCACGAGTCCACAACACTCGCTTATAAGTCCAGGGGTCTCATTTATAAACGTGGCGTACGCATGTTTATAAACCGGTTTGCCCGTTCCCAAGCAAATCTATTTAAAATAAACGAGACGGAGAATGCGCACCTGTATGTAAACTCTGATCATGCATACGAACATTTCGGCGCAGTTTGGCGATTGATTGATCGCTAACAGCTGATATTACCCACAGCCCATCTCACGTTGGACAAGGATTCGGTTAGAACTACAATTAGTGAAAAGTGTTAAAAAACTACAGACATGGAAGATGTGCGAGTCCGGTGGTTACTTGTACAGAGGTTTAGATATAGGGGTTTGAGTGATTAATTATCCGTATCTAACTTGCAAAAATGTATTTATTCAGATTACAGTTTACGGTCACATGATACGGTGACAGGATAATTGGTGACAGGATGATTGACAGGGTAGTTTACGGTGATCAAAAAGCTTGTCTACACTTTTTCTACACACTCAAAAGTACACACGTTTTCTTCACAAAAAGAGCACATAATTTTAGGGCGTAGTATAAGTAGGCGAATTGGGACGCAGTCTCTGAATATTTTTTGCCGTCCACCATTTTTGGCTTTCGGGCGCACTTAACTACACTTTTAGTAAGGATGCTACGCACAGTTTTATAAATGAGACCCTAAATCATCAGTCTGGAGATACTGCGGCCTTACTTAACTGCTTCATCTTAATTCTAGAGGCAAATCACCGCGAGGCTTGTTAGAGCGGCTCTCTCCACCTCTTCCCTCATAAGCTAAAGGAGCAGAGAAAACTCTACCAAATACATCTTCTCACGCTTGGGTATTCATGTAAGTCACACATAACTCGTTCCCCACGACTGTTACTCACCTGTGCGAATCTTAATGAACCATAAAGCACCGGTGAGGAGAACCCCGATCAGGAATCCTCCGAACGCGATTCCCAGAAACAGCCGAGAGTCCGAACTCAAAACACGGATCTGAAACAAAGCAAGCAAGGGTTCAGTTTTTTTTTATTTCTTTGTAAACCCTTTAACTTCCCCTTGGATTAGTTGAAAAGGAACCCCGAACAACTAACATAAAGGTACATTATTAGCTAATTATTAATTATTAACTTAGTGTTTAGCTAACTTAGTGAAGTTTATTAGTACCAGACAAAAAGACAACATCTTCATTTCCCCTTTAAAGATTCCCTGCTCAGTGTTGCTGCTGTAAAAACTACACATTTAAAACCAGCAGAACTACCGTCACGCTACTGGCAAAAGTAAGACACATTTACACATAGCCGGGTATTTAGCGAAACAAATATTCCCTCCCTCCATTTTCAATAACAACATTGAGACACAACATCGTTTGCAAAAAGTTCGTTTACATCAACCCGCATAAATACGCCGTCGAGCACTGTCATAACTCTGCCAAACTGGGCGCTCATTTTCTGGCGCATAATGTGACGTTTGAGAAGCTAAAACCTCGTTTCTCCCAGTCGACACGGCCACACATAACCGTCGTTACCAGAAATCTCCACTTTGGAGATTTTATCACTTTTATCAAAATGAATGAATATTTTTTACGTGTCATTTGGTTCATTCAAAGAACGAAATGAACCAATTGACTCGGGAAAATAATTGTTCATTTTGATGAACGAATTTCGAACAAGAGAGTCACGAACTCGCATTACAGAGCAGAGCAAGGCGAGCATTTTTTTTTATGAGCGATCGTTTCGCTTGATAAGACCCTTATTCATCATCTGGTGTCCAGGCATGAAAACGGATCAGGGGTGAAAAAGGTGAGGAGGATATGACCCCTCTAGGGGAGTTCGGGGGCATGCTCCCCCTTAAGAAAATTTTAAATATTCCATATTTTAAAGCATCAATCTGATGCATTTTGAGATGCATTTTTTGCCAACCTGAGGAGAGCTGGAGAAACTTAACTTCAGCCATGAGTCAAAAATATTATGGCCTTATTTTAATAATAATAAAAAGAACGATAATGATCCGTTACCAACGCAGTTAAAAAAAATAAAGTAGAATTTCTATAACTGTGTGTTGAACTCATAATCACTCTTTTGTGTGTTAAACACAATCTACTTAATACAGACAACTTCCTTATAAAGAAAAACAAAAAATATGATCATAACCTATAACAAAAATTATATCATAAACTAGATTAGTGGGTAACTAAGTGTGTCAAATTTAGTCTAGAAAAACAATAATTTTATACAATCAGAACATTTAGTGGAAAAACAAATTAGTGGGGAACAAATAAGAGTAGCACTAAATCTGGTAAAACGTTACACATTGCTCTTTGTATTGTTGTAAAATGCATTCATGAAAAACAAGATAAAAATCGAAAAGATCGATTATTTTAGTCTACTATAAAATTAAGAAAATATATATAGCACGGGCTGTTTGTTTGAACTGAATTGAGAATTACGGTCAGCCGCAGCGGAGGGAAAGGTTTACGTGAACTTGAATTTAATGACTTAGATATTAATTTCTATCTCATTATACTATAGTACGGCTTCATATTAAACCCCTCCCCTCTCTCAAAACATTTCTCATCGAATCTACACGATTTCACGTAGGTCACCTATTTTGGTTTCAAACGGCGAATTTCGCCGAAAGGTGAGTAGTTTTCATGTCTGGTGTCGTTTAAAGCCCTTTGAACAATTTGTAGTTTGCACTGAAACTGTCTTTGGACCTTGAACCGTTTGGTTCTCATTAAAGTCCATTATATGGAGAAAATCCTGGAATGTTTTCATCAAAAACCGTTATTTCTTTTCGACTGAAGAAAGAAAGACATGGACATCTTGGATGACATGGGGGTGAGTAAATTATCAGCAAAAGTGTTTTTAAAAGTGAACTACCCCTTTAACTTACACAACACCACTCTAACAGAAAACCCTTAGTGTTGACTAGTTTTAGCTAGTTACTAGCACTGACAGCACTTCGGTGGTCCAGGCATGTTGACGCATGCGAGTTAAAGGCTGATCTTCTGTCTCCCGGGTGGATTGACTCCTGTGGTTTCCACTTTGCATCCTCTCTAGTTACACATCCAGCGTATGACCTCCAGTGTTCATGTGCGCCGCTCCACACACGCTCGCATCTTCCTCTTCAGGACAATGATGGGAAGCGGGAAGGTCAATGGCAGCTGCTTGTTTTTCGCTCCAGTTGTCCGTCTCTCTGTAATCGTGCACTTTGATGGCGAGGTGTTTGCTAAAGGCCACACACCTCTGCAAAGACGGCGAGAGTGTTTACCAAAAACAGCTCTAATAACGCTTCCCAGGGGTCTTGAGGAACTCTTGGTTTGAAGCCACAGGAAGGGTCTGTTTTATGTCCCTTTTTATTTGTTTTCCTCCCCAAGTCAGCAGCAGAGCTTCCACCAAATATCAGCTTTATTTGTGTGTTTGGTCAGAGTCTGAGCTGAGCAAACACAGGCCGGAAACGGTTAGCAGGGGGGCAGGAGGTGATGACCTTCGACCCCTCAAACAGGAAGGACTCGCATCCTCCAAAACACAGTGACTCCTGCCTGACCATACGCCGTGCCGATCCTAGACTTCTGTCAGTGCGTTCATAAAAACCCCCAAATGACCCCGAACCATTAGTCTGTGCTTTCGCAGCAGTTGCACTTTCAACAAACAGCAGTGAGTTGACACAGTCAGTAATACCATGAACAATAGGACCCTTACAAGATAGAAACATACAAACAATTGAACCTATAATAATAGCCAACTATACAGAAATTTAATAAAGTAATCAAATATGTAAAGCTAATTAATTATGCACTGATTCTTAATAAAGTTACCAAATTTATTCAGTGACGAGTGAATGATTCTTTTGTTGTTTGATTAATGACACGGACAGCAGGTTTATTAGGCGGCTGTCACTTTAAGACGAAATGCACAGATCTAGTATACTGACAAGGCTCATTTGCATATTCATAGAACACAATATTATCTATTTTTGTCATGAAAAAAAAACCTATAAAGCCGGAGTAGAACTGTTGTGCATCTGCAGTTTGAGCGAATCAATCAGGTGATCCAATAATTCAATGACTCATTTATAAAGAGAGCCATTTACTTCTGAATGAATCTGCAGTTTGTTTGAGCGAATCAATCGGGTGATCCAATGATTCAATGACTCATTTATAAAGAGAGCCATTTACTTCTGAATAAATCTGCAGTTTGAGCGAATCAATCGGGTGAACCAATGATTCAATGACTCATTCATAAAGAGAGCCATTCACTTCTGAATGAATCTGCTGTTTGAACAAATCGAATGAATGAATGATTCAATGACTCACTCATTTAGACATATCCCTACTGGCAGTTTTAGCTTCTTTTTTAGAGTATCATTTCATGTAAAAATGATTTCATATTTTGGGGATAGTTTGCCCAAAAATGAAAATGATGTTTATTTTCATACAGTTTACTCAATGTTGTTTCAAGACTTTATTTCTTTAACGAATGTTTAAGTAATTCAGATGCAGCTTCTGAGAAAAAAGACTATTGTAGGCTAAAAGTTTGCTTTTGTTGATGCAAATATTTTTTTTTTTTTAATGCACTGGACAAACAAACAGCGCTTCATAGGTCAGGACTCGCCTCCGGAGAAGAGGAAACAGGAGCGTAGAGAAGCCTCGTCTATTGTCTCACACGGACAACAGTGTGTGTATGGAGATGGATCCAGCACACAGAGTCCTGCAGAAACTGACCCGTGTCAGTGTGTGTGTGCTCTCGCCACGGACGCCGCCGGAGAGGAATGCGAGGGTTTGTTCTTGACTCATCTTCCCGGGGACTCGTCTTCCCTTTTGAAGAACAACACCTTCCCTTCTTTGTGTGTTCCTGACAATAGAGACCCGGGCCCCGTGTTTCGGAAAGGCCACGCATACCAGACCTCGGACACAATAAATCCCCTACTGGCTCATTATTTCTGATTGCGGCCACAAGGTCATCGAGCAGGCCTTCCTATAAACACCCCGTCCCGTCCTCCGGTCTCATATATCCCGACCTCATCACGTGACCGAGCCAGTTTTGCTGAGGCGAGATGGGAGTCGCTGGAGTCGGGGACAATGGCTTGTGTCGTCCCATTGTTGCGCTCTCAAATCAATGCAACCAATGGGAGGATTTATTTCCTGTATGTTTCCAAATTAGGACTCAAGGTTATCCAGCACAACAGGGTTCAAGGTTATAGGGTATCATACGTTTCCTGAATATCTGAGATATTAATATGCAGCAGCTGACGCACACAGATGACCCAACAAACCTGAGTTTAATAACTGCCATTGTGTATTTATTAATGGGAGAAACTATACTTGGAAAGACTTGGGACAGTGTTATGAATTATCGTAACTACTAATTAAACATTAGTGTGCATTATCATACTGACATTTCAGAAAAGCTATTTAACGATTGTTAAGGATGTTTAATGACGTGAGTGGCTAATTGCCGTAATTAACAGGACAAACAGTGTCAGTATTTGAGTACTTCGTCATTGGCCGATGAGTAAAAACTAAAAATCCTAAAAATGTATACATTTCAGAAATGTTGTGGACATCTCATTTGCTACTATTGTATTACATAGAAGTCGATCAATGTGGATTTGTTTTAATTACCATACCATTGGCGATATAATATACAATACAATATATTTTATATCACAATATTTAATTTAAAGATAGCAAATAATAGTTGCAGTGAAACTAACTACTTAACTTATTTACTAAATTAGAAATAAATCATTAGAAAATGATTCATTATGAAATCTTGAACATTTGAAAGAAAACAAATAGTATTGTCATTGTAGTGCTGTTGTTCCTTTAAAATAAAATTATTATTATTTTAAGTACTTTTTTTATTTGACAGTACAATAGCATAATTGCAACAGTAGTGTATATATATATATATATATATATATATATATATATATATATATATATGTATATATATATATATATATATATATATATATTAGAAAAATAATAATTTAAATAAAATGTAAATAAAATATTTTTGAATAATAAAAATATAAAGCCAATATATTTGACATCACAAATATTTAATTTAAATATATAATTTAAATATAGTAAATAATACTTGCAGTGAAATTAGAAATAAGTAATTAGAATATGAGAAAAATATGAAAAAAAAACAGATTTGCAACTTCTTGATTCTGTAATCCTATTGTAAAATCCTATTGTAATAATACCTATATGTATGTTTTATGAATGAAGAAGTTGTAAAAATCTTGACTAGAGAGGATCATTGGACAAGAAGTCCAGTTTACGACACTTAACCCTCTCGGGTCCAAAGTGGATTTGGGGTCCTCGAAATGCCCTGACATTTGTACTTTTTTCATATAAAAAAATAAAAATAAAATTAGCTTATAAACATATTAATGGCACAGGTGAAATTACACTATATTTAGCACAAACAGGGCTACCATAATATGTGAGCAACATGAATGAACATGTTTGTATGAAACAGGTAACTGAGGTGACTTTTCCAGGATTATTATGATAGTATTATCATACTAGTATTATCGTTACTGTTAACACAGGTAAAGGCTAGATTTGTGATAAACTGGATGTTTTATCGAGCTGATATGGGTGTTTTCATGGCTTGACTGACTGACATCTCTCTGTTTTCATACAGATTACATCAACTGAGAATAGTTGCTTTTTATATAAATGACTTCATTTAAAAGAAGAGGATTTCAGCTTCATAAAGAGAAATCTTTTGTGTCTCTGTGACAAGAATTTACTGAGTTACAGTTAATTTTTCAGACGCGTTTCAGAAAGATTTTTGCGCTGACAGAGTTAGCTGAAAGCGCACCCTGTTTATTTTATTTATTTTACAAAAACACAAGGTTTTGATGTTAACAAGAGTGTACACAAAAAAGAAGACCCTCTATAGTTTATAATCATGTATTGATTTTATTTATATGACCATTAATGACGGAGTATTTTAAGTTTATGTTGCAGCTATGCGAAAAAAAAAAATTATCAAAACGCAGGGATGCGTTATTGGTCCCCAGGAGGTTAAAAGCAAACAGAAAAACGGATATGCTGATGCTGATAATTAAAAAATAAACTGATTACTAGTAATATTACAATACAAAACCAGTAGTTATTGACAATCAATTTAAACACTGAGCATTGCGCTTTAAATGGACTTTTAACTTTTTTTCTTGGTGCACTTGAGAAGTATTTGAGATGAAATGAGATGTTTTGTAAGTCGTACTTACTTGGGTTCGGTATATATGGCTTGACCTGCAAGTTCCTCTTGACTTGTGTTTCTGTGCCACAAAACTAAAATCACAAAAGAAAACGAGAAGAGATGATTGTATAATATGGGCTTTGGAGAGAGTGATGTTTGCACAACAGAGCTCAACACACCTCAAGCGCGGCAAAACAAAGTTTAACTGTGCATTCTAGGTCCCACGAGCTGGACGGCAGGTCCTGGAGCATCTCGAAGGAGAATCTGAGCTTGTTGGGACAGTCGTTGAAACACGACTCCTCTTTGAGCGATATTTTCCTCACCACCGCGTGGATCGAACCCAACACCGGATGACCTGGATGCTGAACGGGATCCCTTCCATGATCGGATGGGAGATCTGGTGAAGAGAAAGACAAACTAAAACATATAGATATACATGCATACAGAACCTCAATCAATAAACTTGACATTTGATAACCTGAAATGTTTTTTTCTTTTTTCTTCATCGGAATTGTACGAAAATAGGTAAAGGTTTTGGAAATTGCTGAGAATACAAAAAATAGTCATCGCAGTCAAAAATGAGCGCATTGGAAATGAATGCGAGACGAATTTCATCCAGTGGAAGCGTTTGGTACTGCAGCCGAACAACATCTTATTCAAAGCTTATTTTTTTTAGATATCAGGCTCAAATTTTGAACACATCTAGTTTAGATCTTTTTTTATTCAGCAATAATCTGCCAAATGTTGTCTTTGAAACGACATCAGATTTCCAAATTTGCAATGAGAATCATTTATAAATGATTATGTATATACATACATTGTATTATTACAATTAACAACAACATCAATAATATCAATAATAATAGTTATTGTAGTTAAACACTGAATGGGAAACGATGGCTTATGCATCACAATGCATGTATAATAAATGTAGAATAGAATATGGGCCTTTGACCACATGAGACTGATCATCTACCTCCGCATACACCCTCTTGTCACTCAGAACTTTGCTGCTGGAATCCAGAGGTGACCTGAAGTCTGGAGACGAGAACAACTGCATCTCAAAAGGAGCCACTGATTTAGACGTGGGTGCCGGTGTCGTGAGCGGCCCTTCTGGTGTTCCTGCGGCACAGAGACAGGGATGACACAGTGTTATAACCCTTTACAGGAACACTTGAGCGACACACGTGTGTTTCGAAAAGACGAGAGCGGCATCTTTGTTTTTTTCTTCATCAGAATGGTACGAACTTAGTGAAGGTTTTGGCACTTGCTTTGTGAACGTGGACATCGTTGAAACTGGTTAAATGGCTCTCTTTATGAATGAGTCATTGAATCATTCATTCGATTTGTTCAAACAGCTGATTCATTCAGAAGTAAATGGCTCTCTTTATGAATGAGTCATTGAATCACTGGTTCACCCAATTGATTGATTGATTTATAGGTAATATTTTCATTGGCGAAACTAAGCAAAAAACTAAAATATTGCGTCTAAAATAACTCAATATTAAAGTCCCCCTGTGGTCAATTATTGCATCACTCAATCTCATCTTTAATCACCAAAATTACATATCTAAACGTTTTTTACTTGCTAAAAATTCTTCATGCCTTAAAATAGCTTGAATGTAATTCGAACACCCTCGGCTCATTTAGCATGCGTGGTTCTATGAATATGCAAATGAGGCCCGCCTCCACTCCCTCACTCACTCAGACATCCCACTGGTTGACGATCACACGTTGATCTGATTGGTTACAAGGTGGTTTGTGACGTCAGAAACACCAGTGATTTCAAAGCGTGTTTTTGAGACTGTCTTTGGTTCACTGCAGTTTTAAGGAGGAAATGCTGTCCACTTATGAACGCACACATGGTTAAGCGTATTAAACACACCACATACACACATAAAGTCAAACGTTGGATTCACACCAGAGGGGAACTTTAAAGGATTTCTAAGAAATGCTGTTGCTATATGAAATCACCAAAACACACTTATCTTTATAGCCCCGCCCCCAAATTCACAAACATGCTATGAAACATAGGCACCTCTCCTAATGAGTGGGGTGCCCCTTACTGCTGATTGGCTAGAAGTGTGTTTTGGTGCTCGGTCCGAATCCGCTTTCAACGGTATTCGTAGAGCACAAATACGATAAACGGAAGCTAAAACTTGCTTGATCGATGTGTGGGGACCAATGAGTTCTACACATGAAGCAAGCAAGCAAACTTCCATTCACCATATTTGAGGTGAGATGGTAAATCCACATTGCATTACCTGAGGAGCTGGTGTAGTCTCTGATCCACAGCTGGATGTGCGTCACGTTCGAGACGGATCTCAGAGTAGCTTGTGATGGACATGCCGTCGAAGTATTTCATAACCTTCTGTCTGATGTCTCCTGCGTCATCTGAAAGCGTCATGTTTTCCCTCCGGGGTACTTTCAGGTTATTCAAGATTACAAGATTGTTGGACTGTAGGAAGGAAAGATGCATTAGAAGCTGACATATATGCAGTCGTTTTATTTATTAGGTTCTACCATAAAAACAGTGCTTATTTTTTAGTTCATGTTTAATATACCCAATATTGGATGTCGTGATTCACGTGGATTTTCCACTCAGTGTTTGGTGGACCTCTGAGGAGCAGTTTAGACTCAGATGACAAATGCACAGACACATTCCTGAAAGAAAATGACACATTTTTAATGTTTCTGAGAGATGTCCTTATGTTCAAGTCTGCATTTATAGTGCTCCTATTAAGCTTGTTCTGAAAGTCTAAAGTGCAGATAAAAGTTTTTGTCTCCTAAAAGAAAGAACCAATGACAGTAATTCCAGTCTCACTTCATGTAACATACCTACGCAACAATGTAACAAATTTGCAATATATAGGGCCATATAATTTATGCGATCACGGAATAAAAAAGCACACTCTTTTTACAACTAAAATAACAGTAAAGGGTAAAAAAAAATAATTCCCAAAAATTAAAAGCGGAAAAAACGGAATTTGCAAAAATTAAAACGGAAAAAACGGAATTTGGGAAAAAATTAAACGGATTTTATAGGGCCCTAAATATATTGGCTTGATTGGCTGAACAGTGTCTCTATGCCCCGCCCTCAAACACTGTAGTGTGTCTAAGACTGTAAAAGTTTGGTTTGTGTTGTTCATGTCGAGAAGACGCTGTTTTCTGAGACTGATACGGTAAAACCCATGCCATCGTTACTGTTTGTATCACCGTACAACAAGAGCTGAGATTCAGATATGATAATGAGCGTTTGGTTCCGACCAATCAAAGCAGAGTGGACCATTTGACCAATCAGAGGAGAGCAGCTGTCAGAGAGGCGGAGTTTAGAGAGACTGAATCCTTTATCGAAGTGTTTCAGACACTGAGCGAAAAGAGCTGATGCTGTAGTAGATATTCAGCTTAGATGCATTTAAACCTATTGTAGGAGTCCTTTAACGCAAAATTAGAGACCTTTAAAATAGCATAATACTTTATTTTCAAACATTTGACTGGTAGTGTAGATTCATTGGAAGATGTGACAGGAGGTAAGATGGAACTAGTGCTGGTAACCAATGATGGAGCATTTTGGACCAATGGAATATCATACAGGAATAAAGGACACTTATTTTTGAAACCTTACAAGATGACACTGACCTTATTCTGATATCGTCAGGAATATTAATCACGTGCAGCTGTTTTCCAGGATGCTTCATGTAACACGATTGCAGCTCATTGGATGGCTCGAACAGCTCCAGTTTGATGAAGTGTTTATCTGCTGGTGTTTCTGGCTGCAGGTCACATGTGGAGGGTCGCTGGAAGAACTTGCCTGGCGTTTCACAAATGATTGGATCAATGATAACACAAACGACTTCAGAGCCAATGAAGCAGCAGAGAGTCTGATCTCACCCGTAATCCCAGTGAAAATGACGTTACTGGGATGTCGTGCCGTGGTGAAGGACGTGACTCCTCCATATGTATCTGCGGCCCATTTCAGAAGTTCCGAATCTCCGTCTACCGACGGCACAACTTCAGGCGGATGGGACGGAGATCGTCTTCCCAAAAACTGTAATGAAGTCCCATTTGTCACCTGTGAAATAGATGGGAGTTTCCTTTAAGGATAAGACACACTGTAAATCTGCTTCAGTCTCCACATGTAGGCCAGTCTGTGTCTGTGGGCCAGAGGCTCAAAACACTAAATGTAAATAATAAAACAATTACTTGATATAAACTCTTTGAAACATATCTGTACTACTGTTTAAAGCTTGTAAATTGCAGTCAGGCACTCTCTCCTAGATGGGCAGAAACAGACGGGCTGTTGGCAAAGACTAGGCCAGTAAATTAGACCAGGCCAGCCTCACCGGTGGCACGTGGGGTTGATTTTGTGAAAATGACTAGATGGAACTCCTTTCAGACCCCTGGCCATATTCCCTTAAAGGAACGCCTTCATTTAAACGATGCCCAATTGACACTAAGGCACCTAAAGTGAGCCAAGAAAACATCTTCCACACCATTACACCACCACCACCAGCCTGCACAGTGGTAACAAGGCATGATGGATCCATGTTCTCATTCTGTTTACGCCAAATTCTGACTCTACCATCTGAATGTCTCAACAGAAATCCAGACTCATCAGACCAGGCAACATTTTCCAGTCTTCAACTGTCCAATTTTGCAAATTGTCGCCTCTTTTTCCTATTTGTAGTGGAGATGAGTGGTACCCGGTGGGGTCTTCTGCTGTTGTAGCCCATCCGCCTCAAGGTTGTGTGTGTTGTGTCTTCTTCACAAATGCTTTGCTGCATACCTCGGTTGTAACGAGTGGTTATTTCAGTCAAAGTTGCTCTTCTATCAGCTTGAATCAGTCGGCCCATTCACCTCTGACCTCTAGCATCAACAAGGCATTTTCGCCCACAGGACTGCCGCATACTGGATGCTTTTCCCTTTTCACACAATTCTTTGTAAACCCTAGAAATGGTTGTGTGTGAAAATCCCAGTAACTGAGCAGATTGTGAAATACTCAGACACCAACAACCATGCCACACTCAAAATTGCTTAAATCACCTTTCTTTCCCATTCTGACATTCAGTTTGGAGTTCAGGAGATTGTCTTGACCAGGACCACACCCTAAATGCATTGAAGCAACTGCCATGTGATTGGTTGATTAGATAATTGCACTTAAGGAAAATGCACACACAAATTAGTGATAATGCTGAAATGTGTATTTCATGATTGCGATATGTCTCCTCCATGCCATCATAAAACACTACATTTTTAATATTTTGCATCCTGCTTTTGGAACTCAGTCACATTCGTAGCTGAATTTTATAAACGTTTTGCTTTTGCACTGTAACTCCAGTGTGCTTTGTTTCACAGCAATCTAATAAAGGTTAACAAGGTTCGACGGTGGAAAGAGCAAATTGAAGAAAACAAATTGTCATTGCGGGCTGTTTCGTTTCGAGTGCTCTGGCACATCTACATTCTACACTAGTTAAGTCTGTTTGCAAATTCCCATGGGGTCGCAGGCTAAACAAACAGGGTTAATTGCCTCTCGAAACAGAGCTGAAATGCACATCTGTGTGTGCGTTCATTGTCAGACACCTGCCAGCGGATCCCACGCGACGGGCCATTAGCTCCACTGTTCAATATAAAGACGTGGAGGTACGAGACTTTGTGCTGGCGGCTCGTCAACAAACGTGGATGCATCCTTTGCCGTGCACAACATCTCTTATTTGTAGTGATTTACAAATGAACTGAAGACTGAATGCACTGGTACTCACTACAATCTTCACTGCGGGATTGTTCTGAAGCCCGACCCGGATGGTTTGTGTGGCTGTAGAGGTGATGATCAGCACTGACGGGTTCGCTGCAGTGACGTCGAGGGAGAAGAACATGTTTTCTTCCTGTGAAAATACAAGAACGGTTTCTGAGATTAATATCTGAGCCCATTTGACCTGAAAAATGAACACAATAACGGACTTTTTATCTCACAATTCTGACTTGTTTTCTTGCATTTGCTAGTTTAGATACAGTATAAGCTCAGAATGAAACAACACGGCATATTGTCCAATTTAAAAAATATATATTGGTTTATCCCTTTAATATTATAGTAGTATGTAAATAATATAAAATGTATGTCAATATAAAATGTATTACTGACTCACAGACACACGCTCTCTCTCACACACACACACATACAGACACACAAACACTCAAACACACAAACACACTTACTCACTCACATGCACTCGCACTCACATTTGCACTCACACTTAGTCACACTTGCACACACACTCACTCACTCAAACACACGCTCATGCATATTCACACACACAAATACGCACACACATATGTATATATATATATATATACAAACTAACACATTTCCATTCATCAGAAGTAAATTTAAATAGATATATGTGAAATATGAATCAACAATAAGTGTTATATAACTTATATAAATGAGAAACACTCGTGTGCTGTTACACTCTCAGAGCAGAGACGTCTGTTGTGTGTACTCTTATCTAAGCTCTCAAACCAAAGCGCAGCTCAGCGACCCACACACTCCACACACTCGCTTCTTCTTCCAGCTGAGGATCTGAATCTGAAGTAAAGAAATGAGACACAATCTGATCCGGCCGGCAGAAATTCCCACAGGCTCTTTTCCTGTGATTAGGAAGCAGAGAAATCACACACACTATAAACATGTGTGCTGGTCTGGCGGTGTTTTGCAGACATTCAGACGCACTGGACTGACGACTGGACGCTTCGTCTTTATCTTTACCTGTGCTTTACTGCGCTAACACACCTGTCTCAATCCATGCACTTACACTACATACTCAACTACTAGTGTACTCGTTTTAGAAGGTTATTGAACACGGCTTCAGTGCATGTCCAACATTACACACTTCCTTTCTCCGGTTAATTAAGTGCATCATCCGGGATTTTCAAGGCCACTTTTTCTTTTTAGACTCTATTTATACACACAATGGAGAAGAAAATGAAAACCTTAGACTTAATCAAGCCTCAGTTGTTTTCCAATTCAAAATAAAGAGAATTTCTAAGGTTGTAACTGATTAACAAGTTTGCTGATAAATCTGCTCGAACACAGTCTATAGTTGACTGTTAGTTTAGACTTTTATCAAGTATAATTGTCCAATGTGTTTTTGTGCTGTGAAACCTTTCAGTTACACTTTATTTTAAGGTGTAATTATATATTTAAGTAATATTAAATAACTACATGTACTTACTATAGGGTTAAGGTTTTGTTAAGGGTTAGTTGCATGTAATTATGCATAATTTACTGTTGTTACTATGGTAAGTACATGTAACATATGCAACAAGAAAGTGTTACCAATTTCTTATTTTGAACAAGTATATGCAAGACTAACCTTTATTATTGTTAGTAATATTTCAGGTGGACTGAAGAAGGTTTACATTTTTACAATTATGATGATTTTGAGGAAGCTTTATTTGTTAATCTCTTAATCATTATTTCATTGCATTATATGTTTTATAAAGCGTTTAACAATTAATCGCATCCAAAATAAAAGCTTGTATTTACATAATATTTGTGTGTACTGAATTATTTTGTATATATAAACACACACACATGTATATACTTAAGACAAATATGTTATTTATATATAAATTATTTATACAATATATACATATACATTATATATAATTTATATAAATTGTAACATTTTCTGTAAAGCTGCTCTGAAAACGATGTGTATTGTGAAAAGTGCTATACAAATAAATGTGAATTTAATTTAATAATATAAATTATGTATAAATATATATACAGTATATAATGTACATGCAAATATTTTCTTAATAAATGCATGCATATGTGTGCATTTATAAATAAAAAAATTATTATAGTACAACACACACATATATTATGTAACTTTAATAATAACTTTTTTTTGGATGTGATTAATCGTTGCCCAGCACTAATTTAAATATCATCTCACTAAGAGATATTATTGTTAGATTTTTATATTTATATGCATTTATGTCACTTTAGATCTCATTGATTTGCATTAAAAGAATTTCAAATAAAGGGCTTCATTTAAAAATAAAAGACAGGCTTTACAGGGTTAACAAGTGCAAGAGAATATGGACATGCTTCCCTGTAATAGACTATAAATGAGTAGCATTAATAAGAGTATAATGACTATTAGGAATCTTGAAGATAAAGATGCATCATTTACTGGAGAAGAGACACTAACTCGACTGACACGTCTGTTTTTAGATATATATTACCCATTATGCAGATAATATAACACAAACGTGTTAATTACATCATTGAAGTTGCTGACGAACAAAAATAGCATCAAATAAAATGAATGCACACTGTTGACACAAATATGACACTGCAAGATATTACAGATGCACTGATGTTTCTAGAAGGCAAAGTTTGACACATTTTTTAATGAATAAATGCATATAGATTTTTCTGTCAGAAATGTCACATTAACATGTTTTTTGTTTTATCATTTTGCCCCTGGTTTGCCAGGGCTGTGAGTCCTTCCGACCTGAATTGAGAATGCTTTCTAATTTAGAAAACAGGATGACAAATTACAATTTTAATTAGAATTGAACAAAGTAGAATTAAAATGGAGACATATTTGTTCATTTTGCAGCATGAGTTACCTATGCACATTCAATTAAATTTCACATGTCACGACCGATTTCATTCGGTTTCTTTTGACCTAACATGAGATTTTAGTTTAACATTTCTGCAGGGTTGGTGAATTGGGTTGTAAAAACACAAGACTTCATGATGCGAGTCGAGCACATCGACCTCTTCAACTATGTTTGAGAGAAAAACACTTGTTTCTACCATGCAGCGAATGCATTGACAAGAGTGAAGAACAGCCATGAATGTTTCATGAAGGAATAATACACAGAGTAAGGAGAGTATCATCCACATCTTCCAGACTGAGACTCTGTCTCTTAAAGAGATAGTTCACCCAAAAATATAAATGATGTCATCCCAAGTCCATTCATCTCCAAAACACAGTTTAAGATATTTTAGATTTAGTCTGAGAGCTTTCTGTCCCTCCATTGTAAATGTGTGTACGGTATACTGTCCTTGTCCAGAAAGGAAATAAAGACATCATCAAAGTAGTCATGTGACATCAGTGGGTTATTTACAATGTTTTGAAGCATCAAAAATACAATTTGGTCCAAAAATAGCAAAAACTGTGACTTTATTCAGCAGTGTATCGTGTTCTCGGTTCTGTTGTGGATCTGCAGTGACGCTGCTGACGAAAGTTCTATAATCCAAGATTGCCGAACCATATGATGTCATAATATGCAAATTAGATGGGGAAAATGTAATCCCAACATAAATGTTGAGTCATCCTTAATATTTCTCGAATTGACAGAATTTTATCACTTTTAGGATAGCCTTTTAAAATTGAACGTTTTAGGTAAAAACCTCTGGCGCCTAAAGAGTTAACCATTCAGTTTTATTAAGTTGAAATATACTTCCCTTTAAAAGATTATTAAAACACAATGATGAACACTAAAAAAGTCTAAACGCTCTCAGTAATCAGGCGTTTGGATTTGCTGAGCACTATGATGTCATAATGCTCATGCTCCGCCCATGACTGCTGACGGATTATCATATTCCTGCCCTCAGCCAATCGACACCCCCCATGGAATAGAGGGGTGGGGTGAGCAGTTACTCATTATCATTTAAAGAGACATGCACCGAAACGGGTCGCTGTGAAGAGCTGTTTTACACAAACCAAACTTTACATGAACACCCATAGCAACGTGTGGAAAATGGCCATCCAATGACCAACCATTAATTCGACATTATTATAAGTGCACTTTTTAAGAGTGTGTTAAGAAACAGTCATGAAAGCTGTAACTCTTTTACACTTTTAACATTTGAAGATCACTATGAGTGCATGGCAAACACAAGGGAAGAGGCTGAGAAATGTAGAAAACACAGTGTAAAACTTCAGCTTATACCAGCCCACACACACACACACATTCATAAATCTTACTGCAAAAACACGAGCATCACATTTCAGCTGGAGTTTCCCAGACTGGAGACTGGGATTGATGGGATGAACAGGACCTCAGCACAGCGGGTCAAGTTGAGCCCTGCAGAGGTGCATGATGGGAGCTTTGGCTCTGGAGATTCATGAGTGCAGGGACTGATGTGCTAATTACAGCTAAACCCTGTGATGTGACGCACAAACACACTCGCAACAGGACACTGACCTGAAACAAGCGGCAACCTCTCCGTCTCTCTATCACAGCAGTGAGAGATGATCCTGCAGTTCCTCATCTGGCCACTAGAGGCGCTGCAGAAGAGACTCACTCCCATAGACCCGCATGTTCAAACGTCCAACTTTACAGCAGAAATAAACATGTTTACAGTCTGGGCTAAAAGTGCTTTTGGTCTATATCGCTAATGTTGACCTTCATGACGACTGTGAGGGGAATTATTTTATAACTCATCCGTTTAAATTATATTAAGCCTTAAAGTTCTGCATAATTAAGGGCGTGGCCACTTGAGTGACAGGTGGATTGCCGCTGATGTCACTACTAGCCGTTTGCCTGCTAGCATTAGCTAAGCACATGTTCGTTTACCACGAGTGATTTGATCAAAAATACAGTAAAAACAGTGAAATATTATTCCAGTGTAAATCAGATGTTTTCTATGTGAATATACAGTAAAGTGTAATTTATTCCTGAATCATTACTCCAGTCTTCAGTGTCACATGATCCTTCAGAAATCACTCTAATATGATGATCTGATGATCAAGAAACTTTGATTATTATCAAAATTCATATTATTGTGGAAATGTTATTTTCCAAGATTCCTTGATGAATAGAACGTTAAAAAAAATTTAAATAATGAAAAATATTTTTTTAAAAAAACATTATAAATGTCACTTTTGATCAATTTAATCAAATTAATGGTAGTGTCCTGTACAGTATATTTGTAGTTTGCTCATATAAATGTATTTAATGCAGGAAAATATACATTTTTCAACTCTTCACCTTTGGATCAACAGTTTCGATCTGTTCTGTTGTTCTTTCATTGCTAACGTGTTTAGCTTGATTTCCGAGTTTGCTGACGTGTGAACGAGCTTCTATATTTAATATGTGCTGAAGGAAACAATCAGCCATGTTAATAATTTGCACCAATCCTCAATGGTGTTTCACACACACACACACACAGGCCTCCCATAATCCATCGCTGTCCGCCTCACTCCGCTCGGGTCACACAATGTCTGATCACTCGCTCTGGCTATTTCTGTTCCTGTGCTTTCAAGATACAATTGTTTTCCTTTTGCGCATTTTTTTCTCCAGAGCACTTTTTTTTCAGGGCTTTGCTGATGCATAACAGTTTCCGGTTATTCTTCGTCTCTCCCTCAGACCAGGTCGGCTTACAGTGTGTGTGTGTGTGTGCGTGTGTGTGTTTGTAAGTGTGTACGTCTCCCCTCGGCTCCAGTGCTCCAGACAGTGACATCACTGAAGCTGAAGCTCCACCCACTCCGACACAACTTACTTACACTGTGTGTGTGTGTGTGTGTGTGTTCATCTCCCCTCGACCAGGTCAGCTCCAGCTTCCACTGTGTGTGTGTTTTCCCCAATGCATTAATCTAATGGGATCATTTACATAAAAAAAATACATTTCTGTGAGGAAGATTTGAGAATTAAAGGACATTCCAGGATTTTCTCCATATAATGGACTTCAATGGGGTCCAAACGGTTCAAGGTCCAAATGAGAGTTTCAGTGCAGCTTCAAAGGGCTTTAAACGACACCAGACGATGAATAAGGGTCTTATCTAGCAAAATGAGCGCTCACTTAAAAAATAAATACAAAAGTTTAAGTTTTACAATCACAAATGCTCGCCTTGCTCTGTTCTGTGATGCGCGTTCGTGACTCTCCTGTTCGAATCAAAAAGAACAAATCTTTTTGAAGTCATTTCGCTCATTTCGTTCGCATCTGCCTGGACTTGTGAAATTGTGAAAGAGAAGTGCATTTTAACTTAATTTCTATTGAAACCTAAATATTTGTATTTACACATGTTGATTGAATCACAATATTGAATAACACACTAAAGTTCAAATTAATCAAGTGTTTTAGATGTGCTTTAATCAACACATCAAAATACGCACACTTCTTTAAAGCACAACAAATGATTTTAACATAATTATGTGCATTTTATTTTATTAATTAGTGTGTCACAACAACCACCCTGTTTGTCTTCTTCATTAATCTGTCTCAAAATGAGCCGTTCAGGAATCTGCTAATATTTATTTAATAACGTGTGTCTGACATCCAGCTTTCTGTGTGTGTGATTCAGGTGTGTGTGTGTGTGTGTGTTCAGAAAACCATATATCAGACGTTTAGACTGATATGCTTTAACATGTAGAAAATACACTTTCATGATGATGAAAAAGTGCATAATGATAATCAAAACCAGACAAATGTTTTAGTTTTTGGCAGAGTATCTGAGGCACTGAACAGGCTCCGCCCTCTTCTGGGAAGGGGGCGGGGACCCAGCAGCTCATTTGCATTTAAAGATACATGCATGAAAACAGCATGTTAATCCTTCCACCTAGTATATATAATAAATATTATATATATATATATATATATATATATATAATATAATAAAATAAAGTGGGGTATAAACTTATAATAAATGATAAGTGGCGTATTTCAAGAGCTGAAACTTCACAGACTTATTCCTGGGACACCTGAGATTACATATTGTAAAAAAGGGGCATAATAGGTCTCCCTTAAAACATAATGATTTATAATGTACTTTAAAGAAAAACTAAAAGTGTACTTAAGTGTGTCAGTCATGAAAGAGAGCTATCTTTAAGTACAGTGAAGTGGCCTTTTATTTCATTAATCTTATATGATCTGCAAGTACATGTTTTTTTAAATATGCTTTGAAGATTTAAAGTGCACATTCAGGACGATCAAGTGCACTTATATTTGAGCTCCTGCTGGTTTGAAGATTTCTCCAAAGCCGTTTCTTTCACACAACTCCTCATGAGGAATAAAACTGCACACAAATGAGTCGATTTCAGAACAGAAAATATGTTTCTCCTTTTCCTCCAAACCATGTGTCAACTCAACTTTTTAATTCACTCCAGAAGATAAAGGACAGGACGTTTCCACGGCTTTGTGTTGAAATTATTGTTATAATCAATTCACTCATATAGCACAGATGAAGAAACACACCGTGAATCATCCTGAAACCCTTTCAGTGAAGCCATTTACACTCCAGCTGTCAGCAGATGATTATTAATCATATAAACAACATGAAGAGTGTATTTAAAGAGCAAACACACACACATGAATGATGACGCCAACACACAAAAGCCTCCTGCGTTAAGTGTTGCATCATGGGAGACGCTGTTGGTCTTTCTCAAACCCACGTGGAGAAACCAGTGTTAGTGACGTTCCTGCTCATACGAGACGTTTCAGACATGAGAAATCTGCAATTCATTGTGCTGGACTATTGTGGTAGAGTCAAACAATCATTTTATCCCTTAAAACTCATCTTTGATCACCAAAATTACATATTTAAACCGTTTACCTTGACAAAAGTGCCTTAAATATCTTGAATGTAACTCGACACCCTTTCCTCATTTAGTATTAGGGTTGGGTATCGAGAAATCGAGTATCGATTGGAACCGGGACTAACTTTTCATTTTTTCCGGAATCGTTCAAAAGTCAAAATTTCGATTTCTAGTTTCGATATTCACAGTCCGCCGACCAGAAGAAGAAACCGCTGAACAACACCAACGAAGAAGCGTCTACCAGAAGTGTTGGCATAATCCGCGCGAGTCGAACATGAGTAGCTGACATCGGCGGGCCAAAGTGTGGCTTCACTTTTATAAAAATAACGAAATCTCGGCAAAATGCATACATTTGTGACAAAAGAAGTATTTGTGATAGAAGGAGTATTTCCTTCAGAAAGACCGTTGGTTAGCTAAACTTTTTTGAAGCTGCCTCTTAACAGAATTGGAATCGAGAATCGTTCAGGAACCGGAATCGAATTCAACGATACCCAACCCTATTTAGTATGCGTGGTTCTATGAATATGCAAATGAGCCGTAATTAAAACTAATTGCATATAATACAAAATTAAACTATAGTACATTTTCATGTCCAAACTTAAGTATATTATTTCTGTATTAAGCACTCGAACAATGCTAAAGTGGGTCTCTGGTCTGCCAACACTAAACCAGTCTGAATCACTTCATGGGGCTGGGGCCTCATTTATAAAACTTTGCGTAGGATTTGCGTCAGAAGTGGCGTACGGATGAAACATAGGACGTGCGTACGCACAGAAATATTCGGATTTATAAAACCGTGCGCACGCACATCCTACGCATTTTTCCTTAATAAATCACAATCAATTCTAAATGTCAGCGCAGTTTTTGCAGCTTCATGGCACACCCATTATTGCCCATAAATAGTCCGTGAAACGCCCACAAATTAATATTCATTGATTGCGAAATCATGTTAAACACAGAGAGGAAATAATAAAAACGTAACTTCACTCAATGTGAAGTAGAAAGAGAGAAATGTTGTTTGGAGGGCACAGTGTGGGCATTACTAATGCCAAAAAGACACTTGAGTGGCAAAAGGTTGGCAGACGCCATAAATGCTGTAGCCTCACAGACTGGGGCCGAAATAAAAAAGAAATGGTCGGACATCAGAAAGTCGAAGGCACAAAAGCGTCTAGTCATTAATTCAATTAGAGAGGTGGCCAAGGAGTTGGGCGAAATCAAGACTGTTCTTACTGAAATAAACTGCACTATGAGTGAATTCTTGAATAAATAATATATTTTTTCCACACCTTTTGTTGTGCGTTCACTCCGAATCCTTCCATTTAATCGCCACATATATTCTAAGAGTGCAAGATCAGCCATTGTGCGTCATTACGCATTGTGTTTATTTCCATCCATTTAATTCTGCATCTGACAAGCTACAGATGTCGGTTATAATCTACTTGGAAATGGGAAATAGTTCAGCGCAAACGTAATTTCTTGCAGCTTTCTGAATGGATAAGACATACGTCATACGTTATTTTATCAAAAATAAAACAAACTAAAGGCATATGCATGAATACCATGATTCCGTAGCTGATGAAGACATTTTTACGAAGAAAACAACTTTCCCCAAGTGGACAAATAATACATGTATCTATTTATCGATCTATCTATATATCTCCCTAATTATCTATCTATCTGACTGACTATCTATTTGCTATATCTGCTCCGTTAGACGGACACATTGGGGAGAATATCAGTTTTGCACATTATTTCGTTTTGTTTACCATCTTATTTATGAGGATGAATTGTATAACATGACAATATTGCAGAACATATTTCACTTTCTTTTGGAAATATGTGTTAATTTGCATTTCTGTTGCAGATCGATCAAACGGGTGTTTGTGAAGGCTGTTAATTCTGAAGTCTTCGTGTTATTTATGAGAGGCAGTATTGCCATTTACTTTACTTTACACTTTCACGTGTTTTTTCCAACTGCCGACGGTGTCGCCATTTCTCATTTCACCCGTTTTTGTGCGTACGCCTGGGTCAGAGCTTGCGTGAAGGACCGCACATTTTACCGTCAAGTTTGCTTTTTATAAATACCAACTATTGCGTAGAGAGCGGCGTACGCCTTCTTTTGTGCATACGCAACATTTATAAATGAGGCCCCTGGTCTTCCCAGTGGCTGGTTTGAACTGGATTTATGAATGAAAGCGACTCACGTGAGTGTAAAGCAGGTTTAGGATGTGGACTTCTCTCTCGTTGTCCCGAGTGGTGAAATTCGTCCAGCATCCCAGAAGCGTTTCCTTCAGGACGATCCAATCATTGCTGTTTCCGGGAACATCCTTCAGCTCGCAGATCACACTGGAGTCTGAAGAGAATAAAGAGTTGAAATCATCTGTGGCCCTGAGGGAAAAAATCCTGCCAGCAGCTCATAAATCTCCTCCACAATAAACCATGTGCTTCCTCTGGAGGACACGGGTCACATCTAAAGTACTGACATCCAAATTCATCTTAATTGCATATAACCCTAACCCTAACAAATCAAAATCATCAAATTCCTCATGTTCTCTCTCAAATTAAGTCAACAATGAAGTGAAAACAACTTAATTAGAGAGAAACATGAGGAATTTGATGATTGTGATTCCTGTAAATTATTATTGTATTCTGAATAATAATGTGGTGTGGAACAATGGAAAAATGGAAATCTATAGTGATGCACCAATATAAAAAATGTCCAATTTCGATAACCGATAATTCTACATATTTGAAAGCCGATAGCCGGTATATTATATAAATCTAAATCAAAAATTTTATATAATGTTTGAGAGCCTGATAACAAAAAACAAAAGTTTCCCAAGTAAAATCCATTTCCCAAGCACACAATTATAACAAAATCATTATAATTTTATGAAGCTTAGCAAGTTGCACTGAACTGTTTTTTTTTTTCCTTTTTTTGAGTGATTCTAATTATATTTAAGTAATTCAAACCAATCATGTTGAACAGGACTGAAGCATCTCAGCTGAAGGAAATAATACTTATTTATATATTGGCTTAAATAAATCAGCCAAATGTTCTTATCAAGCCAATAATATTAAAAAAAGAACATATATAGGCCAAATGTTCTTATTAGGCCGATAACATTAAAAATGAACACACGTACCGGCCAAATGTTTTTATCAGGCCGATAACATTATAAAATGAACGTATATATCGGCCAAACGTTCTTATCAGGCCGATAACATAAAAAAATTAACATACGTCAGCCAAACGTTCTTATCAGGCGATAACATTAAAAAATGAACATATGTCGGCCAAACGTTCTTATCAGGCTGATAACATTATAAGGCCGAAACCATGGCTGATATATATTTGATATATTTGATAGCTGATATAAAAACATATTCGAACATCTCGTTGCGCATTTTGTCATTGATGTGCATTTCGTCAATAACAGGACAAATGAATACAAAGAGACATAACTACTAGTATTAGGTAGTTTATTTGAGTTTAAATATATTTGACAAAGTATTAAAAAGCAAGTAAATCAACTAATGGCCAAGACCGAAAAGCACACTCTGTCTCGCCCGGACCCACCGGCACTCTCTCGTTCTCTCTCTCGCCCTCACGCTCTCTGCGCGTCGGTTAAATGAACAACAACAAACAAATGTTGAGTGCTGATCAAGAGTTTTGTGCAAGCAATTTAAGGTTGCGAGTTGCGAGTCGCGACTCTTGTCCCAAATATAGCAGGCTTCATTCAGTGATTGAAGTTTCACAGTATATAGAACCGACATTGAGCGCTCCGAGCGAGCTGTGCAGCTGTGGTAACGTTATTAGTCTGCAACCGCGGGCATGTTTTTCCACATTCAAATATTAATTTTCACCTTCAAAATTAATACATATTCGAATTTAGAATATTCATAGACAGCCCTAATGCATACTGAACGGATAGCCTACACCTTAGCTATTTGCAGCTCCCTAATACAATGGCAAGCAGTTACGTTTTATAGACGAGGCATTCGCGTTTTCCATTTGGACCCACAAACTTGCTTAGATATATAGTTGCAAGCACATAACAGTTATAGAGCAACGTGTTTCCATTTTCAAAGTGTTTGGCAATATTTCAGCAGTCAAACATTTTAAAGTTCCTTTGAAAGTTTAAGTTACCATTCTCTTGAAGAGCAGGTTGCACTCTGCTAGTGGGGGAGGGCGGGGCACGTGAACTGCAGCGTCTTCAGCAACACAGAGGTGCCCGTGAATGCTATAAATAATTTTTAAAAAAACTATCGGCGAACGCGCAGCCACGTATCAGCCGATTCCGACGCAAATATCGGCCCGATATATGGCCGGCCGATATATCAATCACTAGAACATATATATCAGCCAAACGTTCTCATCAGACTGATAACATTAAAAAATTAACATATATATCGGCCAAATGTTCTTATCAGGCCGATAACATAAATGATTAACATATATATCAGCCAAATGTTCTTATCAGGCCGATAACATTATAAAATGAACATATATATCGGCCAAATGTTCTTATCAGGCCGATAACATTATAAAATGAACATATATATCGGCCAAATGTTCTTATCAGGCCGATAACATTATAAAATGAACATATATATCGGCCAAATGTTCTCATCAGACCGATAACATTAAAAAATGAACATATATTCGGCCAAACGTTCTTATCAGGCCGATAACATTAAAAAATTAACATATATCGGCCAAGCCGATAACATTAAAAAATGAACATATATATCGGCCAAACATTCTTATCAGGCCGATAACATAAAAAATGAACATATATATCAGCCAAATGTTCTCATCAGACCGATAATATAAAAAATTAACATGTATATCAGCCAAATGTTCTTATCAGACCGATAACATTATAAAATGAACATATATATCAGCCAAATGTTCTCATCAGACCGATAACATAAAAAATTAACATGTATATCAGCCAAATGTTCTTATCAGACCGATAACATTATAAAATGAACATATATATCAGCCAAATGTTCTTATCAGACCGATAACATTATAAAATGAACATAAATATTGGCCGATACCGATAAGGTGGCAGCTATATCGGTGCATCCTAGAATCTACACAAAGGATCTAAAAGGCTCAAGAATGAGGAGAGATGGAGCTTTTGAATCATAAAGCGTATGTATAACAAGTGGTGGTTTTACATAAAGGCTCAGATTTTTTTTTTTTTTTTTATATATATATGTTGATAATCAACAAAACTGTCATTTATTTATTTGATTAACTGATTTTATTTCTTGTGTTTCCTGGACTAAACATGTTCTATGTATCCCAATGTTCTCCTCCAATAGTATTTATTTTATTCAGCAGGGAAGCATTAAATGTATAGTTACAAAAGATTATACCTCAAATGAGCACTGTTCTTTTGAACTCTAAATAAAATGTCACAGTTTCCACAAACATATGACGGTTCAATATTGATAATAATCAGTCATTTTCCTTAAGCAAAGCTTTTTAAAATTAATTTCACTGCAATTTTAGTTGGCAAGCAAAAGAGACTCTTTCAGAAACTCTTTAGTGACTCAGGTAAACACACTATCTGCTCTTTTACTAAGGACAGAGTGGAAGGAAATACAGGAAGCTTCAGATAAAGACAACAGGAAATGACATGTTTAGGCGTCAAGCCGATGGCAGTCCAGGCTTTGTCTTTGTCTCAGTCAGTCTGGGTTTATCATGGAGAAACACTGTACATACACGGCATACTCTTAAAATATCTAAACATCTTTAACCCTTGTGCATCCTTATGGACATTTTTGTCCTTTTCAGCTTTGTTTTTTTTTTATCACTTTGCCTGTGTTAAAGCTAACTGCAAAAAACTTGCCACAGGTGTGTATTTTTATTGGAATTTTACTATTTCACCATAATTTACTTAAAAAATATTTTTTGCATTATGTACAAAAAATACTCCCTCTCAGCACCTTTTGGACAAAAATGTCCCCATTGAAACCCATTAAAACTGCCATTTTTAATCCCCAGTTCAGTTAACTATAAAATTATGCAATCTTTGTTAAGAGGGTTTCATTCTGATGACAAGGCTTCAAAATTTTATTTTTTTACAATTTTTTTATCAGATGGTGCCATTTTTTTAAAGTTTGGTCTATAAAACAAATATCGCTTATTCCTGTTTTCTGCTTCGGCATACTATAGAGCCAACTGGATAAATTATGCAACAATATTTGTGTGGGTGTGTGTTTTAAAAAAATATGTGTGTGTGTGCGCATGTGTGTGTTTGTAATACTGAGAGAGAAAACGGCAAAAAACAAGTCCAATCACTGTGAGCACCAGTGGGGTTTGCTGGCACCCAATGGGGAAAAATATGTTACTACGCCCAAACAAACTGTTACCGAAAGCTCATTTCTTGAGAGATCATCCTCAAATTTGGAACACAACCTATTTACATTTATGGCTTTGATATATTTACGGCTTTGATATTTTTTATAAATAATTTTCATAAACTTATACCTATATAACTTTTTTTGGATTTACTTATTATTATTTTTTTTTACTTCAGCAATAATCTGCAAAGGGTCTTCTTTAAAATGATACCAAACTTAAGTCTGTGCTCCAAAGTGTCACATTTTTATGACAGTTTTTTGACATGGACATTTTTGTCCTCTTTTTACCTATGTGTAACTTTTTTAAATTGATGCACAAGGGTTAAAAAAAATTACAATTAAATTATCATTGTAACCAGTAGGTGGCTGCAGAGGATGATTGGCTATTTTCACGCCTTAATTTATATATATATATTCACTTGTTTTGATGAAGAAATATGAAAGGGTTGATTCAACTGATGACATTTGTTCATCTTTGGGACACAAATGAAGATATTTGTGATTAAATCTGAGAGCTGCATCATCCTCCGATTGAAACTTGCTGGCCGAGAAAGTTATTGAAGACATCGTTAAAATAGTCTTGAGTGAATACAGCGGCTCAACCTTAAGTTTATCAAGCGATAGAATACTTTCTGTGTGCAAAATAATAAATAAATAAATAAATACCAGCTTTATTCAACTCTTCATGTTGTTCTCTGTGGGCCTGGAGTGAGTTCTCGTAGTGTAACAGCGCAGCGCTTCTGTGTACGCATCACACACACATGACCAGCATCGGCCAATAGTGAGCCTGCGTGTGACATACACAGAAGTTGAACACAGATGACTAATATCATCCAGTCACTGGACGGCTCGATATAGACAAGACTCACGACTCCTCTTCAGACATCCTCATTATATGGGCCGTCAGAGAGACTGACCTTCATACGTATCTCAGTTCCGACTCGTGGGACGTAAACGGTGACCCGGAAATGCCAGCGCTTTCACTACAGCGGTTCTGTGTTAAATGAGCTATACGCCGCGGCTTTATCTGGTGTCATCAGAGCGGCGGCGGAGTCGTTCCCACGCGATCAACCGCTGAAGACGTTCAATCGGGCCGAGACACAAATAATGTCCCGCATCCGTCCATCACAAACACTCACCGGTTATTTTCTCTCTGCCCTCGTGTGTGTGTGTGTGAAAGAGGCTTCATCTTGCATTTTGACCCTCAGGCCACACACGCACACCTCTTACTCACGCACACACACACATACACACTCACGCACACACAGCTCTCGCCAACTGGGTGAGTAATATCAGGGCGGCTCAGAGGAATTGCTTCAAACTGGAAAACACACACACTCTCTCACACACACACACATACTCACTCACACAAAAAGCTCTCGCCAACTGGGTGAGTAATATCAGAGCGACTCACAGAGGAATTGCTTCAAACTGGAAAACACACACACACATCAGTCGGGCACCAACAGATGAAATTCATTTATATCATTAGAGAAGGTCTTGAAATCAATCCGAGCAGCTGTCCTGAAGCTTGTCCAGACATCACATGATCACACTAACAATCCCACAGGATCCTTTATTTCCTCATAATGTCAAGCGCCAGCGGTTTTCATCATTTCCACAAAACTTAATGAATATTTTGTTGTATGAATATGAAAACTAGTCTATATATCAAAAGAAAGAACAGAACCTCTGCTTTTGAACAAAAATATTTAAGCTTTACTCGTTCTGTTTTTTTTATTAACGCTTAATGAATAAACAAATAAACTCAGACAAATAAACTGGAAAATCCCGTTTCTGTCCAAATCTTCATCCGGATGGGCGGAGCCTAAAATGAACATCAGCGTTGGCGAGTACATGAAACGTGTCAATCGCCAGTCAACCACTAATATTCTCATCATTTCTATTAATACAGTGTTGTAAAAACATGAATGTGAACACACATGGACGAATCAGTTTAAAAAGTTTAAACCTTGACAATTAAAACAATCAGTCGCAGATTCGTTAGTCTTCTGCGCGCAAACATTGCCCATATCGGCGAGTATTATCCTCCAAAACATCGTCAATTATTACGTCATAACTGAACATAAACAGCTGAGAAGAAAAAGCATGTGTAACACAATATTGGATCCGTGCAGCTCTTAAAGTGACAGTAGCCTAACACACACACACACAGGTGAAACTGGAAAAATTTTAATATTAGTGCAAAAGTTCAGTAATTCAACTTAAAAGGTGAAACTAATATATTATATAAACTCATTACATGCAAAGTGAGATATTTCAAGCCTTTATTTGTTATAATGTTAATGATTATGGATTACAGTGGGGTAAAACTGTTTTTAAAGACAGACTCGCGGTTACCGTTGACTCGCTCTAGCCTAGCATGGGCGAACTAGCTAACCCTGAAACGACTGGATGACACGTTTCTGAAACTGATAGATAACACTCAGGCTAACTTCGAGGTCCGATGTCCAAAGCCCTGACCCAGCTGATCTTGCTCAAACCTGTGAGTCAGCTTCTCCTCACATTATCGTTTCTTGTTTTTAAGGTCAGAAACCAGCAGAAAGCAAAAGCATTGAGTCACTCCAAGAGCATGTCAGATAACGCGGATGTTTTGAAGAAAGCATGTGGATCTGGCAAACGCTCGTTTCCGGCGCTGAGGTCAAAGGCGCCAGAATCCTCCTCGGCCACAGCCGGCTTCCTTCTCCTGAAGAACTGCCTGAAGAACTGCTTCCCGTCAGGAGTCTGACGCGGATCGGCTGAGCTTAGGGAGCGTCTGACGCTAAAACACATTAAACCTTCTGCAGAATCTGTGCAAACACTTACATTTCCGCTACTGAAAATAGATTTGAGGAAGCACATATTTACTCTCTTGATTGGTTTTCCCAGCTGAACGTGTCGTGTTTTAGTTTTAAACTGCTGCCGTCGTTTCTTCTGAAAACAGACTCATCTGGAGCTCGATTAACAGCTGTCAATCAACCGAACTGCTTATGAGTGATTATATTGCTCATTCTTCCCAACAATCTTATTTTAATATCATTGGGGTACTGTTGTGTTTTTGTTGAGACTTTTAATAGATGAAAATCTTTAGTTTTAATAAAAAAAGTAATTTAATTAAACTCTTTTAATTGTACTGCTGACAAAAAAATGGCAATTAATCGCATCTAACATAAATGTTTGTAAATATATCATTTTCGTGTGTGTGATGTGCATACTAAAAACTAAAAATATCGAACAAAAAGGACAAACAAAATTACTAAAACTTTCAAATTACATTGATTTAAACAAAATCAATTTTGTTTGTCCTTTTTATTAGTTTGTTTTTTTAATGTGTAAATAGTTTTTAGTTTTAGCTTATTTAGCTTTATTTATGTTGGTACTTACACTTTAATTATACCTAACTTAAATTAAACTTTAATTTCATTAAATATTAGTCTTAATAAAAAATACAAATCTTTTTAATTTCATTTTACTTTTTAAATTTTACTGTTGTCAAATCATTATCGATTAATCGTAGATTACAATTTACGCATCATATAAATAAAGGTTTATAATGTTTTATAATATATATATACGTGTGTGTGTGTGCATGTACATATATATATATATATATATATATATATATATATATATATATATATATAATTTTAATAATCGATTTTACAGCAGTAAAATGGACACATCTGGGAACTGGTTATGAGTGATTATATTACTCATTCTTCCCAACAATCTAATTTTAATATCATTGGTGTACTGTTGTGTTTTTGTTGAGACTTTTAAAGATGAAAATCTTTAGTTTTAATAAAAAAGTAATTTAATTTAACTTTTTTAATTGTACTGCTGACAAAAAAATGCCAATTAATCGCATCTAACATAAATGTTTGTAAATATATAATTTTTGTGTTTGTGTGCATACTAAAAACTAAAAATATCGAACAAAAAGGACAAACAAAATTACTAAAATTTTCCTTTTTATTAGTTTTTTTATGTATAAATGGTTTTTAGTTTTAGCTTTTTTGGCTTTATTTATGTTGGTACTTACACTTAAATTATACCTAACTTAAATTAAATTTTAATTTCATTTAATATTAGTCTTAATAAAAAATGAAAATCTATTTAATTTAATTTTACTTTTTTAATTTTACTGCTGTCAAATCGATTAATCACGATTAATCGCATCTAAAATAAAAGTTTATAAGATTATAATATCCATGTGTGTGTGTGTGTGTGTGTGTGTGTGTGTGTGTGTGTGTGTTCATATATATCTGTAATTTTAATCGATTTGAAAAGCAGTAAAATTAATCAAGTAAAATGAATGAAAAAGATTTTCGTGCCAAAATAAATAAAACTAAATACGCTAAAACTTAATGAAAATAATATAAACATTTAAAAAAAAACTGATAAAAGGTTTTAGTGATTAAAAAATGACAAACTTTCATTTTCATTTCATTTTACTTTTTTATTGCACTGCTGTCAAATCGATTAATCGCGTCTAACATAAAAATTCAATACAATTTGTGAGTGTGTTAGATGCGATTAATCGATTTGACAGCAAGTTTTACTCATTTTGTTTGTCCTTTTTCAGTTTTTTTAAATGTTTATATAGCTTGTTTTCTGGTTTTAGCTAAATTCATTGTTTAATTATTCATGTTAGCACTTAAACTGAATGAAACAGAGCAAAGCTGCGTCTGATTCGGGGTATTCTGGTCCCAGTTCCTCAGCTGGCCCGTCCTGGGCTAGCGACGCGAGGCTGACGAAAGTGTTTTCAGGCCGAGACGGAAGAGGAACGGTGAGGTGTGGACGGGGCGAGAGACAGGGAGAGAGAGGGAGGTCACGGGCTGCTACACACACCTATTGTCCCAGCGTTTCCTCGGCTCTAGACTGAGGCCTGACCATCCACAGGAAGACAAACAAACTCTTATCAGTGGCGCGCAGAGACTAGCAGCGTCCGCGACCTCCTGACCCGCTCAAATCCCACAGATTCATCTCCTTATCATTCCAGTTACGACTCGTCATCATCACTGCTGCACAGAAATAGAATAGCGCGTAAAACGTTTGTGAATAAAGCAGCGATTCCAGCCCACAAAACCATCACTTCCTGTGAAACTGGTGCAGAATATCCGTGATAAACTGAAGATTTCAGACGGGTGTGTTCGGGAACACACTCGTGTGTGTGAGACGCTTCTGGAGGGAATTACACCAAACCATTCTGATCACACACTCCGACACGTTTCAGAAACACCAACATTGAGAGACGCTGCGACGCCATTGGTCCACTGGTTACTCCAGTTATCCAATCACAGCTGACACTGAGGGTTTCACCCAGACGATCTGTCTCGCCGGGATCTATGGAGACGGCCTGTCTTTGGTGTGTGTGTGTGTGTGTGTGTGTGTGTGTGTGTGTGTGTGTGTGTGTGTGTGTGTGTGTGTGTGTGTGTGTGTGTGTGTGTGTGTGTGTGTGTGTGTGTGTGTGTGTGTGTGTGTGTGTGTGTGTAAACCTCCGGGAGCGACTGTCGGCCGTTGCATCGGGTCGGAAATAAACAGAGCAACAAACAAAGCGTGGGGAGATTTTGAACTTGCTGCCCTGCTTTTAACCCCAGACTGTGTGTGTGTGTGTGTGTGTGTGTGTGTGTGTGTGTGTGTGTAATATCCAAGAACCTGAATCAGAGAAAGCATGAATCTTGGAGGAGAACTTGCAAACTTGTGTTTAGCAGAGGGAGAAAGTGTGTGTCGGGGTGGACATCTCCAGACTCACACACAGATCCTCACTAACTACAACACACACACACCGCTCTGAGTCTGACAGCCTTGCCGTGAAGTTTCACACACTTTGAAGATTAAACACTTCTGTAGATTAAACACACACACACACACACACAAACACACACACACAAACACACACTATCATGCACACAAACACTCACTCACTCACTCACTCACTCACTCACTCACTCACTCACACAAACACACACACACACACTCACCACTCTCTCTCTCTCTCTCTCTCTCTCTCACACACACACACACACTCAGTGTGTGTGGTCCTGGGAAGTTTTCTCTCTTGTAATACAGTTTTTTTCCAATTGCTAACACACAATTTTGCAAACTAGTCTGTTTTTATCAAAATACTTAACACAATTCACAAAACCACACACCCAAACTGCAAAATACCTCATATATCCTGCAAACGAAACTACACACAGCATTATCAAAATCAAACTTTTGCATGAAATGGCACACACTTCATTCATATTACCAGATTTTTGCCTGAACAACTACACACTGTTGGTCATAATGAAAAGCACTCCTATCTTTAGTATACTTCGCCATATTACTAAAATATGTCTCAGATTGTTCACATGTGCAGAAATATTTGCAGATACACACATGCTGTTCAAACATCATTTTACAGTAATGTATTTTTTCACTACAGTAAATCAAGTCTGTAAATATTTAGAAATATTTACATGGGTCTGAAAAAAAACATACAAAAAACAGTAAACTGAAAAAGAAACTTCCAGAAAATATATTACTGTAAAAAAGTGGCAAGAAAAATATATTTTTTTAATTTTATAGTTTTTATAGTGCTTACATCCTGATTGAAGTGTTAAGAATTAACCATTGAGGTGTTTGGTCAGGTGCTCATGTAATTGGCCAATTAGCTCATGTAGTGTCATTTTGAATGGTAGTGTTTTCAAATGTGGACATGTGACTTTATGTCAGATTGTTGTGTGTTATGCAGAGAACTGTGTTCAGGGCATTTAAAAAGTGGTATGAATGTGGCAGAATGTGGAGCTCGTATGTGGAGGAGTGTGTGTTCATGAGTGTGTTCATGAGTGTGTTCATGAGTGTGTTCATGAGTGTGTTCATGAGTGTGTTCATGAGTGAGTTCATGAGTGTGTTCATGAACGGGTTTATCCAGCAAATCTCCAGCACAACCAGAACAAGAATGAGAGAAAAGAAAAAACGAGGAGGAAAACACAGATTGTTAATTGCGAGCGCAGATATCCATCGGTCTCCATGTGGTCGCGTCAGCAGGTCTCAGACCAGCCGGCGAGGAAGTGCCTCATTTAAACACGACACGCCATATTTAACAGGGGATTTTTCCTGTTGCCATCATTGTGTTATTCTCCAGCAGCGCTGTCTCTCTCTTCA
>JAQIUQ010001128.1:5000-147500 GCA_030378365.1 Hybognathus amarus | reverse complement strand
CAAGTCAGGAAAACCTAATTTCAGAATTCAGTTTGAAGATTTACGAACATTCCATTTTCAACATTCCGGAATTGTTACATTTGAACATTCCGAGACAAGTTGTTACATTTAAAAAACATCCAACCAAAACGTTTCAGAAACAAAATGCCCCATGAAATATATGTATGAGTAACGTTTTCATTTTTAAATATATTAAATATATTCTTTGCTAGAATGATCTGTATTATCTGAGTAATGACCAACACAACACACCTGGAGAAGAACACACTAGACCGACTCAAACTCAACACATCCAGAGTCATATGAACATTTCAATCAGCTCACAGCTCAATACACACATGTTAAAGTGCTATTAGACACACACTGATGTTTGTTTTAACATTTGACCCCACAATCTACATGGAAACACCAGATAATCATTCAGATGTGAACACACTCAACACAGCACACTTCCTCTTTATGAAGGATCTCTAAGGTTTCATTTTTAACTCGCTGCCATTGCATAATCAGTACAGATTACAGTGTCATTGTTTCAGTGTAATTACATATTGAAGTAATATTAAGTATGTAGGGTTAAGGTTTGGTTGAGGGTTAATTGCATGTAATTATGCATAATTTACTGTTATGTTCTGTAAAATAAAGTGTAACCCAGATTATGTGAAACACACTCTTACCTGAAGCTGCAGTTCTCACACACAGTAGAACGGCTATAAGACACGTGATGCTCTTCATCTTCATCATCTTCAGTGTGGTTTGCTGGTAAAGAGTGTGTTCTGATGGACTCAAAGCTCCGGCTGATATTTCAGGGCAGTGACCAAAATATTCCACTCAATACTTCCTGTGAGAGAAATCTACATTAGTTTGATGGAAGCAGAGACTATCTCTAATAGTATTTATCAGGGTTTTTTTTAAGTTTGGGATTTTCAGACACGTTTACATTTATTAATATCTATTACATATGTATTATTTTCTTTTAACAAATATGTTATAGTTTGATAACTTCCTTCTGCTCATGTATTTATCTAACAGAGAATCCCGGTGTAAATAGACATTAATGGTAACTTGATTTAGAGTAATCCTGAGAGCTTCAGACCATAACATTGACATCAGATACATCTACAGCTCTAGATTATGAATATAACACTCACTGTCGCATTAAATACCGCAAAAATAGAATTCACTCGTTATGAAATGTCAATCACTTAAAAGTTGTACAAAGTTCATTAAAGCGCATCTAGAAAGTTATTATAGCAAATACCTCTATGATCACAGTTACTGTAAATAATCACAAACATATTTCCCAAACACTCACATTTAAAGAAAACACGCGAACGAGTTTTACCTCGCGCTGGAAACTCCGCACGGGCGCGCGCACTGTGATCCGCTCCTCCAGTGACCAGATCCAGTCAGTCCAGCTGAACCCTTGACCGTGACGTCATCAGCATCATCATCATCACACTGACCCTCCCACACAAACACACACTAACACACGGCCTCAGTCCTATGCGCAATAATGGACCGTAAATATGGAGTGATTATCACTTGCATTATATTCTAATCAATAGTTATCAGATGAACTGATTGATGAAGATGAAGATGATTCTCGCACATGCGCAGAAGGTCTCGCGGATTAAACACTTGATGACGTCTCCCTCTTCAGGCGCAGGACAGTTACTGACACTCATATCCGTCCAGAAAGAGATTCAGTTCATGAAATTATTATTCATTATCGACTACAAATTACCGAAATTAAGAAAAAATCTATCTATCTATCTATCTGTCTATCTATCTATCTATCTATCTATCTATCTATCTATCTATCTATCTATCTATCTATCTATCTATCTATCTATCTATCTATCTATCTATCTATACAGTAGCAGCTTCAGATATGATTGGATTTGTAAGATTGTGATATCATTTCAATGGAAGGTTATTTTCCAACTTAGCAGACATTAAAAACATTCCATGTTAGATCTTTATAGAACATACGTGCGTATCTGACATGTTTTGATCACTGAATGGATTATTTCTTGCATGTGATGATGACTCACACAATGAAAGAGTGTTAAGAAGTTGTGAAGAGTTTGACAGTTTCACTGAGAATCAGCTCAAGTTTTGATCATGTGCATTTAGTAATTGTGCAAATAAGAGACAATTGTACAAACTTTTTTCATTTGATTTGCTTAAATAAGTTCTTAAGTGTACTGTTGAAATAAATATTCACCTGACTTCACTTTTTAAATGGACTATTACCAATTTTTCAATGACGGACAGTCATGTGTTGGTTTTACGGAGATGTGTGTGTGTGTGTGTCCTTCAGTCTTCAAAGCTGCTTCTGATGTACGTGAACAAACAACACGAAGCCCATTCTGCACGTCTACCGTCACACACACTCAATGGCAGGAAACACTGCTCTGTCTGTCGTCTGAACGCGGTGCCAGCTCATTTCCATGTCATCAGCAAACAACACGTTACACAAAGGGAAAGTGTCTGCGCGAGGCCCTGCTTTCCTTATGGCCCTCAGAGGATCACACACACACACACACACACACACACACACACACACACACACACACCTGGAGTTACTCCTGATGGGTCCGTTTAGACTGAGCCTTGGGTAACACTTTAGAATAATGCTCCGTCATTAATTAAGGAATAAATGCAGGATTAATGAGCAGTGTTGGGGAAAGTGACTTATAAAAGTAACTCCAATATTGCGTTAATCCCCAAAAAGTTACTGATTGCGTTACTTAGTTACTTTTTAGGAAAAGTAATGCTTTACATTATTTTTGCATTACTTTTTCATGGGCTGGTTTTGCAAGAAAAAGTTCTATTTTGGGCAAATGTTAAAGCCCCTTCACACCAAAAGTGAAATAAATAAGCCTCAGTCTGAAGGAAATGCATATTCACTCCTGTAAAGTAGAGATAAAATACAGTAGAGGTATAGCACAGTACAGTAGAGTACAGCTGAGATAGAGTACAGTAGAGTATAGTAGGGTACAGTAGAGTAGAGCTAGAGTACAGTAGAGTAACTAGCATTACTTATTTGAAAAAGCAACTCAGATATTTTGTTTTATAAAACGGTTAGTTTGAATCCTTGATTCTGAAGAGCTGTGCTTTATTCACGATAAAACACGGCTACGACCGCTTCACCCAACGGTTCTATTGATCGCTGCGCAACACTGCGGTTCTATGTTGTTTTTATTTGAGCTTTCATGCATTTTACACACTGGAACGTTGTTGCTGTTCACACTCTTGGACTATTTTTTCCAGCGGAAGGTAGGCTTTTAGTGATTTTACTTCAAGAAGTTGCACTAACATTGTTTTTTACTTAAATATTGTGTGGCAACCGTCTTATAAAAGCAATAAGATACTTCGAGGCAAGTGCTGTATGGTGAATAAGTAACGGCTCAAGGGCGTTGTTAGGCACGAACGTGAAGCTGGCACGACGATAAAGCACAGCCTCTTGTATCTTATTGCTTACGTAAATTGAAAAAGTACATCGTTACTTTAGTAGTTACTTGAAAAAATAATTTGATTATGTGACTCAAGTTACTTGTAATGAGTTACACAAAGTACTATGAGTAATGTTAACCTAGATTAACACTTCAGCTATTAACTAGAAACAAACTTAACTAATCAGTAAGTATCAAATTTAGGAGTTAGTTCTGTATAAGGTAATCAATAATTACTTTAGATTAGAATTATTAATAACTATTAACTGGGACTTGCAAATTATGAGACTGAGACATATTTAGTTATAATATTCACTCTGAATATAGTCATAAAATGCATCACAAATTACTCAAGTGTTACATAGTCTCTATGCAGAAACTTATTATTAAATTTCTTATTTTAATTTAATCTTAAAAATAATTTTAAAATAATGTTCAGATCACCAGTAGTCCTTGAACTGTACTTGAGTAATTAGTGATGCATTTTATGACTATTCAGAGTAAAAATGATTACGTCTCAGACACTTATTTGAGTTAGGGTTTTACTGTTTTAGTTAATAGTAGGCTATAGCTGAAGTGTTACAGTAATCTAGTGTACACATTTTGTCCAACAGAACTAATAGCATCTTTCATGCAGTGTGATATTGTGGATGTGTTCAACATTAGTTTTACTAGATCATAGTGTTCAACACTGGATCATAAAACACAAAATCTCATAACCTTGTAGGCCTACTCCAGTTAAATCACATCACATTGCACATGATTATCTTTGAGTTCTGTTATTAACAGCAGATAAGCTGATTATTTTACATGTGCTTTTCTGTTTTTATCATTTTTTGTAATGCTGCTTTGAAATGTTTTGCAATGTGAAAAGCGCTATAAATGTGAAGTTGAATCTGACACAAACACACACACTTTTATTAACACATACACACTGTCACACTCACACACACATGCACAAAATGCATGCATGCACAAAACACACACACACTTCCTTCCAGGATGTTTTCAGGTATATGTCTGCGAGTGTGTGACATTCCACACATAACCTGACGTTTGTTCTTCAGGACACATTCTGTTCTTCTTCCTCTTCCTCTTCAGACGAGTGTTCCTCAGAGGAAACCTGGAGAAGTGTTCTGTTCACAGGAAGCGTGAGAGAGAGTGTGTTTGCGTGTGTGAGGATCCAGTGATGATCCCGCAGCCTCTCCTCCTCCCAGCGTTAAAGGTAAGCATCTGGATCCTGTGTTTCAGAACCCGTGAGTCTGGATTCTGGAACACCAGGAAAGATCCTGACCGACCGTGTGTCTGTGTTTGGACACCTTTGGGTCTCATTATCACCATGATCTTGTGCAGTGAGCAGTTCTGTCCACCAGGGAGCAGCGCTGACACCAGAGCAGCTGTTATCACAGTTAACTACAGCTAAAACCACTCAAGTCCCCCTGTAGTCAATCATTTTATCAGTAGAAATCATCTTTGATCACCAAAATCACGTATTTAAGCTTTTTTTTAAATGCCTTAAAATAGCTTGAATGTAACTCGACACCCAGCCTTCTATGAATATGCAAATGAGCCCCGCCTCACTCACTCAGAGATCCACTGGTTGACGATCACATGTTGATCTGATTGGTTACAAGGTGGTTTGTGACGTCAGAAACACCAGCGATTTCAAAGCGTGTTTTTGAGACTGTCTTTGGTTCACTGCAGTTTTAAGGAGGAAATACTCAGCAATGCTGTCCACTTATGAACACACACATGGTTAAGAGTATTAAAAACACCACATCAAACATTCATCTACATTCAAGTAAAAATGTAGAAGAAGTGTAAGAGTGAAATCATCATCAGCCAGACCTTTAAAGGTGTATACGTGGTTTATAAGTCCTTATGGGGTTTTTACTTCCGGAACAGGCTCAACCAATCACAATCAAGGAGTGTAGAGATGTTTTCCAATCTTGTGCACTAAACAACGAGAACTTGTGATGGTTTGCTTATTTAAAGTCTGGATCAGTGTGTTTGACCAGTGAATGCACACACTCACACACGCACACACACACAATGACATAGAATAGAACACACACACATACTTTGAATAGAGTATAGACTAGGCTCTATAAACGTATATATGAGAAATAATGCAAAAGAAACCAGGGTTTGTAATCACGTGCTTTTTACTTCAGCTCATCAATAGCTTTTTCAACAATTGCGAATACCTCGTCCACCGGCAGCTCAGAGTTTATCTGGAGGAGAAGAGAAACATTCAGCGGGTTAAACAGAGGATAACTAACAGACGAACAATGGATACGCTTACATGCAACCAGATAATCCGCTAGAAATGGGATTGACGCTCAATTGCAAAGAAAAGCCTTCATGCGAACGCCCTACTCAATCGGATTGAGCTCGATCCCAATGACATTTCGATAGGATTGAAAGAGGTAGTTTATTCCTTTTCTTATGCGATCGAGAGAACATGTAAACACTTGATCGGATTGAAAACTGAAACTGAAAGGAATGACGTAGAAATAGCTTAATTATTGTTGAAATAGCGAAAAAATGACTTAGAAATAGTGTAATGATGCTGAAATAGTGTAATGCTGTAGAAATAGCATCATGATGTAGAAATAGCAAAAATGACGTAGAAATAGCGTAATGATGTAGAAATAGCGCAATGATGTAGAAATAGTGAAAATGATGTAGAAATAGCGCAATGATGCTGAAATAGCGTAATGCTGTAGAAATAGCGCAATGATGTAGAAATGGCGAAAATGATGTAGAAATAGCGTAATGATGTAGTAATAGTGTAATGATGTAGAAATAGCGTAATGATGTAGAAATAGTGTTATGATGTAGAAATAGCGTAATGATGTAGAAATGGCGAAAATGATGTAGAAATAACTTAATGATGTAGAAATACCGAGCGCAATGACTTAGAAATAGTGTTATGATGTAGAAATAGCGTAATGATGTAGAAATGGCGAAAATGATGTAGAAATAACTTAATGATGTAGAAATACCGAGCGCAATGACTTAGAAATAGCGTAATGAAGTAGAAATAGCGTAATGATGTAGAAATAGCGTAATGATGTAGAAATAACTTAATGATGTAGAAATACCGAGCGCAATGATGTAGAAATAGCGTAATGAAGTAGAAATAGCATAATGATGTAGAAATAGCGTAATGATGTAGAAATAGCATAATGATGTAGAAATAGCATAATGATGTAGAAATAGCGTAATGATGTAGAAATAGCGTAATGATGTAGAAATAGCATAATGATGTAGAAATAGCGTAATGATGTAGAAATAGCGTAATGAAGTAGAAATAGCGTAATGATGTAGAAATAGCGTAATGATGTAGAAATAGCATAATGATGTAGAAATAGCATAATGATGTAGAAATAGCGTAATGATGTAAGAAATAGCGTAATGATGTAGAAATAGCATAATGATGTAGAAATAGCATAATGAAAGAAATAGGGTAATGATGTAGAAATAGCGTAGTGATGTAGAAATAACGTAATGACTTAGGAATAGTGTAATGACTTAGAAATAGCGTAATGACGTAGAAATAGCGTAATGATGTAGAAATAGCGTAGTGATGTAAAAATAGCGTAATGATCGTAGAAATAGCGTAATGACGTAAAATAATGTAATGATGAAGAAATAGCAAACGCAATGACTTAGAAATAGTGTAAAGACTTAGAAATAGTGTAATGATGTAAGAAATAGCGAGCATAATGACAGAAATAGCTTAATGACGTAGAAATAGTGTAATGACAAATAGCGTAAGTGATGTAAGAAATAGCGTAATGATGTAGAAATAGCGTAGTGATGTAGAAATAGCGTAATGACAGAAATAATCGTAATGACGATAGAAATAGCGTAATGATGTAGAAATAGCGTAATGACTAGAAATAACGTAATGACGTAAAAATAGCGTAATGACGTAGAAATAATGTAATGTAATGACAGAAATAGCTTAATGACTAGAAATAGCTTAATGACAGAAATAGCATAGTGATGTAGAAATAGCTGTAATGATGTAGAAATAGCGTAGTGATGTAGAAATAGCGTAATGACGTAGAAATAATGTAATGACGTAGAAATAGCGTAATGATGTAGAAATAGCGTAATGACAGAAATAACGTAATGACGTAGAAATAGCGTAATGACAGAAATAACGTAATGACAGAAATAGCTTAATGACAGAAATAGCTTAATGACAGAAATAGCATAGTGATGTAGAAATAGCTTAATGATGTAGAAATAGCGTAATGACAAATAGCGTAGTGATGTAGAAATAGCGTAATGACGTAGAAATAGCGTAACTACGTAGACATAGCTTAATGTTGAAATAGCGTAATGATGTCTGAAATAGCGTAATGATGCTGGAAATAGCGTAATGATGTTGAAATAGCGTAATGATGTTGAAATAGCGTAATGATGCTGAAATAGCGTAATGATGTAGAAATAGCGTAATGACGTAGAAATAGCGTAATGATGTTGAAATAGCGTAATGATGCTGAAATAGCGTAATGATGTTGAAATAGCGTAATGATGCTGAAATAGCCGTAATGATGTTGAAATAGCGTAATGACAGAAATAGCGTAATGATGTAGAAATAGCGTAATGATGCTGAAATAGCGTAATGATGTAGAAATAGCGTAATGATGCTGGAATAGCGTAATGATGTTGAAATAGCGTAATGACAGAAATAGCGTAATGATGTAGAAATAGCGTAATGATGCTGAAATAGCGTAATGATGCTGAAATAGCGTAATGATGTAGAAATAGCGTAATGACGTAGAAATAGCGTAATGATGTTGAAATAGCGTAATGATGTCGAAATAGCGTAATGATGTTGAAATAGCGTAATGATGCTGAAATAGCGTAATGATGTTGAAATAGCGTAATGATGTTGAAATAGCGTAATGATGTAGAAATAGCGTAATGATGTTGAAATAGCGTAATGATGTTGAAATAGCGTAATGACGTAGAAATAGCGTAATGATGTAGAAATAGCGTAATGACGTAGAAATAGCGTAATGATGTTGAAATAGCGTAATGACAGAAATAGCATAATGATTCTGAAATAGCGCAATGATGCTGGAATAGCGTAACGATATAGAAATTCATCAATCGGAATGAATTCAGTTGGAATGAAGCAAAAGTTGTGTGTGTAAACGCAGGCTGTGAGATGTGTTTCTGAATGATGTTTCAGGAGAATGTTACGCCTCGTCACCTTCCTCACGATGCCGCGCTGCTCGTAGAAAGCGATGACGGGTTCGGTGGCTTTGTAATACAGATCCAGTCTCTTCTTAATGGTCTCCTCGTTGTCGTCGGCTCGGCCGCTGGTCTCGCCACGTTTCATGAGTCTCTTCACCATCGTCTCGCCCTTCGCATCGATGTACAACAGCAGAGCCGGAGCGCCGATCTGACCCAACACACACAGACACACACACACACACACACACACACACAGATAGGAGATTCATGACTTACTCATAACAGCTCATCAGTTATCACCAGTTACTCATCAGTTATCATTTTAACTTCCAATACTAAACTAATGTAGCGCTTTAGGTTTTGGCTTTGAGTTAACGATGGTAAATGAAGATTTGAAAGTCTATGTTGATGACACATGATGGGAAATATGATCCGTTCTTCTACCTTCTTCTCGAACTCCTCTCCCTGTTTGACTTCTCGAGGGTATCCGTCGATCAGGTAACCCTTCGAGGTGTCCGCCTTGGCGATCATGGCGTCCTTGATCATGTCCAGGACCGTGTCCTGCAGAGAGCAGAGTATCATCAGAACGTGAACATCCAGATGCTCTTATTTTTCACGGCTAATTTGGCTACAAAATTTTTAAGTTAGCGGCCATTCAGAACTTCTACAAGCCAAAAATAAATAAACAAACCAGATTAACAAAAAAGGTAATTGCGACTTTTTATCTCACAATTTGCGATTTTTCATTTATTCAGAGAAATAGTTGCAATTCTGAGAAAAAAAGACAGAATGGCAAGATTTAAACACAATTCTGACTATTTTCCTCAGAATTGCGAGATATGAATTCAGAATTCGTGAGAAATAAAGTTGCAATTGCGAGATATAAAGTCAGAATAGCATGAAATAAAGTCGCAATTGCGCGTTTAAGTCACAATTGCAAGATATAAAGTCACAATTGCGTGTTAAGTCAGAATTATGAGATAAAAACTTGCAATTGCGAGAAATATACTTGAAATTCAGACTTTTTCTCAGAATTGCATGTTCATATCTCACAATTATGACTATACTGCAATTGTGAGATATAAATTCAGAATTGTGCAATATAAAGTCACAATTTTGAGAAAAAAGTCAGAATTGTTATTTTTTCTCTCGTAATTCTGACTTTATAACATGTAATTGCGACTTTATTTCAAGCAATTCTGACTTTATTTCTCAAAATTGCGACTTTTATTTCTCACAAATTCTGAATATTTATTTATTTCTCATCGAATTCTGAATATCTCGCAATTCAGAGAAAAAAGTCTGAATTGTGAAATCTCGCCATTCTGGCTTTTTTTCTCGCAATTGCGACTTTATTTCTCAGAATTACGACTTTATTTCACAGATTTGCGACTTTATATCTCGCAATTATGTGATAAAAAGTCACAAATATTTATTTTATTTTTTCATTCAGTGGCGGAAACAAGCTTCCAGTTCATTTATTTCAGAAATTCAACTTAAAAGGTGAAACCAATTTATTATATAGACTCATTACATGCAAACTGAGATATTTCAATCCTTTATTTGTTATAATTTTGATGATTATGGCTTACAGCTTATGAAAACCCCAAAATTAGAATTTTGTGAAAAGGTTTTCAAACCCGGCATTTACACAAACTTCCCCAGCAAAGTGAATAAACATAATAAGTAACACGCCAAATTGGCTCGTAATTTGACAGTGTCACAAGTTGATTTTAACCCGCATTTGGCATGTGTTTATTGAAACTCTGGGCCAGAAGCGCACTGACCAGAGGCACGAGTTCTCCTTTCTGCATGATGGCCTGGAGCTGTTTTCCCTTTTCGGAGCCGGACGCCACCTCGGCTCGCAGAAGGTCACCAGAGGACAGGTGTGTGTAGCCGTACTTCGCCACGATCTTCTCACACTGGGTGCCTTTCCCAGAGCCGGGGCCGCCTGACCACACGGAGGGAGAAACACGGATCATTTACTTTAAAAGAGTCTCTTCTGCTCATCAAGGATGCATTTATCTGAATACTGTAAAAATGTGAAATATTATTGTTATTTATAATATCTATTTTCTATGTGAATATTTTAGTAAAGTGTAATTTATTCTTGTGATCAAAGCTGAATTTTTAGCATCATTACTCCAGTCTTCAGTGTCACATGATCCTTCAGAAATCACTCTAACATGATGATCTGATGCTCAAGAAACATTTATGATTATTATTAACGATTTTAGCATCAGATCATTAGTTTACAAAGTTGTGAAATGTTAAAGTAACTCAACTTACCCACGACAAAGACGATCTTAGCATTTTTAATTTTATCTGTGAAACAACAAATTCATTCAAATTAGTCCAAATGTAACATCTGAATCAACAGAGGCTGCATTTCTATTATTATTAGGCTATTGTGTGGAAATACTAGTCATCTGAGATCTCAGTCCTATCAAACTCTCTTGGGATCTGAAGTTGTGAATGTTTCTGGCCGAATACTTCACCCTCTGGTTTCGCCACAGCGATTGCTAATTTATTTGAACATCCCGACCCCATTTTTCAACACACACTTTCCTTCGGGTAAATCTGACTGCTTGAGGTCGCCATGGCAACTGTTGCCAACATCTCCCATGGCAACGGTGAAGAGCTTCACACAACAGGTTTGACCCTGAACTCTACTTGTAAAGTCTGTCAATTCATATACCGGTACAGTCATACCAAAAATTATTCAGACACCAGATTATATATATTTTACTAGTGTGTGCAGGACACCATAGTTCATTTATGTAAGTGAGGAGAGCAAAATAAAATAAACTGTGACATATTATACCCAAAAATTATTCATACAGTGACTAGTAAAATGTATAACAATTTGGGACCAAAAATTATTCTTTGACCTGACCATGTTTTGCTGAAGTGTGTTTTCTGTAATTGCTTCTGCTCTTTTTACACACACACTGAACAACATGAAGCATTGCTTGGTCACTGGTTGAGCTAAACTGGTATTATCTAATTGTGTAGCTTAAATTTAACAGCTGACAGATATTCAACATAATTCATGTGTGAGTCAAACAGAAGGACAGACAAAACCAGTCAAATATCCACTGATCTGATTTGAACTGCGTTCTGCCCATTTTATTACCTTTTTTAAAATAAACTGTGACAGTGAAAAGTTAAAGGTGTCTGAATAAATTTTGGTTTGACTATATATTCACAATACCCAGATTGTAAATTAAATTTTTCAACACCAAATAACAATGACTTCAACACAGTCTATAATTTCTAAATTATTACATTTATTCACAGAAAATACAATTTTTTTTTTTTTTTTTTTTTACCTAACGTACAGTCGCGTAGCCTAAATGTTTGGTCTGTAAACAAAAACTTCTCGATCATGTTCTCTTCAATGAGGGTGTCAAATCTATCCGAAATCATATTTACTCTCACGTCACTTCAATAAAGCGCGCGGTCGAAACTAGTCAGTCAGCAAGTAAAACGAAACGACCGTTAATATTTAAATTAAGCGCGGTTTTCTGTGGAAGACGAGAGAGAGCGCGTGGTGAGGTAAGTAGATATTTTAATATTTAAGTTAATTTATCTATAAATTTGTATTTATCTGATAACACATTTTATTTAGCCAAACTCATTTCAACATAAATGCTATCTATTAAGCTTATTTCAGAGCTCTGTATTGGTCATTACACAAAAACATCTGCAACGTTTTAATTGGTATTATACATGGTTATTATAATAACCTGAAAATAACCATTAGGGAACGTTCTGTATTTTAATTTTTACCCTGCAAGATGGTTAACGTTGTTGCTTCGGTCCTTCATCGGTTCGTTCCTAGAACGTTTTTATTCGGTTCTCTAAGCAACATAAGACTGTTCCCTCAAAAAAAATATGCAATTTTTTGTTATCAATAACTCAAAATTGAGTAGTTGTATATATATTTTCCTCTTTCTCGCTACTGTCTTAATTATTACCACTGTATATAATAAATGGAGACTTCTGTAAGATCCTCTTGCAATACAATGAGTGTCCACACGAGGTCAACAGAGGCCATAACATCTCGATGACTCATGATAAGACGTTTATTTGTGTGGTCATACACGGACTGCCATCTGTTTATCGTGCATCTATTTATCAGTTAGCGTTAGCGATATTTCTGTTTGTCATTGACGTTAATTCGCACAGTGATCCAGTAGGACAGTCCCAAATGTGTAAGTGTGTATAAAGGTCAGTTTCTCCATCTGTCTGTAACCCACCCATGTTTGGCTCTTCCGAAGGATTGTTATTCATCTCACGTCTGCTTTTAACAATCAATCTCTCTTTCATCCAAGGGACTTACTCCATAAAACAATCGCCAATGTACGTCTAATAAATCTATACAATATTGTAGAGGAAAGAAATTCTGCTCACCTGCCATGGTTGTCTGTTATGTGAGAGATTATCCTGCAGATAAAAGACACAAAATTAGTCCAAGTAAAGAGGGGACTACTTGTATTGTTAATTTGAAGTCCTGCCACTTATTCTCTAATGAACCTCCACCAGTTCGTTCAAAATCATGTCGGATGTGAGCGGATAAAAACAAAACTAAAACCGAAACGAATCACAGAATTAAACGAGCTGTTTTTTTGGTGCTGTGCCTTTAAGACTAACGTCTACACGCGTTAGGCGGAAGAACATTGTTTTGGTTGTAGAGCTCTGCGAGGATCAATACAGTTCGATGTAGACACGAGCAGATGGACACAAAAATAACATGTTGCTTTGATTGTATAACCTATGACCCTTCGGAAGTTTTTGATTGATCTGTGGTCAATTCTTCTCGTTCAATTCTTTATTCTACAGCTGGATCTATAGATATCACGTGACCCGCGGAGACTCTCATGTATCCAATTTCCATGGAAATCAGTCCCGACAGCTCTAAAAATTATTAAATAATAATTATAGGATAATAAACATGATTTGCAGGAGGGATTATGTATCAGCTGCTCCAACACAAGCTTTCACACTTTTACCACAGTGCTTCTGCTGATCAGCGCAAATGTGCTCATGTGTTGATCTAACTTAGTTTAGCAACAATAAATGCTCTTTTTGGCACTTTTGAGTCTTGAAAGTTACAGTATGTTTCTGTAGTTTAGGTTACAGCAGGGCTAAAAGAACATAAATGTGCTTTTCACTCCTCCCATAGTGTATGATTGCAGAAAAAAATATATGTTTTTATCTAACATAACCGATTTTGTGTGAAAATAAATCATAAAAGTGGTTTATTTTGTTTAAAAATCGTATAAATGCTTGAGGTGGGGACTGGGGGACACTTGTAAAATATAGTACTGAAACATTTAATTTAGCTAAAATAATATGTTTTTAAAATGTCTATATTAATACTTATTCAAAACAACCACTTTAGCAAAGTTTGTTCTATTTTCTGTTTATTTTGACAAATGAGATTATTATTATTTTGTACTTCAATAAATACACTGTCATTGATTTCAATGTTAATGAAAAAATATATTAAAAAAATACAGAAACTAAATTATTTAAAAACGTTGCCCTAAAGATTATGAAAGCATTGAAGGAGATCCCATGATAATTTAATAAAGTTTTACAGTAGTAAGTAACAATGAAGGATATTTTATTGTATGATGATTAATATCATATTTTAAATATGATGGTTCATAATAAATATGGTGATTATCTCTAAAGTGGAAACCCAACTTAATATATGATATTTAGCGTCTGAATCTAACCATGCCAACAAATGGAAAAGTCAAAAACTAAATAACCAAAAAAAGTTCTAAGAATAATTGCTTGTAAAGCGGAGGTTTATGAAAGCGTAGCGGCGTAGTGTAGTGCATCTAGAGGTTTAGAGTAGAATAAATATTAAAAACATTAAAATATTTATTTATTTAATATTAAAATATTAAATAAATATTAGCCCTGTTCTATCCTAACTAACTAACTAACAAAAATAAGTTCTAAGAACAATTGCTAGTGTTCCTATTAAAGGAGTAGTTCACTTTAAAAAAAAAACTTTTCCTGATAATTTACTCGCCCCCATGTCATCCAAGATGTCCATGTCTTTCTTTCTTCAGTTCGAAAAGAAATTAAGGTTTTTGATGAAAACATTCCAGGATTTTCTCCATATAATGGACTTTAATGGGGTCCAAACGGTTCAAGGTCCAAAAGACTCAAAGGGCTTTAAACGACACCAGACGATAAATAAGGGTCTTATCTTGCGAAACGAGCGGTCATTTAAAAAATAAAAATTTACGTTTTATAACGTGACTCTCCTGAATTTGTTCATTTTGCTGAAGATTCGTTCAGCAAAATGAACAAATCTTTTTTTTTAGTCATTTTGTTCATTCCGTTTGTTCATTTAACAAGTTCAAACAGGAGAGTCACGAACGCTCATCACAGAACAGAGCAAAGCGAGCATTTGTGCTTATAAAACTTAAACTTTGTTATTTATTTTTTAAATGAGCACTGGTTTCACTAGATAAGACCCTTATTCATCGTCTGGTGTCGTTTAAAGCCCTTTGAAAGCTGCACTGAAACTCTCATTCGGACCTTGAACCGTTTGGACCCCATTGAAGTCCATTATATGGAGAAAATCCTGGAATGTTTTCATCAAAAACCTTCATTTCTTTTCGACTGAAGAAAGAAAGACATGGACATCTTGGATGACATGGGGGCGAGTAAATTATTAGCTAAAGTTTTTTAAAAGTGAACTACTCCTTCAAGTTATTAAAGCAATATTTCTGAATGTTCAAAATGTCCAGTTTTTTTAAATAAACAAACTTTAAGGAAATTGTGTATGTTATTTTTGAATATCCTCTGAACGCTCTGAACCTACAGGTGAAACTTGAAAAATTTGAATATTGTGTAAAAGTTTGTTTATTTCAGTAATTCAACTTAAAAGGTGAAACTAATATCAGGGGAGCTAGTTGTGAAACTAATTTACGGGGCTAGTTGTAACACGCTTGTTTTAAATACTTCCACACATGCTGGCATGACGAAACTTGGTATATTTACTAGTTGCCATTTCAACACTATATAGAGAAAAAAATGCGCCAAAATTCCAAAATCTTTGTAAGATATCACTGAACATTTATTTAACCATAGCAAAAGTGCATTTCTTACTTAAGTTAATTTTTCGTCTCTATTTTTTGTGTTTATTTAAAATTAGACAAATCTGATATTATTTTAATCTCCAATCTGTTGTTTAACCGTTGATTTAGTTCTTTCATGCTTCGCTAACTAGCAGAAGACACTAGCAGGGTTTAAATCACAGTTGTGCAGTTGGGGCATGTTGTAACACTGTGTTACAATGTGCCCCTATTAGAAATATGATATTATATTCTATACTTTTATGAATTCTATTGAGAAAACATGAGAAACATGTAAATAAAGACTGAGAGTCAATGCTCAGAAATTATTAAGTATTATTTTGTTTTTGAATTATGCTGTATAGCTGTGTTTTCTGATGTGTTTGTTGTCAAACTCAAAAATTAGTTTATTTTTAATTATTAAAAAATGCCGTTATTTTATATGAAAAAGTTAATAATTGTATTTTGCATATGTTTTTGATCAGATCAGATAGCATTTTAAGCTGTCATATGGTGATGTTACAATGTGCCCCTCACATGTTACAATTTACCCCACCTATGGGGCATGTTGTCACATTTCACTTCCATTCTTTCAGGGTAAATCAAGAAAAAGTATACACTGTATTAATAAAACAAAACCACATAATTGTGCTAGACATGTGGGAAATTAATGTGGGGGAAAAAAACTCTAAACCCTAAGTAGATTTACACAAATTGACAAAATCAAAAAGTGTTACTTTGTGCCCCGCTTCCCCATTATATCTACATGCAAACTGAGATATTTCAAGCCTTTATTTGTTATAATTGTGATGATTATGATTATTTTTGGACAATATTCTACATTTTCGAGTTTCACCTGTATATTTACAAATGTTAGACGAACATCCGACTAAAACATTTCCTAACGTTTCATAGATGATGTTTTTGAACGTTTTGAGAACATTATTTAAACGTTATTCCGAAATGTTCTCCAAACATCCAGTTTTTTAAATCATTTTTTCTTGGTTATGTGAACATTCCATCATTCTTTAAACCAGGGGTAACATTACACACCTGATTCAGATCCTCAGCTCGTTAGGATAGACATCTAACGAGCTGAGGATCTGAATCAGGTGTGTTAAATAAGGGAGACATACACAATATACAGCAGAGCAGTGGGTCACGAGGACTGGAGTTGAGAACTCCTGCTTTAAACATTATTGGAATGTTACTTTTGAATGTTCCGAAACAAGTCGTTACATTTAAACAACGTCCAATTAAAACGTTCAATGTATAAATAATGTTTTTTGTGCAAACATTTTGAGAACATCATAAAAGATTGAACATTTCTTTACCGTTACTCTAAGAAAGTTTGTTGGTAGTGTTGAATATGTTATCAGGGTCTGTACCTTTAAATGAAACTCTGGATTAACAGGCTCTATGAGAATCTTATGAACAAACGTGACATATTTGAGCTGTCACTTTGACGTGGTCACGCCTCAAACCAGAACAGGAACACACAGTTTACAGATAATATGAGCGTTACTGTAAACCGTATGAAGGCGACTGGAATTCAAAAACATCTCTCATTTATTTATACTCAGTTATTGCTGCAGAGGTATTTAATGCTCTCAAGAGTGTGTTTATGCATATAATTCTACTTCACATCTCAAGCACAGCATGCATATCGAGTTCAGCCAGCAGTTTAACTAATGCATGTTAGTAAGTGTATAAAGTCTAGGTTAGTGACACTCACACACCACAGGATTTATGAAAGCATAAAGACTCAAACCGAGAGAGACGGTATTATAAAGAGTGTGTCTTACTGTTCTGAGAGCTCGGCGTCTGATGGCATGTGTAAACAGATCCCTTTCTCTTGGTCATGTGACCGCAATACTCTCATGCAAATGCTGTGCTGTAGAGGCTGGTCTTTCTGCTCTTTGCTTTAGTTTGAAAGAGTGGCACTACTTTAATGAGGATGAATATCTGTCTCGAGTGCATGATCTCTGCTCACGGTTGGAGCTTTTGCTGTGGCTCTGAGATTACTGTGTCAAAGGTTTTACAGACTGATTTTCATAAAAGACGATAGTCAAATAAAGGGGACTGAGAGTAATGTGCTGGGATCTATTTTTAGCTCTGACATTTAACCCCATTAATTTGAATGCAACACAAAAAGTGTTTTGAAAAAGATCATGACATTGTTGAATTATTATTATTATTATGATTTGGCATGACTTTGAAGACAAAAATATGTTTTAAGAACGTTTAAGCGCTTCCATACAGTTTAAAGACGTTTTTTTCTTGGTTACTGTATGTGAACATTCCATTTCATCGTTCTTTGAACATTATGGGAATGTTACTTTGGAATGTTCTCCGAAACAAGTCGTTACATTTAAAAAATGTTTGATGTTTAAAATGTTTTTTGTTCTAACGTTTTGAGGATAACTTTGAACGAGCGTTCTCTTAATGTTCCTGGAAGAATGTTTGTTGATCTCATTAATTGAGAGGATCGTTCCCTGTCTGGGATCTATTAAACTGTTCAAGACTCACAATTACTGAGTTACTTAGAGACTTAAACACATTGCAAAGTATGTAAACATTTATTCAGACACATTCTCACATAATCAGTTTATTCGCTATAGTTTGGAAAATTGTAATAAATATGAGCAGAAATCAGTGGATATTTGACTGGTTTTGTCCGTCCTTCTGTTCGACTCACACATGAATTATGTTGAATATCTGTCAGCTGTTAAATTGAACTACACAATTAGATAATACCAGTTTAGCTCAACCAGTGACCAAGCAATGCTTCATGTTGTTCAGTGTGTGTAAAAAGAGCATTAGCACTTACAGAAAACACACTTCAGCTGTTATTTTGGGTTTAATATGTCACAGTTTACTTTATTTGATTTGCTATTAGCTATAGTGTCCGGCACACACTAGTTAAAACATATCAAAAATGATATCTTGTGTCTGAATAATTTTTGGTTTGACTGTAACTGTATATTTTATTTTTAGAAAATGTATTGGAGAAACTCGGAAAATTAGAATATCGTGCACTTCAGTAATTTAAATTAAAAGATGAAACTAATATATTTAGTATATATGACTATATACATATGCATATATCATACTTTTCAGAGAGCCGACATTACTGTATTTAAAATTGAACAATTTCATGGAATATTCTAATTTTCTAAAATTTTCCATAATCGTCAAAATTATAACTTTTGCACAATATTCTAATTTTTGAGTTTCACCTGAATGTTGTGGCGACCTGTTGTAGATGAACCCACGAGTCTGCTCATGTTTTCTATATTGAAATATAAGGAAGTTCCCTTTAAAAATCCGAATCGCTTCCTCGTCTAGTGTTGGTTTACTCGGCATTGTAATGACTATGGTATGCATTGGAACCAAGAGAGAGAGAGGATCTTATTATAGTGTCTTATACACACTTATACGCTTTTGAAAAGCCACTTTTGGTGTAAAAATGGTTGTTACTTTAGCATATTTGTCTCTCCCAGAACTGGTCTTGTGGTGCGATATATGTGTGTTTTGTGGAGTATTATGTAACGAGTGTGCTGATCTTCTCTCCAGTTGCTGTGATGGTTTATGACCCCGGGTCAGGGTAAATGTCACCGAAGGCCTGAATCAGCGCTGGACGCTTTAGGACTCACGCTCGAGCCAATTATGGGGATTGTGATGGACTCTTCGGCATGCATTCACTGGTATGAATATGGCCTTACATGTTCAATTGTAGTATATACAGTTCAGAGTTATGAACTATGTGTCATTCCCTGGAAACGCTGGATTTTGTGGCCCGTTTATGTCCCGATGGCCGACAGCTTGTGTGATTAATTAAATACTCAACGGTCATTATTTGATAGATTGCAGTGTTTAGTGTGTCAGGCAAAAGACATTTAAAAATACAGCATTTATTTTATAAATGTTTGTTTCACATTGGAATATCAGCAATACGGCCACATGGATCTGCTCGTCAAAGTATGAATGACAAACATAAATGAAAATATTGCTGCTTATGAGTCATTCTGGCTATACAAAGCAGTATATTATATATATTAATATATAAATAAATACTAATATTAATGCTTGTATTTTAACTTTATGAATGTAGAAACATATTAACTCAAACACACTGTACAATTTTACACACACACACATAATTTATATATATATATATTTATTTATTTATATATATATATATATATCAAATTAATAAAAAAAATTTAGTATAATTTTGTCTGTATTATAATGCTGCTGAAGGCAAGTCTACTCATGTTTCATTTTAAATGTTGAAATATAAGGATTTTACTTTTAAAACAGTTTTATTTGTTTGTTTTATTTATTTGTTTTTATTTACAGTGTTTTATTACCTATTTTCTGAGACACACAATTAATATATATATATATATTACCCATTTAAACTTAAAAGCAAAGCTGAAGATGCAGTACGGCGTCGCACCAAAATTAGTGAAAGTTTAGAAAGGTTAGGTATGGACGTCGGATAGGAGATTATGTAACACATGGGAAATCACTTTAAGTTTTTGGTTACTAGAGAGCACAAATGGATCCGTGTCGGTGTGTGTGTGTGTGTCTGTGGGGGGGTTCTATATAAAGCTGCTGTGAGTGTGTGTGTGTGTGTGTGTGTGTGTCAGCAGCTGCTCATGCTTCAGTCCCTCACACTGATCACTCATGAGTCTCTTAAACATCTTGCAGTTGTAAATATATATATATATATATATATATATATATATATATATATATATATATATATATATATATATATATATACATATATATATATATATAAGTTCATTCATTGTAATGAAAAAAATGCCCATGTTTGAGCATTTCTTAAAGATGAAAAGTTTTAAAAAAAACTTAAAGTTTTTTTTCAAAGTTAAAAATGCATGATTGAAGAAATCATTTTTATTAATATAATTTAATAAATAAATGCAGAGTAAAATGTATTCCTAAATTATATTATATAAAATAGTATAAAAGGTCATTTAAATATTGTAAATACTTTTTTTAATAAATGTAATAAAAAATATATAAACCTTAAAATATTTATGATCAAACAAATAATTACTGTTAATAGAAGTTAATGAATAACTACAAAATAACATTTACTAAATTATATTCTATAATAAGTTAATTTAAATATTGTAATTAAAATAGTTAATAAATGTAATAAAAATTTATCAACATTGATATATTACACAGAGTTTCAAAAATGGCAGATGTCATATGTAATAAATGTAAAATTTAATAAAACATTTAATGAAATAACATAATGACATAATATTTAGTTTACGAACAACAGCTTTGAAGCCAAGAGCCACGGTACTTACTCAAATAAATCCTGAGTACTTACTACTAGTTCCTGTAGCGTTACGGTTAGGGTTTAGTTTAGGGTTAGTTGTAATAATGCATAAGATAACTATAATATATTATTATACGCGTCGGAACATGTAACTACAGTACGTCACCTTAAAATAAATGTTACCAAGCTAATTTTTAGGAATGCCAACAGATTAAATTTCACGTATGACCTCATAAATCAAGATTTTGAACGAGCTGCATGTGTTTAATGAGCGTCTGCGTCATGTGACTCGTCTGTGGACATTAATACGTGAAACCTTCGATACCGTCCTGTCATGTAGATTCATGACCAACATACCCGACGCTGAAAAAAGATGTTCCTTTGCAGCTGTCGATCACACTGTTGAACTGAAAGCTTACATGCTGCAAAAATAAACATTTTTCTTAGTTGGTTCTTATATCCACCGTTTTATCCCTTAAAACTCATCTTTGATTACCAAAATCACATATTACAAAAAAAATCTTCATGCCTTAATATATCTTGAATGTAACTCGACACCCTCGCCTCATTTAGTATGTACGGTTCTATGAATATGCAAATGAGCCCCGCCTCCACTCACTCACTCAGCTCAGAGATCCACTCGTTCACTCACATAAACAACAATAAAAACTTTAAATTAACATTTTTTTCTTAGTCTTTCTACGTTAAAGAACCTTTTGCACACATTAAACATTAAAGCCAATAAAGAAAAACACAGGATGTTGGTGGTTCCCGCTGTTGCCATAGCGACAGTGTGTGTGCCGTAGCTTTAAGAGAGCGGCTTGTTTGTTTGTTACGTAAACGAGGCTGTGTTTACGATAGAGAAGCAGGCCATTGTTTCCATCAGTGTGTGTTTATTCCCCAGCGGAAGTGAGGTTGTGTTCTCATGATAAAGAGACAGCGTTATGGATTTGTCCTGTTTGACATTGCAGCTGAACAAACACAGAACTGACTCTGATTCTCATGCTACAGCAAGACCTTAAAGAGCTTAACTCACACACACACACACACACACACACACACACACATTAAAGCCAGTCTCATTCACTCACTGCACTTCCTCTCCACTGACCTGTCTCTCTCTCTCTTGTGTGTGTGTGTGTCCGGCTCCTGTCTGTGTGTGTGACCCACTGCACGCCAGCCCTCCTTTGCTCAATGCCGCTTTATATAGACGCACGGCATTCTGGGAAGTCGGTGGGCTGGAGGAATGCAGGGATGGATCAGGATTGGCTCCTTCTCTCGTCACGATGTTCATTTTAGGCTGATTTTCACATGCATTTCTACAGTTTTGGTGGATTTTATACTTGAGTTGGGTTAAAAATGTTTTGTTTTTTTCTTGTCAGGTGGTCTATCATAAAAAAACACTAATAATTCTGACCAGGTCACATGTGCTTCACGATTAAGTTTGTCCACCCTGTTACATCACATTTAAACACTGCGACGGTGGATGTTTTACGCTCAGAAAGCATATTACTAGCTAGTGTGGAGGCGGGGCTCATTTGCATATTCATAGAATGGTGTCGAGTTACATTCAAGATATTTTAAGGCATAAGATATTTTTTCAAGGAAAAAAACGCTTAAATATGTCATTTTGGTGATCAACTAAAAGTTTTAAGCTCATAAAGCACATTACTAACTAGTGTGGAGGCGGGGCTCATTTGCATATTCATAGAACCCTAAATGAGACCATGGTGTCAAGTTACATTCAAGATATTTTAAGGCATAGGAACTTTTTTCAAGGAAAATGCTTGAATATGTGATTTTGGTGGTCTCATAAATCACATTACTAGCTAGAAAAGAACACAGATTTACATTTAGGAAACAGTATAGGCTGAATTATGTCGAGTGTAAATCAACAGAACAGGGTGGACATGTTATGTTTTACACTATTAGATAAGTCTTAACACTAAGGTAACAGGGTGGATGTTTTAAACCCATTAGAAGCTAGTGTGGAGGCGGGCTCATTTGCATATTCATAGAACCGTGTGTACTAAATGAGGTGAGGGTGTTGAGTTACATTCAAGATATTTTAATGCATGAAAAAATTTTGAAGGACAAAAACGCTTAAATATATAATTTTGGTGATCAAAGATGAGAGATAAAATGATTGACAAGTAACACAATGCAACAGGGTGGATGTTTTAAACTCATAAAGCACTTTACTAGCTATAAAAGAACATGCTAGCAGAAGATTTACATATCGGAAGAATTTTATTAGCTATGTGAAATCTATTTTTACTAACAGAAGCAAACATTTTTTATTTTTTAATGTTCTGGTTTACACTTTTAGATAAGTCTTCTAAATAAAAATGAGGAAAAGAGAGAAAGTTTTACCTCCAAAGATATTATGTCACTTCTTGCAAGTCATGTGATTTAGTGAATATTTCGAATCATTTTATCCTTTAAAACTCGTATTTGATCTCCAAAATATCACATTTAAATGTTTTATCCTTAAAAAAATGCATTAAAATATCTTGAATGTAACTTCTACACCATTCGCCTCATTTAATATGCGTGGTTCTATGAATATGCAAATGAGCCCCGCCTCCACTCAGCTCACCACTGGTTGTCGATCACACGTTGATCTGATTGGTTACAAGGTGGTTTGTGACGTCAGAAACACCAGCGATTTCAAAGCGTGTTTTTGAGACTGTCTTTGGTTCACTGCAGTTTTAAGGAGGATTAAAAATTGTTAAAACATTTTTTATGTAAAAAGCGCATACAAAAATACATATAAATAACATTAAAAGCTGAGTCTGTGCATTTAAACAATATGCATCTTCGTACTAAACATACAGAGTTCATGCCGACGTTCCCTTCAGTCCATCACACATTACAGGAGTTACGCATAACGGCGTGATATGTCAAAATAAATCATTGATCAAAAGTTACAGTAAAAACATGTTACAAAAGATTCTATTTCAACTAAATGCTATTTTACTTTCTATCAAGAAATCCTGAAAAAATAAATGTATCATGGTTTACACACAAAAATGACAATATTTGTGTGTAAATATGACAAATATGACAATATTACACATACACACAAATATGACAAGATAATATATATATATTAAATTAAAGCCAGAAGAGCCTCGTGTCCTGGATTGATATTCACTCTGATACTTCTCTGTTGAAAAAGATGAGTGCTTAATATCATTTTCATAAACATTTTATTAAAAGCAAGGGATTCATTCCCATGTCCATGAACAGGAAATAAATATAAAACATTTATGTACATTGGGGAAATGGCTTTTCAAAGGCTTTCACACTCATTCACAACACAATTATATCACAATTCAGGAAATATATCTATTAAACCATGACAAATTAAATATATATTTTTTAATAATTTACCGTTACATTTGTAACTAATACAGTTCTGAATTTAACCTCATCACATCATTATGAATCAAATACATATATCCACTATATTCCTGATATTATTGGAGTATTAGAAATGAGGGCTAGTTTTAGTTACAACCATCATGCATCAGTAGAAACATATTTTTAATCAATATGAATCAGCTTCTTAAAGTAAAAGTAACTTAATAAATATTTTAAAATTCTGCAAAATAAAAAATGGCCTTTGCTTATTTCTACCACAAGATGGCAGTGATTAGACTTTAGAAGTATTTTAATTCCCTCCAAAACTACTAAATTTGCACAAATTGCGCTACTTGATCATCAAAATGACGTTTAATTCTTCTAAAACATTAGTCTGCTGATCATTGGCCACAAATGACTAAAGTAGAGATCGCCTAAAGCAACTCAATCAATGTCTAAACGCGCAGCTTATGGAAAACTCGCTCATCACGCGTCTGGTTGTGGAAGTAAAACAGTTTCAGTCGAGCCTGACATTTCACATACTTTAATTTCCCACATTATAACAATACTTAAAAACTCTTCACATTTTTTACTTTATTTTTTCAAATATTTCTCAACACTTTCAATAAATACATGTCTGGTAGAATATCTTGGAATTGAAAAGAGATGGAGATGAGAAGTTGTTGCAGCCCTATGTGTGTGTCAGACGCTCGAGGAAAACACCACGTAAAGCCCAACACAAATGCACTTGCGATTAAGAAGGTCAAAGATACAGCGGCACTAGTGGGAATACTGTCAATAACACACACACACACACCAGAACAACACTGCTGGAGCGCTCAGAAAACACAATATCAAAGAATACAATCAGAGTCTGTGGGTTTCTCTCTTTAAGGCGGTGGGCGAGAAACACGTGATGATGATGACGAGGTTAATCTGAACGTCTCAAACAACAGGGCGAATTCACTTACGCTTTATTACACAACAATATTTCACTCATGCGCCCATTCAGTTATGACAACATTATTTCCTAAAGTTCAAACCAAAAATTTATTCAGACACATTCCTCACATTATCATTATTATATGGTGTTCCTAATAATCCTTTAGGTGAGTGTATAATGAGCAGAACTCAGTGGATATTTGACTGGTTTTGTCCGTCCTTCTGTTGGACTCTCTCTTTGCTGGTCCTTAAGTGTCCTTAAGTAATAGTGTAATTTTTGGTTTGACTGTATATTTTTAGAAATGCATGTTGCAGCGACCGTTGTAGATGAACCCACGAGTCTGCTCATGTTTCCTTGCAAATATTGAAATATAAGGAAGTTCCCTTTAAAAATCCGAATTCGCTTCCTCGTCTAGTGTTGGTTTTGTCAGCATTGTAATGACTATGGTATGCATTGAAACCAAGAGAGTACCTTATTATAGCGTATAAAGTCTTACACACACTGTGAGTTTCTTATATGTACACGCAGTAAAACACCACTGTATGAAGAATATTTGTGTATAATATGTCACAGTTTATTTTGCTCTCCTCACTTATATAAGAACTATAGTGTCCTGCACACACTCTTATCTGGTGTTTGAATCATTCTTGGTTCGACTATGTGAACGTTACACGAACATTCCATTTCATCATTCTTCAAACAGAATGTAAAGGAACGTTACTTTTGAATGTTTGCTGAACATTCCGAAACAAAGCTGTTACATTTAAAAACCGTTACGAAAGAAACATTCCACGAATGATGTATAAATAATGTTAATGTTTCGAGAACATTAGATAAACGTTCTGTCACTTCTGAGAACGTTTGCTGTGAGCTGGAAAACTGATATAATAATATAGTTATTATATTATAAATAATAATGTGCTGCTTATTGATGCTCGGCTGGAGACGCTCTTTATAAGCGGCTGGTAAAGATTCTCGGATGCTTTATTGTCCCTGTAAAGAACATTATAAAGAATGAACAAGCAGAATCCATTTATATCACTTATAAATAATCAAACACAAAATTAATAGTAGTTATTAAGATTAATTTGGTTTGGAATTGGTCAAATGTGCCTGGAAATCAACTTGCCTAATAATTCTGTAAGTTGCACTTTATATTACAGTATTTTACATTATGTGCAGCACAAAGAAAGTACTGGTAATATAAGGTTAGGATTAGGGGCAGGTTAAGTTATTATTACTAATGCCCAGTTATTGTAATAACTATATTAGGTAATGAATGAGGAAATAAATAACGGATTTTCTTTTCTCCAAAAATGCTATTTCATATTATTATAGCATTGGGCTAATACGTACTGACTTTGCTCACAAGGATAAAACAATTTCCTAAATTTGTTTTTGATCATTTTCTAACCTTGTTACACTTGTGGTTTTCTGGACAGGCCTACAAACATACTTATAAATCTGCTATTATGAATTCTCCTGATCGATCGCTTTAAAGCCCTTAAACCTGAGCTGACTGAGGGAAAAAGATTGAGTCCAATATTGTTAATAACGAGAGATTTACAAGCAAGATAAAGCACAAGGGTTTATAAACCAGATTGCCAGTGAATTCGCCCAGTTATTCCCATTAATATAAACTTTATCACTGCAAAACATGCTTTTTTTAACTTAGTATTTTGTCTTGTTTCCAGTCCAAATATCTCAAGATTCTTAAATCAAGATGCATTTACTAGATGAGTAAAATGCCATAAGATATATGTCTTGTTTATGGGGAAATTAAAAAAAAATTACACAAGTTGTTGCTTAAAACAAGCAAAATGATCCGCCAATGGGGCCAGAAAAAGAATGATGTTTCTGTTTGAATTCAGATTATTTTTCTTACCCCACTGGCAGATAATTTAGCTTTTTTTAAGCGACAGCTCACTGAAGAACAAATATCGTAAAGACATAATATCGTATTGCATTTTACTCATCTAGCAAATGCATCTTGATTTAAGAATTTTTAGGTATTTGGACTGAAAACGAGACACAAATACTAAGTAATAAAGCATTGTTTGCGTGTCGTTGGCTGTAAAGCACCGAGGCGTGTACTGAGATGGCACTTGTGTTCTTCATGTTTCTGTGGATCTGGTGAGCGAGTCTGTTTGCGCTAGCCTTGGTTCGGGGATTCGGGGTCGGGTCGGGGTCCGGGTCGTCTGACGGGAGCTTCACGCGCTGCTCGTCCATGCGCTTGGCCTGGACTCTCTGAATGAGGCTGAAGAAGTCCCGTCGGGGACGGTCGGGCCCGCGGACCCCCTTCAGGAGGAGAGCAGCGCTGGCCATCCGATCCGGGGACGACTGAGCAGAGAAACACACACTCACATAAACAGAACTAGAGAACCGGACACTGAGTTCAAAAGTACCGACTTCGGTACAAAGAAATCTAACGAACAAAAAAATGTGAGGCTTTGAGCACTGTTGAGTGGAATCAGACACCTCTGATTGGCCGTTGTGTTCATGATGTCATCGGATATGTCTGTGATTGGCTACAATGATAAGCACTTTAAAGACATGTTGTAAATATACATCAGTGAGACTCTTCAGTGAGTGCTCACACACACATGAGCGATTGGAAACAGGACCGGTCCACTGATAGATGACTCCTAGTGCTTTTAAATTCACGATTTTGTTTTTTCAAACTCTTTGAAACACTTCTGTGCGCTGATCATTGCAGCCAATCACAGACATTTCTGATGAGCTCATGAACACAACGGCCAATCAGAGGTGTTTATGATGTCGCTTAACAGTGCTCAGACACAGGCTCGGAGTAGGCTGAGGCTTGGCCTCAGCTCGGGGTAGGCTTGGCTCAGAGAAGGCTAGGCTCGGCTCAGGCACATGCTCGGGGTAGGCTAGGCTCAGGCACTGGGCTCAGGCTAGGGTAGGCTCAGGCTTGGCCTTGGCTCAGGCTCGGGTAGGCTAGGCTGGGCCTTGGCTACAGGCTCGGGTAAGCTAGGCTTAGGCCTCGGCTCAGGCTTGGGGTAGGCTAGGCTTGGCATGGCACGGGCTCGGGGTAAGCTAGGCTTGGCCTAGGCTCGGGGTAGGCTAGGCTTGGCCTAGGCTCGGGCTCGGGGTAGGCTAGGCTTGGCCTCCGGCTCAGGTTCGGGGTAGGCTAGGCTTGGCTCGGCTCAGGCTCGGGGTAGGCTAGGCTTGGCCTAGGCTCAGGCTCGGGGTAGGCTAGGCTTGGCCTCGGCTCAGGCTTGGGGTAGGCTAGGCTTAGGCTCGGCCTCAGGCTCGGGGTAGGCTAGGCTTGGCCTCGGCTCAGGCTCGGGGTAGGCTAGGCTTGGCCTTGGCTCAGGCTCGGGGTAGGCTAGGCTTGGCCTCGGCTCAGGCTCGGGGTAGGCTAGGCTTGGCCTTGGCTCAGGCTCGGGGTAGGCTAGGCTTGGCCTCGGCTCAGGCTCGGCTAGGCTAGGCTTGAGGCTCAGGCTCGAGGCTCCGGGGTAGGCTGAGGCTTGGCCTCGGCTCAGGTCGGGGTAGGCTAGGCTAGGCCTGGCCAGGCTTGGGGTAGGCTAGGCTCTGGCCTCGGCACAGGCTCGGGGTAGGCTGAGGCTTGGCCTAGGCTCAGGCTCGGGGTAGGCTTAGGCTAGGCTAGGCTAGGCTCAGGCTCGGCTCAGGCTCAGGCTCGGCCTCTCACCTGGCACTTGATGAGCATATTGAAGAAGTCGTCGCTGGGCTCGGTAGACTCGCTTTCTCCACACAGGTGCCCCAGGTTGTTGTGGGTAATCCTGAGTCCAGGCAGATTACTGACGTTGACTCTCTGATCGTCCAGGCGTCGGCTCTGAGAGCTGGCGATCAGATCGAAGAGCTCTTCAGTTTGAGGAGAGGAGAGAAGACTGGCGTCTGAGAAACACAAACACACACACACAGAGAGAAACCATGATATTAATGTGTCTCACACTGCTTTATTATTATAAATGTATAATGTGTCGGCCCAGATCCGGCTGACATTCGGATACACATGGATTCCATGTGTAGGCTGACACTCAGTTGCTATCTGTGGCATAGTAAGTAGTGCAAATAAATAAAATAATATGACCTTTGCAGTAACACTTTACAATAAGGTCCCATTTGTTGTTGTCAATGAACAAATGATATTGCTTATTGTTAGTCAATGCATAACAATGTTTCTTAATAATAATAGAGCTGAGCAACGCTTATTTGCATCTGTTGTGTTTACAAAATATATGCACTGTGAATAATTATTTTGTACATATAAATACACACATATGCATACTGTATATATATACAGTATACGCCTCTGGTGTTGATTGGCTGAGCTGCGTCTCTTAGCCCCGCCCTCAAACACTGTAGTGTATCTGAGACTGGAAGAGTTTGGTTGATGTTGTTCGTGTCAGAAGACGCTGTTTGATACGGTGAAACCCACGCCATCGTCACTGTTCGTATCAAGAGCTGAGATTCAGATATGATAATGAGCGTTCTGACCAATCACAGCAGAGCAGCTCTCAGAGAGGCGGAGCTTAGACAGACTGAATCTGTGCTGGAAGCGTTTCAGACACTGAGAGGAAAGAGCTGACGCTGCAGTGGAGATTATGAGGACATCAGTGTTTTATGAGGAAATATATTGTAGGAGACGCCAAAACAACACTAGGATCCTCTAGAATAGCATGAATGAGCACTTTAATGGAATATGAAAAAGAGAAACCTTGTGTTTTTGACCTTAGACGCATTTAAACACTGTAGGAGACTCAGATAAGTCTAATAATCTCAGTGACTGACCGATCCTGTCGTTCAGGCCGTTTCCTTCCACTCCTCCTGCGTTCTCTCCGTCCGTCGGCTCGTCCAGTTCACAGCGCTGGTCATCCATACGACTGCTCTGAAACTTACTCAACAGGTCGAAGAAGCAGTCTTCATCTGACGGGTCACGGCCCAGTTTCTGCAGGAGAAACACCACAACATCACCATTAAAACCACTGAGAGAGTGTGTGTGTGTGTGGGGGTTGTTCTGGTGTATTTCTCCTGCAGAAACTGGGTCGTGATCCATAAGATGAACATCACCATTAAAACCACTGAGAGTGTGTGTGTGTGTGTGTGTGAGTGTGATATCGAGCGACATGAAAGCGAACTAACTGCTGAATCACCATTAAAACCACTGAGCGCCTACTGATCACTAAACCAGTTTATGCCACTCCATCACAACCATGAGGAGTTCAGAACAAGACACAGATACACACACACACACACACACTCTTTCAAACACACTCTCCAACAACAGGATGATCGGCACATGGTACAGAAACCAAACAACTCAACACCCACAAAACCGAATCAAACTTCAATCACACTGATCAGAATCGTCTGACGTTCAACACACACACACACACACACACACTCAGGTCTTCCTGAGAGACAAGTCAAGTCATTCCAGTGATCAGGATCTATTAGTGAATAACAGCGAGATGAGCGGCGCTGCTCACACACCAGCCACACACACACACACACACACACACTCACCAGCCGTACACACACCAGCATCTCCCTCTCGGACCTGTGTTAATATCATCACTGCATTTCTACACATAATCTCCTATATTATAAAGATTGGCACACACACACACACACTCAAGAGTCCTGATATAAAGCCAACACTTCACATCAATGCAGATCATCCAATCACAGTCCTCTCTCTGTCTGTGGGAACACAACTCATTAATTACACTTGGGTCTATTACACAACCTCAAATAACTGAAGACCACAGACTGATACACTCAAAAACACACACACACACACATTCAAAGACAAAAGTCAAGGTAAAGCCTCACATTCCTCAGTCATCCTGATATCCTTCAGTGTCCCGGTCTCTCCAACAGCTTTCACTGCGTGTGTGTGTGTCTGTTTCGCTGCTCGTGCATTTAGCTCAATAATTCAGTTACATCGAGGGCGAGATTTGGAGAGAGAGAGAGAGAGAGAGAGAGAGAGAGAGAGAGAGAGAGAGAGAGAGAGAGAGAGAGAGAGAGAGAGAGAGAGAGAGAGAGAGAGAGAGAGAGAGAGAGAGAGAGAGAGAGAAAGGACCATGAAAAGGTCTTTGTCTAAATCACATCATCACGGTTTCCATAGAACCCCCTGACCCCAGTGTGATGGCCTTTGGTCAAGCGCAAAAACCCTAAAACACTGTGTGTGTGTGTGTGTGTGTGTGTGTGTGAGCAGTGCTGGTTGTTCACACTGCTAATAGATCCTGATCACTGGAATGATCACTTGTTTCTCAGAAAGAGACTGAGGTGTGTGTGTGTGAGTGTGTGTGTGGAAGGTCACGGTGTGTGGTCTATTTCTGCATGTGACCCTTAAATGAGCTAAATGTCCTGAGATAATGAGAGAGAGATGGAGGAATATATCGACGGTATGAAACACAATTATTGCTTTTGTGTTGTTCGTTGATGAAAACTAATTGCACAATATATGTCATGATCAATATATTAGGATCAAACCAAACAATCAATCAATATACATTTAATTAATTAAATCAAGCTATACTAATGAAAGTCTAAATGTATATATTTGTCATCTGACAGTATACTGAAATCTTATTTACATTATAGATCAACACAGTAAATGCTGCACTAGTGTGTACATCCTCTATTTCACAGGACATACTGTCATAATGCTATATAACATAATAGTATAACAGCTATCAGTGCTTACTCTCTCACACACACACACACAGTCACACACACATACACACACACACATGCATTAGCAGAAGATCAGCTGTTCTGTATTGATCAACAGAGGAACACAGAGAGAAGCGGATGTCAAGTAAAACCTTTAGTGAAGCACTTTAACACAGATCCAATAATAGCCTCGAAGACACACACATCTGCACACAAACACACACACATATATGCACACACACACATCTCCACACACTCGCTGTAGACTGTCAGCAGAAAAATATTATTAAAACACTGCTATGAAAGCGACTTACAAAACACCTCAGCAGCATAAACGGACGGACGGACTACAGACTGACAGACAGACAGACAGACAGACAGACAGACAGACAGACAGACAGACTCACAGGAGGAGTGACGTGAACAGTGATGTCATCAGTGTCCACTGGAGAGTCGATCCACTGTCTGTCCTCTGAGCTCTGGCTGTCAGTGTAACTCCTGCACTGAGACTGAGGGATCCTCCTCTAAACCTTCATCTTCATGATCCTCTCCGTTCTGCCCACACACACACACACATGAGCGCGTACAGTTCCCAGCACACACACACACACTAGGTGACCGAGACTGCTGTAGGACATGTTGTGTATAGAGGATGTGTGTGTCGCCGCTCTCTCAGCCGGACTGAGTGTCAGAAGAGTTAATAGAGGAAACTGAAAACGCCAGTAAAACAAACACTATCAGTTTAAACCAAAGCAGCAACATTCTAATCTGAAAGATGAAGCCTACCCAGAAGTCCGATAAACTGCAATACATCTCAAATCCACTAGAGGCCGGTCCCAAAAGGGAGCAAATATCCATAGACGTCATGTTAAAATCTCCGTTTTCACAGCATAAATTCATATGTTTACAGTTTGGTCCCATTGACTTTTATTGTAATCTTCAATATGTTCCGCGTGCCTGACAACTGTGAGGGGGTGAATTTTTTTTTTAACTCGTTAGTTTAGATCATATTTAGATATAAAATGTATGACAAATAAGGACGGTAAACTTTGATTGACAGCTGAGAACGGGCTGCGCCGAGTGAATTCGACGTTCTCGGCCACTATCTGACACAACACATCATACCACCTCTGTATCCTTTCTGAAACTTTTGTATTTTCCAGTATGGGCGCCCGCGCACCCCCATAAACAGCCTCAAACGTCGTTCTTCAGAGAGTCTATGGGTGACGTCACAGACGCTTTGTCCATATTTTTTACAGTCTATGTTTTAATCTGAAGACTCTATACAGTGTTTCTGACAGTCCGGTGTCGGTGGATATCGACGTGTTTCCTGACATTAACACTGAGCCGGATTTACAGATCGGGGAAACACATGAAGCACATTCTCCTGTGAACGCTTTCTATAAACACAGTATAGGTGTAAATCTGGGCGATCACTCATATCAGTGTTTTATATCATCATATCAGCCAGTGTTTATTTAAAAACATCCATCGCAGCATGTGACCTTCTCAGAGCTGTACTTCCACAGGTCCACGCTTCTCCATGCTGTTCTTCTTGCTGAACTTAGGTCTGGCTCCTGTTGGAGAACACAAGCACACCTTTATTATTATAAATCACGAGATATCTATTTACAGGCCGCATACGTCCACTGAGACACAAAACTAGAGGTTATGTGTGTATAAATATATAAATACTTAATATTACTGTAACATATATATTTACACTGTAACAGTGACACTTTAAAATAAATTGTAACCATGTATTCTTTTAAAATCAATGTCCAAAACGAGCAGAGATCCAGTGTGACAACTTGCTCCGCCGTGGGTTAAGCAGAGGAACAGGTGATGTTCTTACCCTGTACTTTAAACTCTGAGTCGGATGGAGAGAGATCGCCCTCCCTTCACCCCGAGAGCCTCCATCAGCTCTCTCCACGTCCATCCTGGCCGTCAGCTCTTCCGCTTCTGTCCCCATCTGAGCAAGAAAAGCAAAAGAGCCGAGTCACACACGTGTGTGGGTGTGTGTGTGTGTGTGTGTGTGTGTGTGTGTGTGTGTGTGTGTGTGTGTGTGTGTGTGTGTGTGTGTGTGTGTGTGTGTGTGTGTGTGTGTGTGTGTGTGTGTGTGTGTGTGTGTGTGTGTGTGTGTGTGTGTGGGATTGGCAGAGTTTGGCTTCACCTCTCTGGAGATGTCCAGGTGTTTCCGGCTGTAGTGAAGAGCCTGACGGTGGTTTCCTAACGAACATGTAAGCGTTACCCAGACTCTCACAGGCCTGGCTCTCCCTCTAACCCTATCAGAGACAGACAGAGACTTATTGCTTTTGTGTTCACATGCTTGATGTTCATTATTTTCCCCTTATTCTCCAATTGGATATTATTATATCATATGATTCATTCAGGGACGAAGTAGGAGTGACGAGCGAGTCATCGAGTCGTTCATTAGAACGATTCGCTCAAAAAAACAGATTCATTCAGGGACGAAGCAGGAGTGACGAGCGAGTTATTCGAGTCGTTCATTAGAACGATTCGCTCAAAAAACAGATTTATTCAGGGACAAAGCAGGAGTGGCGAGTGAGTCATTGAGACATTCATTAGAGCGATTCGCAAAGAAAACTGATTCGTTTAGGGATGAAGCAGAAGTGACGAGCGAGTCATTGAGTCATACGTTAGAACTATTCGTACAAAAAAGTAGATTCATTCAGGGACGAAGCAGGAGTAACAAGTGTTCATTAGAACGATTTGCACAAAAAACTGATTCATTTAGGGATGAAGCAGAAGAGACGAGTGAGTCACTGAGTCGTTTATTAGATTGTTTAAAAACAGATTCATTCAGAGACGAAGCAGAAGTGACAAGTGAGTCATTGAGTCGGACATTAGAATGATTCGTACAAAAAGTAGATTCATTTAGGGACGAAGCAGAAGTGACAAGTGAGTCACTGAGTCGTTCATTAGAACTGATTAGTATAAAAAAGATTCATTCAGTGATGAAGCAGAAGTGACAAGTGAGTCATTGAGTAATTCATTAGAGTGATTCGCACAGAAAACTGATTCGTTTAGGGACGAAGCAGGAGTGACAAGGGAGACATTGAGTCATTCATTAGAATGATTTGTTCAAAAACACAGATTCATTCAGGGACTGCAAGCAGAAGTGACAAGTGAGTCACTGAGTCATTCATTAGAACGATTTGTTTGAAAAAAACGCGATATTCATTCTGTGACGAAGCATAAGTGATTGAGTGAGTCATTGAGTCATTCATTAGAACGATTAGTTTAAAAAACAGATTCATTCAGGGATGAAGCAGTTGTGACAAGTAATTTATTGAGTCATTCATTAGAGTGATTTGTTCAAAAATGCAGATTCGTTTAGGGGAGAAGCAGAAGTGACAAGTGAGTCAATGAGTCGTTCATTAGTACAATTAGTTAAAAAAAGATTCATTCAGTGACGAAGCAGAAGTGACGTGTGAGTCATTGAGTCATTCATTACAATGATTTGTTTAAAAACAGATTCATTCAGAGACGAAGCAGGAGTGGCGAGTGAGTCATTGAGTCATTCATTACAACAATTTGTTTGAAAAACCGCAGTATTCATTCAGTGACAAAGCATAAGTGACGAGTGAGTCATTGAGTCATTCATTACAACAATTTGTTTGAAAAACTGCAGATTCATTCAGTGACAAAGCCTAAGTGACTAGTGAGTCATTGAGTCATTCATTACAACAATTTGTTTGAAAAACTGCAGATTCATTCAGTGACAAAGCCTAAGTGACGAGTGAGTCATTGAGTCATTCATTAGAATGATTGTTTAAAAACAGATTCATTCAGGGACGAAGCAGAAGTGACAAGTGAGTCATGGAGTCATTCATTTGAACAATTTGTTCAAAAACGCAGATTCATTCAGTGAATGAAGCCTAATTGACGAGTGAGTCACTGAGTCGTTCATTAGAATGATTGTTTAAAAACAGATTCATTCAGGGACGAAGCAGAAGTGACAAGTGAGTCATGGAGTCATTCATTAGAACAATTCGTTCAAAACCGCAGATTCGTTCAGGGACGGAGCGGCTGCTCCGAGACGTGTAATGGCTCTCCTGATATTTTGTTGGCATAATAAGAGGAACAACAGTTGTGTGTGAATGTGGAGTGTGTTGACCTGTCGCTGAGCTCTTGAGCGATGAGCAGGTGTTTGAGGTGATAGTCGATGGCGCGTTCATATTCCTGCAGGAGTGTGTATGTGTTTCCCAGACTGTAACACGCTCTGAGCTTCCATCACCTGATCCTTCAGTTGCCAGAGAGCTGGAGAGTTTTCCTGAGGAACAGAGACAGTAGGAGATGCTCATCTCTAGATATGGATTGGGTTCGCTGTAAGAATATTTACTAAAAGAGTCTCTTTTGCTCACGAAGCTGCATTTATTTGAGCTTAAATACACTAAAAGTTGAGAAATATTATTCCAGTGTAAATCCACAGTTTTCTATGTGAAGTGTAATTTATTCCTGAATGTTCATCATCATTACTCCAGTCGTCAGTGTCACATGACCCTTCAGAAATCACTCTAATATGATGATCTGATGCTCAAGACACATTTATGATTGTTGATTTTTTTGTGGAAATGATACAATTTATTTTATTTTAAATGAATAGAATGTTCAAAAGCATTTATTTGAAACAGAATCTTTTGTAACAAATGTCTTTTTAACCGAACACTTTTGATCAATTTAATGTGTTTTTTTGCTGAAATAAAGTAAACTTTTAAATGCCGGTGTGTAATTTATTTAATGTGTGTGAGTGTGTTTAGAGTATAACAACACCTCTCCTCAACAAGCTTCCTGATTGATATATTTTTAAACTCTTTACTGTAGAATGTTTTTAATGATGAAAAAGTGTCTGTGCATCTGATAATCTGTCACTCACACACTCGTGCACAAGCTCACACACTTCCTCTGAGGAGTGTGTAACCTACAGCTGTGATGCTGTCTGCTTGTTGAAACTTTGTAAGCTCGTAATCTTGTTTGTACGGCATTATTTCAGACTCTGAAACGAAGCACCGGTGTCCTGCATCCTCTAGAAGGCGCTGTCAGTCACGCTCACCTGTAATACTCTGTCGCTGTGTTGAACTGGCCCAGGAAATGAGAGCGTTGCCTGAGGTTACTGTACGCCCGCCGCTCCGCTGCCTTGTCGCCAAATTCCTTTGCAATGGAAAGACGCTGGAAACAACAAGGAGGGATTGTGTGTTACTTTGAAATGCAAATCCGTGTGAGATTCCAGTTTCAGTGACGCTCAGTGTCAGGAGGCTTTCACCTCTCGGTGGAACTCAATGGCCTCAACAAAATTACCCAGCAGGTAATGAGTGTTCCTCAGGTTCTCGAAGGCTTTTCCTGGGGCGGCTCGGTCTCCAACTCCTTCACCAGAGAGAGATTCATCCTGAAACACAGTTTAGGAAACTAATTTTTTTGCCTCATAAACAAGTAAACAGTCTTCTGTACCTAATGATGATTCTGACGTGTTTGATTCAGTTTCATCTCTAGAACATTTTGAAAATGAAGGGAAAAAAAGTGAGTGAGTGGAGGGCGGGGCTCATTTGCATATTCATAAGGACGTGCATATTAAATTAGGAAAGGGTGTCGAGTTACATTCATGATATTTTAAGGTATGGACTTTTTTCAAGTAAAAACCATTTAAAAGTAATTTTGGTGGGTTTTAATGTATAAAATTATTGACAAAATGATGACTGCCAATCCAAACTATCTGCTAATTAACAACTGTGTTTGACGATGGTGGTCCTGACAGAAGAAACTAATTTGTACTGATTTGAGTTGGCTCTACTCAAAGCGATGGGTTATGTTGAGCGTTAGAGTTTCCTCACTCGTAGAAGGCCGTGGCTCGCTGAAGCGTGTCTCTGACATCGGACGTAAGATCTCCGGGATCTTGAGCGCCGCCCACAGACGCTGCTTTCCTTTGGCATGAAACACGTTCCCGATGTTATACAGAGCCCTGGCCTCGCCGATCTGCAACAACACATTCAGAACAGCAGATTTTCACTTCAATATATGACAATCAAACCTTTCGGACTCGGAAACCTCAGAAAAAACATTCCCTGTGGTTCCAGATATTGAACTTTAGGGTTCTTGACTTCCTTTTAAAAGACTTTGTGCCAAAAAGGTTCAGAAATGTCTTAGAAAATCCAGCGTTTGATGTTGTGTATGTGGTGTTTTTAATACTCTTAACCATGTGTGCGTTCATAAGTGGACAGCATTGCTGAGTATTTCCCTCCTTAAAGTGCATTACCTTTTAAAACAATTGTTCTTGCATAAAATGTAATTTCATTAATGTGCATGCAATGTCAGATTAGATTACAATAGTGTGTTAAAGGAGTAGTTCACTTTTAAAAAAACTTTTGCTGATAATTTACTCACCCCGAATGTCATCCAAGATGTCCATGTCTTTCTTTCTTCAGTTCGAAAAGAAATTAAGGTTTTTGATGAAAACATTCCAGGATTTTCTCCATATAATGGACTTCAATGGGGTCCAAACGGTTCAAGGTCCAAATGAGAGTTTCAGTGCAGCTTCAAACGACACCAGATGATGAATGAAGGGTCTTATCTAGGACCTTTTGAGTCATGACTCAAAAAAAGATTTGTTCATTTTGATGAACAAGTTCAGAACAGGAGAGTCACAAATGCTGCATCACAGAACAGAGCAAGGCGAACATTTGAGCTTATAAAACTTTAAAATTTTGTATTTATTTTTTAAATGAGCGCTCGTTTTCGCTCGATAAGACCCTTATTCATCATCTGGTGTCGTTTAAAGCCCTTTGAAGCTGCACTGAAACTCTCATTTGGACCTTGAACCGTTTGGACCCCATTTGAAGTCCATTATATGGAGAAAATCCTGGAATGTTTTCATCAAAAACCTTAATTTCTTTTCAGCTGAAGAAAGAAAGACATGGACATCTTGCGATGACATCGGGGTGCGTAAATTATCAGCAAAAGTTTTTAAAGTGAACTACTTTAAATTGTGCTCAGAAAAACACACTTCAACAGCGTCAATGAACTACATGAACACACAATAGCAAACTGACATTCAGAAACACACACTTCAACTCTCTACATCTACATATAGTTCATCAAAAACACCAGACGCTGTTGATCTGAGCGAGTGCAGATGAAACACACACACACACACACACACACACTCTCAGCTCTGAGCCGATGTGCAGGTTTGGTCAAGTGTGTCCTTGCAGGGTTTTCGTCCGCAGGAAGACTTTTCCCGCCATTTTTCACATTAACAACTGCAGCCATCGCCAATGTAATGGATAAGCTAACAAAATGGGTAACACTTTACAAATAAGGTTTATTAACTAACTTTACTGACATGAACTGAGAGAATGAACAATACTTCTACAGAATGTATAGTTTTACAACGTTTACTGAATACGTTATTATCTCACATTATCAAAGGTTGTATTTGTTAGCATTAGTTAATGCACTGTGAACTTACATGAATGGATTTTTATGAACGAACATTTAATAAAGATGAATAATGTGTAATAAAAGTTTCCTGACCTTGTCTCCTTGTTCTTGAGAGATATCCAGGTGTCTCTGACAGCACACGGCTGCTTTCGTCATACTGACCCCAAGACCTTCAGAGTGTTTCCCAGATTCCCACTGGCTTTCCCTTCTCCCGATCCCGATCCTCGATCGTCCTGAGATTAAAATGCAGCTGGGTTTATTTTCAACGCTGCGTGAAGCTGAAAGGTTAGTTAGAGACTATCAGTTGTTGGGCCTCACCGAGCGAGTGTGAGGTCGTGTCCGATGGTACTCCAGCGCTTTGCCGTACTCCTTCAGGTAGAAGTATCCGTTTCCCAGCTGACTGTAGATGGCACTGAGGGTCTTCAGATCTTCGGTTCCCACCTGAACAGCAGCTTCGAAGAACGCTGTACCGCCTTTAAAATCTCCCGCTTTACACAGTCTCTCTCCCTCCAGCGCCAGCTCCAGACACGAGGCTTCCATCCTTGACAACACAGAGAACATCACGGCGGTGTTACATTTCAGTGTTACATTCTGTGTTACATTCTGTGTTACATTTGAGTGTTACATTTGAGTGTTACATTTGAGTGTTACATTTGAGTGTTACATTTCAGTGTTACATTTCAGTGTTACATTCAGTGTTACATTTGAGTGTTACATTTGAGTGTTACATTCGAGTGTTACATTTCAGTGTTACATTTCAAGTGTTACATTCTGAGTGTTACATTTGAGTGTTACATTTGAGTGTTACATTCTCTTACATTTGAGTGTTACATTTTATTGTTACATTTTACTGTTGCATTCAGTATTACATTCTGTTATATTTGAGTTTTGCATTCTGTTACATTTCAGTGTTACATTCTATGTTACATTTTAGTGTTACATTTGGTGTTACATTTGAGTGTTGCATTCTGTTACATTTAAGTATTACATTCTGTGTAATATTTGAGTGTTACATTCTGCGTTATATTTGTTATATTCTGTGTTACATTTCAGTGTTGCATTCTGTTACATTTGAGTGTTACATTTAACAACACATTGCGTTACATTTGAGTGTTAAATTATGCGTTAAATTTGAGTGTTACATTCTGTGTTACATTTGATTGTTACATTTTACTGTTGCATGCAGTATTACATTCTGTTATATTTGAGTGTTACATTCTGTTACATTTCAGTGTTACATTCTGTGTTTCATTTGAGTGTTGCGTTTGAGTAGGGGTTTAACAATATATCATGTCACAATGTATCGCAACACAAAAATGTGAACAGTGTGTATCGTGGATAGTGACATATGTATTGAGTATTTATTACCCAAAATAAAAATGACTATGGCAGAAAACACAAGGAACATTCCATTCTGTGTTACATTTGAGTGTTTTCTGAACGTTCTGAAACAAGAAGCAACATTTAAACGTTGGAGGAACATCGGCGTGCGGGTTCAGTGAGTTCTGTGCTGTTTCTGTGTGAGGAAAGAATTCAAGACATCTGAAGGATGTTGTTGCTGAATGCATTTGTGCCAAAGTTATGATAAAAGATCCAGTTTAACACACATAGACTGCAGGTCGTGATCTCTGTGTGGAGAGTCTTTAACAAGTGAGAAATTAGAGAAACGTGTCCTAGAGATTGTAAAAAAAACTGTAACATGTACAATATGCAATATAATATATATACACTGCTGTTCAATAGTTTGGGATTGGTAAGATTTGTTATGTTTTTAGAAGAAGTCTCTTCTGCTCATCAATGCTGCACTTATTTTATTTAAAAAAACTGTAATATTGTTAAATATTCTGAGAAATTAAAACTGCTGTTTTCTATGTGAACATATTTTAAAATGTAATTTATATCCTGTGATTCAAAAGCAAATCATTACTCCAGTCTTCAGTGCCACATGACCCTTCAGAAATCACTCTAATATGAGGATCTGATGATCCAGAAACATTTATGATTATTATCAGTGTTGAAAACAATTGTGTTTTAATGATGAAATAGCATTTTTGGACAGTCTGTTTGCAAAGTCATGTTTTGATTGGCTCATCTGAAACCATGAAGAATTCAGCTAGGCTAAAGGTACCATGACATATGTTTGTTCTGATATTCAGTCCAAATTATTCTCTGTTTTGTGATTGTTTCTAATGCAGTTTAGGCTGGTGTAATTTATCGATTATAACCGAAGTATTTACATCTGGCTTTTTTCATGGTTTTTATTTCATGCATATTGATGAGTGGAATTTTCTAAATGTGTTTGTTTGGTTCTGTATTTCTCTCACACTATATACGTTTGAAGGCTCAGAGTGTTTGCATTGTTTCAGTCAGTCTTGCATTCTCATCACAGTTAAAACTAAAACATATTTCCATCACGCTCTCGGAGCTCTCGTTGGTCTGAAAGCAATTATATCTGACCAGTGCTTTGACAAGAGCTTCTTTTCCATTAAGCTCTGAAACGCTCATGGTTTTGGCTCGTCTGCTGTGAGCGAGAGATTTATTCAGTTCTGCGGTCGGGAAAGAATGTTGGACCCACATCCACCTCGGCTTTGTTTTACACTGGGAGACGTTTCTTTCCTCTCCGAAGCAGAGAAAACCACAAGATTTTTACATGTTTCTGAAGATAATGCGAGTGGTTTCTGGCTGTCTGGCATGAACAGATTCCTGCACCCTCACATCAGGAGATTTTACCAAGTTAAAAACGCCATTAATATTTCCCATCTCAGACACTGAAATATGAGCATTAGTAACAGATGAGTCAAGTCACCTTATTTCTATAACACTGAAACAATACACGGTGTTTAAAACAGAACAGCACTAATGTTGAACAATAAAATTCATCGATTATTATAATCAACATTAAATTCAGCTGTAAAGCAACAATAGTGTCATGATTCAGATGATCAAATCAGTTTCAATAACAGTGTTGCTGAATTAGTGTCATTATTCATCTTAATTCTGTTCTCTGCATCTGTATGTTAATATTACCGTATTGACTTTTAAACCCCACTATTAACAGTGATGCATGACAGAGCAAATATATATTATAGCTAATATACATTACATTTGAAAGTCTGAACTGAACTGTATTATAAAAAGAACCATCTGTAAACCCAGCTAAAAAAAAAAAATCTTTTGATTGCTCCCATTAAGTTATGAAAACATTATTAAAAAAGTTTTATTTCGTGGTTAAGGTAACGTTCCATTTGATCTTTCTTCAAACATTAAGGAATCGTTACTTCAATGTTCTCTGAACATTTCGAAACAGTCGTCACATTCAAAAATGTTTCAACTGAAACATTTAAAGAATAACCGATAAATCTTTAGATATTGAAAGTCCATAACAGATATATTCCAATTCTTACATCATTTTTTATAGCGTTTATGCAAAAACAAAAATCTTGCCAATAAATTCCATCGTCCCAAGCACACAATAAAAAAGATGTTCTAATTATAATTTTTAGCCTAAATGACAGACTTGCGCATGTTGAACTGTATTTTCTAAATCATATTCCATGTTGAACAGTGCACATCTGAAGTGTCTCGGCTAATAACCCGAAGAACATAATTCATCATTAATCAGCTTTAATATCAGACTATCCGATCGGGCCAATAATGATAACTTTATACAGGTGAAACTCGAAAAATTAGAATATTATGCAAAAGTTCAGTAATTCAACTTAAAATGTGAAACATATATATTATATAAACTCATTACATGCAAAGTGAGATATTTCAAGCCTTTATTTGTTTATAATTATGATGCTTAAAGCTTATGAAAACTCCAAATTTAATATTAGAATATTGTGAAAAGGTTTTCATATCTGTAATCCATAATCATCACAATTATAACAAATAAAGGCTTGAAATATCTCACTTTGCATGTAATGAGTCTATATAATATATTAGTTTCACCTTTTTAGGTTGAATTACTGAACTTTTGCGCGATATTCTAACACCTGTAAATGAACATATCGTCTGATACCAATATATCGTGCATCCTAAACGTTTTGAGACAACTTTGAACAAACGTTCTCTTAACGTAACTGTTTGCGTTAGCTGGGTCCTGATGTACCTGCACTTTGGTTTGGTGCGTGTCTTCTCAACATACACGCCGGACTCCAGGTTCAGAGGTCGCAGCGTGACCTGAGGTCTGGGACCCCGGTGAACCAGACGACACATGGCCATCTGAGCCCCGCTCAGGGCAAACGCTTCCGTCGACATGATCCACAGTCCAGACAAACACCTGACAGTCACAATGATGGAGCTTCTGGAAGACTCAACCGGACTGGTCACATTCAATCAGTTTCAATATGTTGCCGTAACCAGAGCATCATCTTTCAGATCAAACCTCATGGTAATAACCAACACAAGCTGATAGATCTCAGATCAGGATCTGTTGAGGAACACCAACGCTGGACTAGCCTCCTTGAAATCCCGGTTTTAGGCATGAAACGACTGGTAGATCTTTCCTTCTGGACTCCACATATCCATGAGGATCAGAGAAACGCATCCAGCATGAACACACGGAGACGGAGACACTGATGGCACTAATTCTCCTGAAGGACACAGCAGATAATCCTGTCCCTGCTGACCCAATGAACTGCAGACATACAACTGATATCAGTCTAAAGACTCCATACTGGAAATTAATATACACGTGTTTCCTGAGAAAATTAGATTCTCTCACAATTCCCCCGTGATGGAAATCCATCTATGTGTGTGTTTAATACGCTTAACCATGTGTGTGTTCATAAGTGGACAGCATTGCTGAGTATTTCCTCCTTAAAACTGCAGTGAACCAAAGACAGTCTCAAAAACACGAAATCGCTGGTGTTTCTGACGTCACAAACCACCTTGTAACCAATCAGATCAACGTGTGATTGCGACAACCAGTGGATCTCTGAGTGGAGGCGGGGCTCATTTGCATATTTATAGAACGATCAGTTCCAGTCCTTAATACTGATTGGCCAAACAGCATTCAATCAGAACAGTTCGAATCACTCTCCTTATAGCTCACCACTGACTCTTTCTGCACATTACATCAGGTGAACCATTAATGAGTGAAGTCATTGAATCATTCACTCGACTGATTTGTTAAAAAAACATTGATATATTAAGGAACGAAACAAGCTGCACGAACAAGTCATTGAATCATTCACTCGAACGATTTGTTCAAAAACACAGATTCATTAAAGAGCGAAACAAGCTGCACGAACGAGTCATTGAATCATTCACTCAACTGATTTGATCAAAAACATGTGATATCAGTAAGGAACGAAAACAAGCTGCACAAATGAGTCATTGAATCATTCACTCAACCGATTTGGTTCAAAAACACAGATTCATTAAAAAACGACACAAGCTGCACAAATGAGTCATTGAATCATTCACTCGAACGATTCTGTTCAAAAACACGGATTCATTAAAAAACGACACAAGCTGCACGAACGAGTCATTGAATCATTCACTCAACCGATTGTTCAAAAACATTGATATATTAAGGAACGAAACGCTGCACGAGCGAGTCATTGAATCATTCACTCGAACGATTTGTTCAAAAACACAGATTCATTAAAGAGCGAAACAAGCTGCATGAACAAGTCATTGAATCATTCGCTAGACTGATTTATGCAAAAACGCAGATTCATTTAAGGAACGAAAAGAAGCTGCTACGAATGGAGTCATTGAATCATTCACTCAATTAATTGGTTCAAAAACACAGATTCATTAAAGAACAAAACATGTTGCACAAATGAGTCATTGAATCATTCACTCAACCGATTTGTTCAAAAACATTGATATATTAAGGAGAACGAAACAAGCTGCACGAACGAGTCATTGAATCATTCACTCGAACGATTTGTTCAAAAACACAGATTCATTATGGAATGAAACTATAAACGAGCCGTTTTACTCAACGGATTTGTTAAAAAATACTGGACATATAATATCTTGAAATGAACTTTATTGATCAGGCAGTGTGTGTGTGTGTGTGTGTGTGTGTGTGTGTGTGTGTGTGTGTGTGTGTGTGTGTGTGTGTGTGTGTGTGTGTGTGTGTGTGGTGTGTGTGTGTGTGTGTGTGTGAACTGCAGCCTACAGGCAGTGGCGCTCTTGTTCATGTCGTGTGTGTGTGATATTATTCTGCTCTATTAACACCTGCAGGCTTTGAAGTCTTGATATTGAGTGTGTGTGTGTGTGTGTCACACACTGAGAGGCTTAGCAGGTCATTATGCGGTGCAGGAAGTGTGTCACAAAAAGGCCATCGTTTCCCCGACATGCACACGTCTGATCTCAGCCGCAGGAGTGTGTGTGAGACACCCGTCGTCTAGTGTCACAACTCTCAATTAAGTGAAAGGCCGAGATCCGGCATCAATCTTTAACGCTTTCACAGCGAGTGTGTTCATCACACTGAGTCTCACACACGCGTGCAGTGTTGAAGGATTCAGTGGATCTGAGATGAATTCTACTGGATGATTCTTTTTTTTTTAAACGTTAAAGGGAAATACAGAGACATTTGAATCTGTGAAACACAAAGATCACAATTCTGCATCTTATTTCACATATCAATCATCTTTCTAATACATTAAGAATCCTTTTCAACAGTTTTGATGTTTTTAGAGTTTTGCGATTGTTTTGTATTTAAGTTAGAGAGTCTTATAACATCTTCAAATCAGTGGAAAATAGTCTAACATTTCGTTACAGTGGATATACATTTTGCTTTAAATATATGATACTTTCCAAATAGAATGAGAAGTTTAATTATATTATTCATTTCCAATAAATCTGAGTTTCTTCAGGATGAATTTGCCTGATTTGTTTGATTAATGAGACTCGGCCACACAGATGCTCTTTCTAATGGTCTCGAGGATTATTCTCTGGCTAATCCAGATCTACAGCTAATGAGATTAGGAACAACTAGGATTAAAGTGGAGCAATTAGTTTATAGCTCAATGAAACCAGGGTACACACACACACACACCAGCTGAATATGAGCTGCCGTTTACTATCACGTTCCAGTGTGTTTAATGTTTTTAATGTGTCTAATTGTAATTGATATATTGAATATAAAATATATAAAATATGATATATTGTAATTATTAATTAAATCAAAGTACTTTTCAAATTGTATTTCATAAACCAACATCTTTATGGGGTTTCAAATCAAAATGTGATTTTCTGTTACAGAACAGGGCATTGATTTTATGCAGGACTTAAAAATGAATTGGGAAATAAATTATACATCAATATTCCTATGAAATATCAGATATTATTATTAAAATGTTGCCAATTATTACTCCCATTATTACACTTCTTTATTTTATTACATGTTGCCCTGAGAACACATTAATATGCAAATTAGATACAGTGTGTAGATACAATCTATTGGATGGGAAAATTCATTTATGGCCATTTTATCCACATTTTGCATTAAGTAAAATGGTATATCGATGTTATATCTTACATAGTTGAGAATCATTTTTATACAAATTTTGCTTTAAAAACCCAAATTTATTGGTGAATGAAAAAAAAACATTGTTTTTGCCTATACATGTAATTACACATAATATTATTTATTTTATTATTTTCAAAAAGGGTTTTTTTAACTATTTGTTCCTTTTGCTCTAAAGAAAGTGATGACATGATAATAATGAAATACTGAATAAAATGAAACGCTGTGTCTGAGGAGGGTTTACACGAGAGCAGAAGTGTGACAGGCGCGGACGAGTGTGTCGTTAAAAGAGCGTTTGTGGAGCTGTGTAACGAGGTCATGTGTCAGTGACATCATCAGAGCGATGGTTGCTCTGTTCATTAACCCTGGTAAAAAACAAGTTAAACACCCAACCATGTAAAGAAAAGAAAAATCAATTCTGATTTCACTTTCATAAATCAGGTCACTGCGCTGAACTGATGACCTCACTCATTCATGAACAGGCATTTGTTGCATGAATGCAGAAAGAACATGATGTAAGTGTATAACATGCATATTGTCAGTCAAGTTATGAATATATATACATAATATATAATAAAAAAAATATATTTAATTTTTTTTTTAAAAGCCGGCCTGTGGGTCAGGAGGACACATCGCACACATTAATCACGATTAATCACAACCAAAATAAAAGTTTGTGTTTACATAATATATGTGGGTGCACTGTGTGTAATTATGTATATATATACACACACATACATGTATATTTAAGAAAAAGTCAGTGAACATCAACACTAGGAGGCGCTACACTCATACACACACACTTTAATTGAAGCACATAGCAGTTCAAGTTAATTAGTAATCATTTCTGAGTGAACAATAGTTTCTACTTTATTTCTTCTTTCAGTACACAAGTTTGTGTTTTGTGAAGGTGCAAAAACACACAGCGAGTCAAAACACTCTTCCATCTCTCTCTCTCTCTCTCACACACACACACACACATGTTGGTGCAACAGCATTATGAGGACTCTCCATAGGCGTAATGTCCTTTTAAAGGACTTTTGAAATGTCCTCATGAACCACCAAGTTGTAATACCAGTGTAATACACATGTCATTATACAAACTTGTGTCCTCATAAGTCACATAAACAAACCCATGTCTCTCTCTCTCACACACACACATACACACACAGTCTCTGTCACAGTGTCTCCTATATCTCACACACTCACTCTGTCTGTCTGTCTCTCTCTCACACACACAGACACACACACTGTCTCTGTCACACACACGCAATCTGTCACTCACACACACACACACACACACACATGTCAGTCTCTCTGTCCATCTGACAGCGGTGTCTCCAGGATAATGATGCCCACGTCTACAGAGCTCCACACACACACACACACACACACACACACACAGGCCCTCCTCGCCAGCAGACCCCCGTTTATTCTCCTCCCCCGTTAAGCTCTTTCTGTCAGTCTGTCAGTGTGTGTGTGTGTGTGTCCCTCGTTCATCTCCTACCTCGAGTGTATCCTCTTGCTGTGCAGATCCAGAGTCCGCCGACTGAGCCATGATGATCCGTGGAGAAACTCCTCTTCCTCTGGGCTCAGTCTGAGCAGACGCACTTCGGTCCTGTGAGTGTGTGCGTGTGTGTGCGTGTGTGTGTGTGTGTGTGCAGCAATGGCAGCTGCCGAGGAAGTGAGGTATTGTGCAAATACACCATAAAAGGAAAGTCCCTCCTCTCTCAGTGACGCTGCGAGCAGGAAGCATGATGTGTGTGTGTAGAGAGAGTGTGTGTGAATGTTCCTCATACACACTACTGTACATGCATGCAATATCCGACCTCTTTCTCATTCACATTCCCCTGCATAATAATATATTTGTACATGTATATGTGTTTATACATGCCCAATTCACACACAGTGTTGATGTTGTAATGTAAAACACTGTATGTGGATACGGGACAGGACAGGTTTAGGGGGAGGTTATCGCGTTAGTTAATGTGTCGTATCGAATAATTCACCTAAAGTCTCCCTGTAGACAATCATTTATCTCTTCAAACTCATCTTTGATCTCCAAAATTACAAGTTTAAACGTCTTCATGCCTTAAAATATCTTGAATGTAACTCGACACCCTCGCCTCATTTAGTATGCGCGGTTCTATGAATATGCAAATGAGCCCCGCCTCCACTTCAGAGATCCACTGGTTGTCGATCACAAGTTGATCTGATTGGTTACAAGGTGGTTTGTGACGTCAGAAACACCAGCGATTTCAAAGCGTGTTTTTGAGACTGTCTTTGGTTCACTGCAGTTTTAAGGAGGAAATACTCAGCAATGCTGAACACTTATGAACACACACATGGTGTGTCTTTAAATATTAGTAACATAGTGTTTATTGATGATCAGCCTCTGTCAAAATCTCACCTGGGTTCACATATAAAATGTGTTGCTAAACTTTGATGTCAAAATGATGATGTCACTGGTTCTTGCGTTCAAATATGTGGGATGAGAAAGAGATTGGATTTAGCATATGCATATTGAGCATATATGAATATATACAAGTCATATTGGTTAATGTTATGATATCTTAATAGTGTTTTGGGTTATTTTAGTAGTTGTTGAATTTAAAAGAGCTGGAGATTCTACAAAAGCGATTCATTCTTGGGTGAACTATGGCTTTTAATGAGTTTTTAGCCTATCAGATGTCTCATAGTCATTAGCTATAAATTAAAACGCGGGCAAATTTGATTTAAAAAAAAAAAATCCTAATGAGTTCAGACTCAGATCTCTGGCTTTTGACATTGATCTAAAGTGTCTGTTATTGTCACACAGATATGTTGTGTTTGGTGTACACACACTGACAAACCCTCATTCTGATCAAACCCGAGAGGCACACACACACACACACACACACACACACACACACACACACACACTGCTCTTTGAGTTCATGTCTGATAATGTCACCTTGAGCGTGTGTTAAACTAAAGACTTGTTGCTTCTTGTGCGTGAAGATCCTGAACTGATTCTTAAAGCGATAGTTCACCCAAAAATGAAAATTATGACATAATTCATCAAGCCATACTAAGGGTATATGATTTTTTTCCCAGACGAATACAATGAGTTATGAAACACCCTTGCTCTTCTAAACATTATGGCAGTGAATGGTTCGCTTCATGTACGCGAGTCGAAGCCAGTGATTATAGTTTATAAAGTTATGAATGTGGATATTTTTATTAACCCCTGAGTCGCTTGGATTACTGTTGTGATGAATGGATCCGCTTTTGGGGCTCTTAGGCACTCCCATTATAAAATCTGTAATTACTTAATTATAATTTTATTTTATGTACCTTTAATTTACTAGATTTTATCAATAAATGATATACATTCTTCACATTAAATCAACTGAAGTTCAAAATAACTCCAATACATTCATAAATCAGCTGTAAGTACCTCACACTGAGACTCTGCCGACCTCTTGTGGAAATACACAATATGACATGATATCTCATGCCTATAGATGGCCTTTTACAGTGTAAAACCATTTCTTCAATGGAAAGTCCCCAGAAAACCAAACCCATTTTCCACTGAAACATTATTGTGAAATGTTCCCTTAACTTCTTGTTTATGGCTCGTATCACTGTATGTACAGTATCAGCTGTCTCTCTCTGCTCTCTGCTGTTTTCCTTCATGATGTTGGTCATGTCTGTCTGTGGCTCTTTGTCAGGAATCAGGAGAACAACATCTGTGTGCGCATTTATTTCTGTTTGTGTTTCACTCGCGGGTCTTTCATGACACTTTGGTGACTTGAAATCATCTGGACTTGCTAGCCTAGCAGCATTCACAGTGTGTGTTATGAAATGTGCAGTTTCTGGTGGAGAGTCTGGCATCGGTGTGTTTGCATATCCTCCACTAGAGGGCACGATGGATCTGTGCAACACACGCATTCTCCCAAAGCCAACAGTGAATGCATTGGTTATTTTATAGTGAAAATGTTGGTTATAATCGGTTATAATACGAGCAATATCACACGAGTAGGCTGTAGGTCATATACTGTATACAGCTATGATATTGCTTTTGGGTTTATACAACAGTTCGACAGAAGAAAATGAGTAAATACTGTAAATAAGAAACAACGAATGTCTTTAAAATCACTATTTTGTGAGGAACTAGCCTACTTCTTTCCGCCACTGATTCAAATCTCAAGTGGACAGTTTGACAGCTCACTTTAAAAGTAGTAACAAGGACATTGAGTCGCTTCGCTTTATTGAAGTTTGTTGAAGCAGTAGGCCTACTGACTCAAGTTATAGGCCTACTCGTGAATAAGTCACGGATGAACAAGGGCGTTGTTAGGCACACACGCGAAGCTTATTGCTTTTATAAATGGTTACCACAAGACAAATATTAAAGCCAAAATAACCTGTATCAAATTTCATGAAGTAATATCACTAAGCCTTAATTCCGCTGAAAAAAATAGTCCCTGCCGTGAACAGCAACAGAAGTTATTATTTCTCCATTGGATGGCGACAGAGACTGACTTTATGAGTGAGCCATTTAGTATAGAGATTAGAGAAGACTTTTAAATTGAAAGGACTGAAACTTGTCAACACGGAGAAGCAACTGAGATGCAACTGACAAATGACTCCGTGTGGGACAGGGAACAGCGGACATTTTATTACGAATATAGAACTGACCTGAAGGAAAATGCTATATCTACTGTAAATGCAAGTACACTCCCTTACGGTACTTCGATTTATCAGAAACAGTATCAATGAGAGCATGTTTATGTTGCTAGGGCTGTTGTAGTGATACATAGAAGATATCTACAATATAGACATTGAACCATTGGGTGAAGCGAAAATGCGTGTTTGATCTGAATTTAAGTAACACCGGCTGCGTTCAGCTCGGACACAACGTTGCACAACGTTTTTTAAACAGAAACGGTGATGCGTTGAACAGCCCGTTCTGATGACGCAAGAGTTGCAACTTATGGAGCCCGATAAGGCCATTCTCGGTGTTCTTTGTGAGAATTTTCGGAGCCTAATGAAGTCAGCTATAAATATGTGTCACTTGCCTGTATACGGGCAATCTAAAATTTCCTTCTCTATATTACTATTAAATCCTAATCTAATCATGACAAACTATATATCGCTTGGAAAGGTCCAAGACTCCTAAATAGATATTTTAGCGCTGTTTCTTTCTTACAAATTATAAATGAACAGTAATATATAAATTTATGACAAGAGTACGCCTCTAAAATCAACGTCGTTACAGGAGTTTTTGACCTTTGTCACAAAAAGTCGACACACACACTTTTAATAATTGAAACTTTGGTTTTTAGTGTTAAAATTTCAGTAATAAAACATAATTAGTATTTGTCAATAAAAAAAGATAAAATTATATTTTAAAAAGTAAGGTAAGAAGTCCTCTAGAAAGTATAATATTATATATATAAATATATATATATATATATTTTTAATATTATATCACATATTTTAGTAGTTATCATAAATTCAGGTATCATTTGAAAGCGTACGAACTCAGAATTCATCCTGTGAAAACCGTTTTGAATTTGGACGTTGCGTTACCATAGAAACGTTTTTTTTTTTTTTTGTATTAGTCCCCTCCCCTTTTGGGCATCATCTTTCATAATTTATTATCAAAACCTTTTCTAATCTTGACAAAACACATATTGTCAGAAAGGTCTGAGTCTCAAGGTTCCATATTTTGTGACAGAAGTGATATTTGGATAGAAATTTATTAATTTGTTATGGTAGAATGCATACAATTAAATTAAATGGAATTCAATGGCACCCGGTGGCTATTTTTGGTATAACGCCTAAACAAAATCTCATGGGAACTTCAAAATTTGTGATATCAACTTTAAATTTGGAGCACAACTTGGTTAGATATATAGCTTTCATTTTATAGTAAAACATATTTTGTAAAATATTTGTTTTATATTAAAAAAATATATTAATAAATTATATTTGATTTACTGTAAATTAAAGTTAAACAAGTTAACTTTATTTTGAAGATAAACAGAGGGTAAGATAGCTTCCGTAACATAGTAAGGCAGACAAAAAAACACAAGGAGAATAGAGATAGGCTAGTATGCAAGCAAAGCAATATAACGTACTTACTAGTCCAAAAGCATGACAGCCAAGTCCGCATGGGTTCGCCCCGTCCTCCTCCTTCAGCTCACGCCAGAAAACACTGGCCCAAATGTTGATCCTCGTTCTGCCTTTAACACCATCACTTTCTCTTTTTCTCTTTTTGCTTTCGTCCGATAAAACCTTTGCTTTCTTGTTTTTCTGTGCTGCTTCGGCCATGACTATAACATTTCGCTCGCATGTCTGATTTTTAGGAAGTGGGGTGGTGGAAGTGACGTATATGCCGTCAAGCAGTCGAATTTTGTAGTTCTCTTTGTTCGCGGGTTACTACCCGAAACCTGACGTTTAAAAGTACGATTAAAAAACACGTGTCATTCACACATATTGTAAGTCGATGTACCATCACACAAGACTTGGAAATATATTATGAAGGTTGAAAAGTTACCTGGTGTTACTTTAATTACTTTATTTTTTATACCAGATGAAAATAGGAGATTGTTGTCAGGTTTTGGTCACTTCTGGGTAGAAATTTGTCCCCAAAATATAGTTAAGTAGGCACACACACACACACACACACGCACACACACACACACACAGAGATCCAGTGATCCCAGCGGATTAGGCATCGCATCATATGTAGTTTATGAGCTCTTAACAATGACACACTTCAGGTTCTCTGACAGAAACACAATCCAAACATGCGTCTGGAGGGGGGGAGAGAGAGAGATATAGAGGATATAGAGAGAGAGGGGGGGGTGTTGTCTTTCACTCTGAGAAATAATGCGAGTGTGTTCAATCTGTCGTGGCGCGTGGCGTGACTGAAGTCCTATTGTTTCAGCAGCATCTTGTGACACTGGCGCCAAACACGCACACACACACACACACACCCCATCATAAGGAAATAATTATTGTATGTGTTTGTCGCTAATCTGCTCCATCAGTCCGGAGTGGCCGACGGGGTTTAAGGATCTCTTTATTTAATGAATCTTAAGAGGAATCGAATCATCTGTTCATTCAGCTCAACTCTTGTTCTTTTAATTCCCTGTTTAAGAAACGGAGTGTGTGAATGCGGGGCAAACAGGGGATACGCCGCAGCTTAAACGGATCATTCCTTAATGAGCCTGGAGGAAATGCAGGTCTTCATCTGAATAAACACCGTGTGTGTGTGTGTGTGTGTGTGTGTGTGTGTGTGTGTGTGTGTGTGTGTGTGTGTGTGTGTGTGTGTGTGTGTGTGTGTGTGGTGTGTGTGTGTGTGTGTGTGTGTGTGTGTGTGTGTGTGTGTGTGTGTGTGTGTGTGTGAGGGATTTACAGTGAACTTTCTGCATTGAGTTAAATAGACCCAAACCCTTCACAGATTCTCTCAGACTCCAAACATCTGCACATTCAGGAAAAGCTGCACACACACACACACTTTTGGAAACTTGGACACACGTGGACCCAAAAACACTGCTGTAATCTGCGGAGAAAGTAATCTTTTTACGATTAGAGTTGGGTTTAGTGCCGCAGTTTTACCGTTATTGAAAATGTCATAAATTTGATCCTTGATGATTTTTATATCAGAGAGAAACAACAGAGATCACACACACACACACACACACACACACACACACACACACACACACACTGAAGATGGAGAATATCAACTTAATGTGTTTAAATATACACAATATTTCCAATCTAGACTCTATACTGAGGATGAGTGGCGGTGTGTGTTATAGTTCACTCTGTCTGACCATTCCCTGTGTGTGTGTGTGTGTGTGTGTGTGTGTGTGTGTGTGTGTGTGTGTGTGTGTGTGTGTGTGTGTGTGTGTGTGTGTGTGTGTGTGTGTGTGTGTGTGTGTGTGTGTGTGTGTGTGTGTGTGTGTGTGTGTGTGTGTGTGTGCGCGTGTGTGTGTGTGTGTGTGTGTGTGTGTCCATGTGTGTGTATATCCATGCATGTGTGTGTGTCCATGTGTGTGCGTGTGTGTCCATGTGTGTATATCCTTGTGTGTGTGTGTGCATGTGTTTTTCCATGTCCATGTGTGTGTGTGTGTGTGTGTGTCTGTGTGAGAGAGAGTGTATGTCCATGTGTATGGGTGTGTCAGTGTGTGTGTTTGTATATCAATACTGTTTGTGGGAGAGAGAGTGAGTGTATGGGAGTGTGTGTGTGTGTGTCCATGTGTGTGTCAGTGTGTGTGTTTATATCTCATAAGTGTTTGTCACACATAAGTGTGTTTGTGTATCTTCATAACTCCAGCTTGTGTTCTGGGTTTGTTTTCTATCACAGGAAAGAAACAGCGGCTGTTTTCATCAGGCGTGTTGTGCATTCGTGTCACATCATCATCTTCATCATCTTCATCATCATCATCATCATCATCATCACAGCTCATGACTGCTGCGAGCGGAAGAAAAGGCCAAGACTGAATGAGATTTCGGTAAGCTGATTGGAGGTTTATACGACTCTGAGTCTCTGATTTCGTTTGTTTCTCTGTCCAGTAAAACCATCTGTCGTTACTGGTCTTTTAATGCTCAGCTCTTGTTGTTCTTCAGATCATATTTCTTAGTAATATTGTGTTTTTGAGAGACATGTGGAGATCTGGCTTCATTCCTCCACACTGAGTCTAATATACAGCCATTCAGTCTGGAACATGTTTACCAGATGACACGTTCACACACACACACACACACACACACACACACACACACACACACATATCAGGCAAACTGACCATCTGAACCTGTACGCTTCTACAAACTGTGTGTGTGTTTGCATATGCGTGTGTGTGTGTTTTTGTTTGCGTGTGTGTGTGTGTGTTTGTTTGCGTGTTTGTTTGCATATTTGCTTATGTTTGTGCTTGCGTGTGTTTGCGTTTGTTTGTGTGTTTTTCTGTGTGTGTGTGTATAGCCGGGTTTGTCATAGCATGTTTCTTATTATTTTTCATCATTGGTAAAATGAATGTGTAACATGTCAAAAAACAGACCACAAAAGGTTACACATTATTTTAAGGTGTCCTTGATAATTATAGATTTAAGTGTATTAATTAACAACTTGTACTGGCGTTAAGATTAAAGTGCAAACTTTTAATTGTTATCATAAAATTAGAATTTCATTATCGTTAATGATAAACATAAATGTAATTTGTTTTTTCCCACATTAATTTCATATAGTACAATTATGTGATTTTGCTGGATTTTGTAGCAATAATACAGTGTTTACTTCTTACTTTGATTTACCACAAAAGAAGTAACATTATAACATGACCATATGACTGATTAACATGTTTTCTGATCTAAAATACAATGTTTTTCATATAAAAGTGATTTAATTTTTTTTATATATAATTTTTGAGTTTGACAACAAACACCATAAAACACAGCTTTACAGCATAGCTCAAAACATAGGCTAATGATAATTATATAAACATTAACTCTCAGTCTTTATTCACATTTGTCTTATGGTTTCTCAATAGAAGTATAGAATAGAATATCGCAGTGTGACAACATGCCCCGCCTGCATCAGCATTAAAGAACGATCTCAACTGTTAAATAACAGATATAAGATTAAAATAATAACAGATTTCTCTCATTTTAAATAAACACAAACACAGAGATGAAAAATTAACATATTTTGCTATGGATAAATAAATGTCCATTTTAATTTTGTCACAATGTTTTCCTCTATATAGTGTTGATATGGCAACTACACACACTCAGTTTCATCATCACGTGTGGAAAGTTTTAAAGCATGTGTGTGTGTGTTCAACGCGTTCTCACTCCTATTCATATTTACTCAGATTCATTCGCACCTTCATCGCATGCAAATACTGTATTTCTGCTCGTTTCTCTCTGAATAGCACATACAGTAGACTAAACACAGTGAACTCTTGAAGCCCTCGCCTTTGTTTCGCTCTCTGCCATAGAGAGAGTTATGCGATATGCATTGAATGTCACTGGTCAAGCCACCAAACCAATTTACCTAATGAGAAAGTTGCAAATCCTCGCAAAGCCAAAGCCAGCAAGAAGAGAGAGAGAGAGAGAGAGAGAGAGAGAGAGAGAGCTGAACGATGAGCTGGAAAATCCCACGCATTGTTTTCATTCCGGTCCGTACATCTTTGGGATCCGCTCGCGAAACAAGACTTTTAGCCCTTCTCTAAAACCTTTTAAAACTCCCAGCCAAGCTCACAATCCCAAGACAATTCCCCGACCGGCACACAAGCTCCTTTGGCTAATGGCCATTTTGCCTTGAGTCGCAGTGCGGTTAATGCGCGTTACGAGTTCCCGCCCGATGCTGTAATCTGACTAGAGAAGTTTCCCGCGCTAAACGAGATATTGACCCTCGTGTACAAAGACAAAATATAGTGGACTTGGGGATCAACGAATGGGGATGAATTTCAAATGCGCTGGCGATGATTTCACGCATCTTAACATAATCCGTATTGTTTTTACTTTATTGTATTATTATGCTTATTCTTTTGCCTCCTTGTGCTTGTTTTTCTGCCTCTTGTTTTTATGGGCTGCAAAACAAGAAGGAATGATGTCATATCTTGATAGGATCACAAGATGTTGTTCTACTGGAAACCACTGACTTTATATGGAATATGAATGAAGATTAGCTTTGAATAATGTAAACAATGATGATGTTTTGATGGGTCACAAACAGCACAGACTAAAAAATAATACAAGCAAATTGTCATGCAGAATCTTTGGCAAACTATCAAGGTTATCTCAAAGTTATGAACGCAGTTATGTTAATAGAACATTTGTTCAAAGTTAAATTGTCTTTAATAACCTTATCAAAAAATTAGCACAAATGTTTTTTTTTTAATCATTAACGGTTTTAGTTGGATAATCTACCACTTAAATGGTATTGTTTAAGAGCGTTTCATAATGTTTGAAGTATGATATTGGAAAGTCCACCTGTAGTAAATCATTTTATCACTTAAAACTCATCTTTAATCTCCAAAATATCATATTAAAACATTTTAACTTTTAAAAAATGTCTTAAAATCGCTTGAATGTTACTCTACACCTCGCTTCATTTAGTATGCACGGTTATATGAATATGCAAATTAGCCCCGCCTCCACTCAGAAATCTGGTTGACGATCACAGTTGATCTGATTGGTTAAAGGTGGTTTGTGACGTCAGAAACACCAGCGATTTCAAAGCGTGTTTTTGAGACTGTCTTTGGTTCACTGCAGTTTTAAGGAGGAAATACTCAGCAATGCTGTCCACTTATCAACACACACATGGTTAAGAGTATTAAAAATACCACATACACACATAAACAACATTAAACACTTGATTTTTAACACAGGGGGACTTTAGCAGACTCCTTCCCAAAATAGTCACATTTTACCAAACATATTGCACTATTTTATGTAAATAAATCTTTTTCTGAACTTGATGTTCTACATTTGTTTAGTGTGTCAGAAATGCACTTTCTGAATGCGAGTAAAACAATCTCAAAGCAGTTCTGAAAAGTGATTTGCTCTCTGGACAACAACACTTGTGGGAAAACACTTGTTAATGCAAGTGATGCAATCGTGAGTTCAGGACTGAAAATGTAATCCATATAAGCGTGTGGCAGTGAGGAGGACTGACGCCACATTAAACGCCTCCACCAGTTAAATCCCTCAAAGCAGAGACACACCAGTCTTGTCCTCAGTGTGTGTGAGCGTCAGCTGAGGATCTCAATGCTGAAAATAACAACACTGACAAGAAACTATACGAGTGGGGGCTTTGAATCATTTGTTTGGAGGCAGTCGTTCGGAGTGTGTATCAAAGTGCAAAAGTCATGTGATTTCTTTTAATGCATGTTTTGCTTTGCATTTACACTGTTTTAACAGCAGCAAAACCAAGGGCACGAGGAAACTCAACAAGACGCAGGTGAACAATATAATCAATCAGTAACCATGGAAACAAGCTAAACAATTATTTTCTTTTGTGAATTCCACGAGCGGTACGCCTGTCTGACGGGAAGAGAGAGAGAGAGATTTACTGTTTTCTGTAATGTTAGACACTTCACAAATGTATGATTGAAACAATAAGAGCTTGGGATTGTGTGTATTTTCTGGCGTGTGTTGCGTTACCTGTGGAGGAGAGCAGATGCTGAAGAGACTCGAGCGGATACGGTTACCGCCGTTGCCATGGCAGCAGGTTTACCATCACAAAAGTAACCTTCTGACTAACTCATGTTTCAGCAGATGGAGCCAAACCAGCACACACATCTCACTGTTCTTACACTTTACCAACACTATATACACACTGGGTAGCAGATATGTTTCTTAAACATTAAAAAACTAAAGCAATGTTTAACTGTAAAATGGAGATAAAAATGAGTAAAAACAATACTAGCATATTTTGACAAAACCTTTGGAGAAAATGAGTAAAAAATGGAACTAAATTTCAGTGTAATTAATCAGTAGAAAGTATAATTCAAATTAGTGAAAAATATAATAGCGTCTCTCTAATAGTTAAATGAGTAAAACAAATTAAAAAAAGAATTTAGTAACTGAAATAAAGCTGAAATTAAATACAAATATTAGATTCAACTTAAATCAAATTTACATAAAGATTAGAAATGTTGCCTTGGCAATTAACTGAAATAAAAATAAATTAAAGTTAAAAAGGAAAGGTTTTTAAAAAAAGAAAGCTGAAAATATTATATATATATATATATATATATATATATATATATATATATATATATATATATATATATATATATATATATATATATATATATATCACATGTATATTTTCTGAAGAAAAGTGGTGTGCACCGTGGTAAAACTTTGTACTTGGTTTGTTGATAGGTGGTTGCTAGGGTATACTGGTTGGTTGCTAGAGTGTTGTGAATGGTTGCAACAGTGTTACTAGTTGTTCTTAAGGTATTCTGGCTGGTTGCTATGGTGTTGCTAGGTGGTTTCTAGGTTTGTTCTGGATGGTTGCACTTAATGGTGTTACTAGGGGGTTACTAGAGTGTTCTGGGTGGTTGCTATGGTGTTGTTAGAGTATCATGTGTGGTTGCTTGGATGTTGCTAGGCAGTTGATAAGGCATTCTAGGTGGTTGGTAGGGCGTTGCCTATGGTATAATGGGAGGTTGCTAAGGTGTTTTGGGTGGTTGCTAGGTTGTTACTTGGTGGTTCCTACGGTATTCTGGCTGGTTGCTATGGTATTGCTAGGGGGTTTCTAGGATTGTTCTGGATGGTTGCAATGGTGTTGGTGGTTGCTACAGTGTTCTAGGTGGTTGCTTTTATTGTTGCAAGGGTATCATGTGTGGTTGCTTGGGTGTTGCTAGGCAGTTGATAAGGTGTTCTAGGTGGTTGGTAGGGCATTGCTATTGTGTTATGCGAGGTTGCTATGGTGTTACTAGGTGGTTGCTAGGTTGTTACTAGGTTGTTGGTAGGGCATTGCTATGGTGTAATAGGAGGTTGCTATGGTGTTTTATGTGGTTGCTAGGGTGTTACTAGGTGGTTCCTAAGGTATTCTGGCTGGTTGCTATGGTTTCTAGGTTTGTTCTGGATGGTTGAAATGGTGTTACTTGGTGGTTGCTACAGTGTTCTGGATGGTTGCTATGGTGTTGCTAGGGTATCATGTGTGGTTGCTTGGGTATGGCTAGACAGTTGATAAGGTGTCCTAAGTGGGTTGGTAGGGCGTTGCTATGGTGTTATGGGAGGCTTCTGTGGTGTTATGCAGTTGCTAAAGTATTCTAGGTGGTTGCTAAGCAGTTGCTGAGGCATTCTGGGTGGTTGCTATGGTGTTGCTAAACCAGAGCAAAGCAGCTTGTCTGCGCAACACCAGCTCGTGTTTGTCTTGTGCCTGTCCCACTTCCATAAAGAAGCGTCTTTTATCCCTTCAGTGTCAATGGATGATCTGCGCTAAATGCTGGATTATCAGAAGGAATTGAATGGGATCCCAGAAATCCTGAGTTTTTTTCAGAAGCATCAACATAAATCACTGTGAACTCCTTTAATGCTAAACTTCAACTGTACGATCTGTCAGAGAAATCCTGATGTACAGCTCTTTATTTTACAGTGTCAATTAACATGTTACTTGCTGAAGTAATGCAGTAAATGGTGCATAATTACAGCACCAAATCCTAATCCTAGTAGTTCATTACTCTTTCTCACTGCTTTAAATGTATATGTTGTGTCAGGTGTTTCTGAACTGAGCTCCCAGTGACTGCATGAATTGAAAAGTAATGGGTTGTTGAAATTTTAACAATACCATTTTTGACATGTGAACAACTTGAATTTACATACAAAATAATTTGAATGCATTTATTAATCAAATGTAATGTCAGTTTCAACATTTACAAACACATAATTGAAATCAAACGTTGTCTCTGTGCAATATCATTTAATTCTAACAATGAGAATTTGTGTTGTCCTATTGTTAACAAATACTACAAAGAACATGAGTTTAGGTGGAAAAACACAATGCATGAAAATATGAAATATAGCTTGAATGCAATGCAAGTCACTTCAGATAAAAGCTTCTACAAAATGTATTGCATCATTTTTGATGAATGCATAAGTGTATGTGCTTCTGTGTTTGATCTCACACTGGAAATATATATACTGTATATATTTTTTCTTAGCATTTTTGTCTTGTTTCCAGTCCAAACATCTCCAAATTTTGAAATCAAGGTGCATTTACTAAAGGAGTTTTGTTTTCTGGAGAAATAAATCAAAATAAAGTGAGTTTTTGCTTAAAACATGTACAATTATCTGCCAATGATCTGTTTGAATTAAGATTATTTTTCTGTAAAATGCAATATTTTTTGATCATTTTGCATGTTTTATGCAAAAACTCACTTAGTTTTGATATTTCCCCATAAACAAGACATAATATCTGTATTTTACTCTGCGTCTTAATTTAAGAACTTTGAATGTTTGGACTGGAAACGAGACAAAAATACTGAGTAGCATGTGTGCAGGGATGAGGATGAGGATGAGCAACTGTGGATATTGAAGTCAGGAGTTGTATTGTTTAGTCTCCTCCAGGAAAGTGGGTCATGAGTCTGAGACTGTGGGATTATGGGTCGGGAGACATGTGATTCCCAAATCCTGCTGTCCGTGGAAAGAAAAGAAAAACACGACACGTCCCCCCTTGACCCAGACCACCTCCTCTTCACAACACACACACACACACACGAGACCCGAGGAAACACCCCGCAATCCCATCAAAACAATGACGAATGTAAATTAGCAATGTTGCTGTAATCCGGCTTGTGTTTTATACTAATGTTCATTAACATGCTCTTCGGTGTGATCACGAGAGCGGCGGATGAATTGTTTTCTAATCAAGAGTGGCTCTGCAATAATGACATCTAATAATGATGAATGTGTGTTTCTGATCCCTGAGCCCAGTCCGTCCGGATCCACTGACACACGGCGTGATTAGGAAGCTGATAAATTACAAATAATAAATACATTAATTTCCGAGCTGATGCGTGACATCCATCATTAGCTCAGATGACATTGGCGGAGTGGAGGTTAAAGGATGGACGCAGCACAGATTAAGGCTTTGCGTTAAACGCGTGATTTACATAAAAAGCATAAATATATTAAAAAATAAAATGATGCATGATAATGCATGACTGGACTTTGGTAATTTCGTTTGTGGGACATTTTTGCATTGATTTCATTTATTTATTTTATTTTTTTTTTGCATGATTGTCATACAGACCAACAGATGAGACATTATCACGTGAATATGTTCATGAAGTCCCCCTGTGGTGTAAATCCAGCTTTTAATGTTGTTTATGTGTGTATGTGGTGTGTTTAATACTCTTAACCATGTGTGTGTTCATAAGTGTTCAGCATTACTGAGTATTTCCTCCTTAAAACTGCAGTGAACCAAAGACAGTCTCAAAAACACGCTTTGAAATCGCTGGTGTTTCTGACCTCACAAACCACCTTGTAACCAATCAGATCAACGTGTGATCGTCAACCAGTGGATCTCTGAGTGAGTGAGTGGAGGCGGGGCTCATTTGCATATACATGAGAACCGTGCATACTAAGTGTGTCGAGAGTTACATTCAAGATAATTTAAGGCATTTTTCAAGGATAAAATATTTAATTTCTGTGCGCAAAGATTTAAAGGATGAATTTATTGACTACTGGGACTTAAAGTTTTAGTAATTTGTATGTGTGATTAACTTTAGTTGTTATTAGAACTTATATTTTATTTTAATGTGTTTCATTGAAAATTCTGACTATAAATTCTCCTTCCCCACTGTGTTTAATTAATGCTGATTATAATAAACATCACTGTATTCCAGCAATAAGAATCTAAGGATTATTATAAACAATTGATGACGTCCAGAGGAGGATGTGCGGCTGAACTGACATTGTAAACGTCCTTTGTTCTCTTTATGTATTCAGATTCATTCTTTTTAGAGTGAAATATGAATTTTTTGGACGTTTATCCTTCTCTGATAGTATGTGCAGATCTCAGATCAGACCACCTAGACAGAAGGATGTGTTAACTTCTCCTAAGGGCTTTGACCTCTGACCTCTCGTAATGCGTCTGGCCTGCCGTGTGTTGTTTTTGCTCTTTTAGACAAACTCCTGGAGATAAAGACAGGGTCTGGAGGGTCACGGGGGACTAAAGGAGCGCAGGGATTCCTCCAGGACGGACAGTTGTGTCTGGTGTTGTTGTGGATGAAGCGAGCGACACATGCTGGGCTGTAAATGTGTCGAGTCGTGAGCTAAAGGCCATTGTTCTGGATGGCAGTTGTGGCGTTCGGCCTTTTGTGCTTCATCATTAGCATCTCAATATTAGGAGAACTGAAGACCGCGGACACTTTAGTGTCAAGAGTCTGTAAATACACACGTGATGCTCTTTTGTCCATAATCAAGTCTGTGTTTTCATTTTATTTACACCAGCGTTCAACAGTTTGGAGTCTCAGCAAGGCTTCGTTTATTAATAAAGTAAAATACATAGAAATAGTGAAATATTATTCTAGTGTAAATCATCTGTTTTCTATGTGAATATATAAGTGTAAATGTTCATCATCATTACTCCAGTCTTCAGTGTCACATGACCCTTCAGAAATCACTCTAATATGAGGATCTGAAGCTCAAGAAACATTGTATGATCATTATCAGTGTTGAAAACAGTTTCATATCTTTGTGAAAACGGAGATACATTGTATTTTTTACAGCATTCTTTGATTAATAGAAAGTTCAAAAGAACAGAGTTTATTTAAAATAGAATCTTGTGACATCATACACGTGCTTTACTGTGACTCTGATTTAAGTATTATTTTAATTTAATGCATCCTATTCGTGAATAAACTAAAGTGGGTAACACTTTATTTTAAGGTGACGGTTACTATGGTAATAACTGTAAATTATGGATAAATACATGTAACTAACTCTAATCCAAACCCTAACTCTATTAAAAATGCTGGTTGTTTTAACTCAAATATAGACAAACCCAGCCGTTGGGTTACATTTCTAAACCAATGTTTGGGATTGTCCACATTTTACCCAAAATTGGGTTAGAACAACCCAACATTTTTTTAGAGTTTAAATTGTGCATGATAACAACTAAACCTAACTCAATGGTACATACATATAGTTATTTTATTTGATTATTTGATCAATAGAAAGTTTAAAAGAACAGTGTTTATTTGATATACAATCTTACATCTTTACTGTGACTCTGATGTAATATTTCACTCTAAAAATGCTGGGTTGTTTCAATCCAAATTTGGGTCAAATTTGGACAAACCCAAATGTCAGGTTAAAAGTGTAATTTAAAAAAATTGTAAAGTGAAAGTTGAAGTTAGTCAAATTTTAAATTACACTTTTAACCCAATATTTGGGTTAGTCCACATTGACCCAAATTGGGTTAAAACAACCCAGCAGTGTTTATCCTAGGTGAATAAAAGTATTTTTTCAAGTTAAGTGGGTAACACTTTATTTTAAGGTGACATAGTTGCTATGGTAATAACAGTAAATGATGGATAATTACAAGTAACTAACCCTAAACCAAACCCTAACCCTATCATGTCAAAAAATTCTGGGTTGTTTTAACCCAACTTTGGGTCAAATATGGACAAACCCAAACATTGGGTTAAAAATGTAATAAAAAAATTTAACCCAATCACTGGGTTAAAACAACCCAGCAATTTTTAGAGTTTAAACATTGGGTAAAAAAATGTAACCCAACGGCTGGGTTGGTCTATATTTGAGTTAAAACAACTCAGCATTTTTTACTATAGAGTTATAGTATAGACATACCCAGCCGTTGGGTTACATTTTTAACCCAATGTTTGCACTCTAAAAATTGCTGGGTTGTTATTGATTGAATTTGATTGATTGGATCTGATGAATCTGGATTTTGTTTGGGTTTGTCCACATTTTACCCAAAATTGGGTTAAAACAACACAACATTTTTTTAGAGTGTAAATTATGTATAATTACATGTAACTAAACCAAACCCTAACTCTATGGTAAAAAAGGCTATATAACTCAAATATAAGACCAGCCCAGCTGTTGGGTTACATTTTTAACCCAATGTTTGGGTTTGTCCACACAACCCAACTTTTTTTAGAGTGTAAATGATGCATAATTATATGTAACTAACCCTAGACCCCTTTAAATAAAGTGCAGGCAAACACATTGTCCACATGGACAGGAATAATTGCAGTGTGTGATCTGTATCACTGTCAGCGTTTATAGGGTTGTGCACCGCAGCTAATCTCCTCCAGACAGTTACAGTCGGACACGGCTGAACAAAAGGCCCGGCGGTCTCGAGCCCGGTGACCCTGTGAACGGTCATCTCTCGCTGGACGCTCAGGAGCACGCAGAGGAGAGCGGTTGGACAGTTTCTCCAGCTGCTCCAGAAGCCACTGAGACCTGCCAGATGGACACACTTTCAGAACAATGAGAGTTTACTGCGCTCGTCGAGGGCCGTACGGGTCAACAAACGGCCCGGCGTGAGGCGGACGCTCCGGGACGCGACTCTCCAAGCCTCTGGGTGTCGGTGGACCGAGAGATCACCCTCCGTTCATCCGAACCGGGCCAGAGACTCCTGAGGTCTGCTCAACAGTTCTGGGATCGTGGATCTACGTTGAGGAACCAAGCCTGTTTAATGAGGCGTGTGATTGGTGCCCTCCTTCCCCGCACAACACACTCCATTCACAGGCGTGATTGATTATGACACACACACAATGGAGAGCTGGTGTCAGGACCGTCCTGCTCAACCTCTGACCAGCGGACGACACCGCACCGCTCATGTCTCCTGTTTACACACACACACACACTTCACAATAAACTCGTAACGTTATTCAGTGCATCAATGTATAGGCTATATATTTATACATGCAACTTTTGATCTTAAAAACTTGTTTTAGTAAATGTTGACATGAACTACAGTACTTCTACAGCATTTTTGTTAATATTAATGTTGGTAACTTAAAACCTTATAGTAAAATGCAATGCATTTACTTCTTATTTAATGATTTGCACAATTGCATATTATTTAGTGCATAAATAAACAATGAGGAATATATTTTTACAGCATGTTAACAGATGCAACTTTTGATTTTAAAAAATATTTTACTAAATGTTGACATTAATATGTAATGTTTACATTAAGATTGTTCATAGTTAACTTTTATGCTTAAGTGTTACTAATGCTTTACTTTTACTCTATTTGATTTGCACAGTTGCATATAGACTGTTATCACTGTCAGTTATTGCTTCTTTTACTTTATTAACCTCTGGACAATCATTTGTTATAAATAGTTCTGATTTGTTAACATTATTTAGTGCATTAACAAACAAAAACAAAATGTTTTCACGGCATCTGATGCAACTTTAGATCTTAAAAAGTGTTTTAGTAAATGTTGACATTAACTAGATGTTGTAGAAATATTGTTCATTGTTGTAATTAACCTTATTGTAAAGCGTTACCGATGCATTTACTCCATTTGTTCTAATGATTTACACAATATCCTGTTATTGTCAGTATTTTCTTTATTTAGCTCTGGGCAATAATGTTTATTATTCTCTTATATTTATCATAGTCTTTGTATGATTTAATTGTATCTAACGATTTTGCATAAATATTGTGTTGCACTCATGCGAGAGTTGTATTGTGTGTTTGAGAAGTGTGTGAGAACGGAAGTAAAGACGAAATCAGATGGATAAAGATAAATTTCGCTTTCGACACTTTTGATCAGTTTATATGTTTTGAGAGTATCGGTACGTATATGAAGAAGCTGCATGTAATGTGTATCTCAAAGTTGAGGCCCATTCACACTAAAAACTATTACTATAACCAAAACTATTTTAGTCCACATTAAAGGCACAGTATGTAATATTTATGAGGATCTGTTGACAGAAATGCATTATATACATAATTATGTTTTTAGTGGTGTTTAAAGATCTTACATAATGAGCCGTTATGTTTCTATTATCTTAACGCACACCGCGGGTCCGCTTATGCCGACGTGTTTCTACGGTGACCTTGAATGGATGAGCAGTGTTTCATCTCTATGTTGTTCTTCGTGTAAAGAAGCTGCTAAAGTCAGCGAGTAAAACACTGACACAATGACCAACAAGTCACAATATATTCACAATAACAGTTTTACTGAATAATCAAGTAAACCTAATTTCTTAATCTTTGTAAAGAAACCTCATTGCTTAACTAGCTACTCTCTGATGACATCACTTCCTGTCTGCCACCGTAACTTCTGATGGTTGCAATTCACAACCTCACCACTAGATGCCGCTACAAGGTACACAATACACCTTTAACGCACAATAATGTTCTGTTTGTTCTATGTTCGCTGTAGTTTTGTTGTCTGACGCCTGACTGCTCTTTAAAACACGCTGAATTTTGTCATTTATTAGTTGGGGGAAAATTGTTCTGACTGTGGTTTCAGATTTCATATAATTTCTGTGCCGTTATTGTTATAGTTGTGGTGTGGACTTACTTTGAAAACGATTTTTGCACTTTGGACCTACTGTAGCCCCGCCCTTTTTGCCCCGCCCCTTTTAAGCGCTGCGCTCGTTTCCATCTTTCATTTTTTTATCAGGATTTTTTTCCTGGAGAACAATCTGGAGAAATTTGCTGCAAATTCATAACAAGGCTGTAATCATTATCAGCATGCAGTGATGCTGATGCATATATGCAAAGAAGCTCTGCGTCTTTGAATTTACTGAGTAAATCAGGCCTTTCTTAGTAAACTGTTAATCTAGAGCTTTAGTAATAGAGATTAATAAAAACAGAATAATATAGCATATATAGTCAATCAAGCACATTTATTTTAAAACACTATATGTGATGGTGTATTTAAAAAAAATATATATACTTCATATAAATACAAATATATGTATGTGTTGCTATCTTTGTGCATGTGAGTGGATTTATATGATATTGCTCATAAACTCAGCTCATCTGAATAACTGTGTAAGAAACTGGGAATCGAGAATCTGATGCATCTGCTTTGATCTGATCCTGTTGCAGAGACTCTATCACTCATCCGGCGCTGCTCGTGGAGACATGTATGATGTTCATGGCCCTTAAATGCACAATCATTTAAAAAAGCTGGACATCGCACTCCAGAATGATATATAGTTTTGATCCTCAAGGAGATTCGAGTGTTGGAGAGCAGCGAGGATGTGTGTGTTCCTGCCCGTCTGCGATGAGCTCGAGCTCCGCCACCAGAGCAAACGCCTCACACACACTCTCACACACACACTCACACACACACACACAGGTCTATTAAAGCCTGATTGAAATGGGCCTGTAAGTGGGGCTCAGGTGCAGAAACACTTCAGCAATACTGAGATGAGAGGAACACAGAAGATACAAGAGCTCAACCTGAGAGAGACGCGTGTGTGTGTGTGTGTGTGTGTGTGACAGTATCATATTTCTATGTTGCGATAATTCCTGATTTTTATCACCGGTATAAAATACGGTATCATCACGATATTGAAATAAGTTGCTATAAAAGTATCAGCATAACAGGTTTAACAACTTTCTTTCTCATAGCAAAAAGATCTGAACATTAAATAGAATAAAGCATTATAAATAAACAGGTAACACTTTACAATAAGGTCTCATTAGTTAACGTTAATTAATGCATTAACTGAGCAATACCTACCTTTGTTACAGAAGGTTTTATTCTTTGTTGCTGTTAGTTCATGTCAGCTCATTAAATTGTTACAACTTTTGATTTAATAATGTGCTATTAAGTGTTGAAATTAACTAAGATTAATAAATGCTTTAGAATTATTTATTTTTACTAATGAATTAAGTCCCGACGGAAGAGTAACCTCTGACCCGACTTATAAATCTGAAAGAGAATTTTTACAGAGACAATGTGGGAGGAGCTTGAGTTTATGTGGGAGGAGCTTGAGTTTATGTGGGAGGAGCTTGAGTTTTATGTGGAGGAGCTTGAGATTTTACAGAGATAATGTGGGAGGAGCTTGAGTTTTTATGTGGGAGGAGCTGTTGTTGTTTGAACTGCGAGCTAAACGTATGCAAAACATATTATTTTATACTAATGTACAAAATAATATATTTTTTTCTATCTTCTCATTTTTCCTTTGTTATTTTTCTTTTTCAGCAAATCATTGTTAACTTTTTTTATTTTCAGATGACGTTGAACATATTGTTGATATATTTTGTGTCTTGTATACAAAGTTGTATATCATTAATGTAATCTCTGTACAGTTTGCAATGATAATAAAAACTAGAATGTATTATACATCCTGAAGAAAATGTGAGTGGAGCTTACAGTGGCAAAACTCGACACTCGGTTGCTAGGGTGTGGTTACACAGTTACCATGGTGATATTTACAGACTGATTTCCCAACCCAAACAAACGAGCCCACCTCATGTCTATACGATGTTCTGCTGCTGAGATATAGGATATTCATGTGTTTATACGGTTGCTAGGGTACACTTAATGGTTACTAGGGTTTGCTTATAAAGTTTATGGGTTGATATTTAAAGACTGTGTGCAAGTTTGAGTCAAAAAAAGGCCAGATCTGTGTTTCTACAATGTTCTGGTGCTGAGATTTTCCTTATGTTGTTTAATGGTTGCTAGGGTCCTGCAACTGGTTGCTAAGGCATGGCTATGAAGTTGTTATGTAACTACTTATTGGCTACTTGATAGGCCAAGTCAAATGTGTCAAGTATGAGCAACAACAATAGTGATGCCTTGACTTTAATAATACTTTTAAAACACTACTTACATTCTACGTCATGAGGTCAGAGGTCACTCTTCTGCTACAGCCGTTAAGAGAAGCCAGTCATTATAATTTAAGGTATAATTATGGACATTTTTCTTACGTTTATTAACCCTTGAGTCGCATTGATTACTGTAATGATGGATGGATGCGCTTTTTTCGGCCTTCAAAATCTCAGGTATCACTCCCAATCACTCCCTTTAAAGCTTTTAAAAGCCAGGATATGTTTTAATTTTACTCTGGTGTGTGTAAAATATAATAGATAGATAGATAGATAGATAGATAGATAGATAGATAGATAGATAGATAGATAGATAGATAGATAGATAGATAGATAGATAGATAGATAGATAGATAGATAGATAGATAGATAGATAGATAGATAGATAGATAGATAGATAGATAGATAGATAGATAGATAGATAGATAGATAGATAGATAGATAGATAGATAGATAGATAGATAGATAGTCTGTCAGATGGACACGCGCCGTTTGAGACGCGCTGGAGGAGCGTCGGGTTCGGGGACGCGCGCGGATGGAGGCGGTGTGTGTGTGTGCGCGCGCGCGTGTGTGACTGCTGCTGTTGCTTGGTGTGTGTGTTGTGTTCACGCCTCCAGGAGCTCCTTCAGCACCGCGGACAGAGACACATAAACACACACACACACACACACGCAGAGCTCCGGCTCTTTTGTGATGCTAAGCCAGCGCAGGTCACCAGGATTCCTCCTCCTCCTCCTCCTCCTCCTCCAGACTCCAGAACAACACGACAATTCAATCGAGACATTTGAGAAGTTGTAGCGCGGACCGACACACCGAGGAGCCCGTGGCGTATTTTATCAATCATTTTGCTGGGCATTTTGACCGCTCTTCTTTTTTTTCTTTTTTCTCCCACTCATATTCGGGTTTTTATTTTTATTTTTTTATTTAGTTAACCATTCGCGTATTTTAATCTGTGTCAGAATGTTGTTAGAACATCCGGGATCAAGTTGTCAAAATGCTGGAAATTACAGCAGATACAGCTCGAGTCAAGGTAAGAGAGCTATGCTTTATTTCCATTGCGCGACTCAACAGGGAATGTGTTTATAAAATAATACACAGATCTGTGTGTTTATAAAATGATACACAGATCTGTGACTGTCAATCAAACACAAGAGCAACAGTCAGCCCAAATATCAGCGCGCTTGTGTAACGCGTTTCATTACGCGGCACCGATGGCCTGTTTGAGTGGATATTTAGAATTTGAGTGGAGATTATTTAGAAACGTTCATGTTTTCAAAAACACTGTTTAACTATCATATCAGTTACTAACTTAACAATTCCAGTCTGATGTCATTATATGCGCTTTTAAAAATAAAGGGTTTTACGCAGCGATGCTTGAAGAGCCGGTTTGCGTTTGCTAAGTGTAAAGAACATTTTAAAAATCTAAAGATCGTTTTTCCACTATAAAGAACCACAGATGCAAATAACGCATATTGTCTTTATTTTTTCTTATTTATCGCTAACATTCCTTTAAAATGTTGTTGCGCTTTTAACAAGAAACCATGATCTGAAGAGCTAATAATTAGGCTACAATCAGCTCTCGTTTTCTTAGTGTAAAGGAAAAAAAACATTTTAGAACATTTTAAAATTCCATAGAACGGTTTTGCACCATAAAGAACCTTCTGTGCATCGGATTCTTAATGGAACCACAGATGCCAATAACGAACCTTTCTTTCCTCTCTCTTGAGATTTCTTCAAATGCTTTCAACAAGCCTGAAACCAGTCTCTAAAGAGCTAATAATTACACACCAAACACTTTATAATTGATTATGATGATAATCTTTTTAACTTTCCTAAGTTGTGTTTTTTCTCTCTAAACGCCCGTCTGTCGGATGCCGTATGAATATGTAATGAGCAACATTGTTAGCGCGCGGAACAGATGTGAAGCGCGTGCCGTCACCGTTGCCATGAGAGCCCCACGAGTGGACCGAGGCTCGTCCACGCGCACTTTAAAAGCCCAACAGGTATCGGGTTCCGTTCAACAGGTGCAGCACCTGAACCACACACACACACACACACCTGCTTTACAAACACTTAAACACTGATACATATATGTGTGTGTGTGTGTGTGTGTGTGTTGTCTGAACGCATTCAAACGGGCTTCAATACACGAATATTCTCACATCGCGAGGTTTTCTTTCATATTTGACAATCGTAGTGTGTTAAATGTGCATAATTATTCATTACTGACAAGATGTTGATTATAAAATACAAGGTGTTCATAGTGTTACTCGCAAAATATTTTAACCGTTTTAAAAAAATAAATTCGAAATGAAATGACGTGGCCAAAAACGCGCTTTCCCCGCCAGATGTTGCTCCATCAAAGGCGAACACGTCAATATGACATAAAAATGATGAAGCTGGAAGTAAAGGAGGAACATTGCGGCACTTTCGCCCACACGTGCTTCATGCCGTCAGAAAAGCTGCAAATGTGGCATTGATTTTGAGTTTATCATGTGGCACTAACGCTGATTTCCCAAGGCACAGCAGATCAGTGTCGATAAAATTTATCTGGATGTTGATCAGCTCGATCAGCATTTCACACAACTGTCTTTTCTTTCCTCAAGCAAACAGCTGTCCGATTCCAATCAATGTAGGAAAATGTAAGGATCTGGATTTAAAAGTTACACAAAGCAGAAATAAAAGCATTGCGAGAAATTACAAGCCGGACTCATTTCAAGTGAATGGTCACTTTAATAATTCATTCGTTTTGCATTTGCATTTTGTATTACGTGTATTTAATAAACTCGGTGTCCACATATATTGTCCGCTTTTTGTTGTAAAAAATAATGCATGGAAATTGATTGATTTTAAAAACCTCAATGTCACCGTATAATGTGTTTTAGGGCCTATTTGAAGAAAATAGCCTATCTGTCTGTCGAAAGTAGTTCAGAAACTGATGAGATGCACCGTGTTTGAGCATGCACTCATTTCATTTTAGTGAATGGAGGAACAACACCTGAATGCATGTTCTCATTGGGTGCATTAGGAATGTGTCGCGCGCTTCTGCATTAATTGTAGCGGTTTTGATGGCGTTTTGAACAAGGAGATTCGTCAGATGGACACAGTTTGTGTGTGTGAGGAAACACGTGTTGGAATAGTTGAATGCATTATACACATTTATGGCATATCGTTTGGTTTGGGAATAGCCTATAACATGTGTCACGCGCGTCTGCATTAATTGCAGCTTTGGTTCACTGCAGTGGGTATTTTGAACATGATGCAGATTGTGTGTGAGGAAACACTCTAATCGCTGCTCATCATGTGAATAGTTTGGGAAGGTTTTGGAATAAAACGTGCGGTTTTCTACGCGCGTCGCGCGCGCAAAAGAAGGATCACGAAATATCATGTGGACGCTGTTCAGCAAAGAAAGCCGGTGTTGCCTCTGGATTGTGGATTTGTCCAGGTGATGGTCATCAGGGGAACGGGGCGGCGTTTCTGTCGCGCGTCAAAAGCCACAAGGCGCAGCGCGCGACGCATCTGTCTCTGGCACGCGCGTTTCCTCCTCTTCTCCTTCTTCCAGTTCTGATTTGCATGCTAACTCTCAGATTATTATCGCATGCATGTAGTCGCCCTGCATCGGGATAATGAGAACGGATCGGGATTCGCCGGAGATGCTCTTGGCTTTACTCACACACACACAGCAGGACTTGCGGAAAGGTACAAACTCATGAATTGCAGTTATGATTTTGAGTTTGGCAGTTTTCGGAAAGTAATAACATTACAGCTTTGTGTTTAACTTTAATAGATGTGGGTAATTACAGCCGTATCTGATTTAAGCACAATCTTCTCCGCGTAATTTCCCATCTCTCCTGTTACGCTTCTCGCGCGGCTCGGATTAAATGAGTGTGTGTCCGGAGGATTAAATCTCAAACAGCGGCTCAAAACAACATATGTCTGCTTCAACAAATCTCGCGCACGAGCGATATTAAGACGCAAAATCAGTGTTTGGTTTGTTCTGTCCCTGGTGTGTGTTTGAAAATGAGTGATGAGAAATAATGACAGTTTTGGAGAAACTCGGAGATTTCTGTCCTTTATAATAGACTATTCTTTAGAGATGTTGCTTGATTGAATAATTGATGCTCGTGCACCTGTTGATGACGTGTCTGGTGATGTCAGCGCACGCGATGGCCTTGATTATTTAATTGTTATAGCAAACAGTTGAGAGATACTGTATATAGAGGATGGGGATATCGTGAAATGTTCATCTGGATTTGACAGTGACGATACAGTGAAAAATATGTAATAAAAGATGAGTTTATTATTTTTTATGCGAATTTTACCATCACACCTATCAATATGAGCTAATGGAAATTGCTGTTTTAAAGATAACAACAACAGCAACGATAATTAATAATAATAATAATAATAATAATAAAGAGTTGTAGCCTATTTTGTTATATTTATTCAAGTTGTTTTTATTTGGTGTGCATTATGCACATGTGCAATGCAAATGTAGTTGCTTTTTAACACAAGTTTGGATTGACATCACAAACACTTATTGAATCAACATAAAGTGTTCTCAGTTGTAGAATGATTACTGTAATAAACATCGAGCTGATTTATCACGAGACTGAGACATGCTGCAATTCCGTTTAATAATAATAATACAATTAATACAGTCGATGTCGTATTCATTTACAATAATAATAACAAAAATTAGGATAACGCTAATAATAATAATAATAAAGTAGACCTTTATTATAAAATATTATTTTACAATTAACACTTAATTTTATTTCTTATTAATAATAATAATAATAATAATAGACCTATAAGAATAAAAAATAATCTATAACGCTGGAATTATTTTTATTTCGTTTCGTTAAATTCCAGCAATTTCTTTGATGTTTTGGTGATGTTGTGATATTAGACATAGTTGTAATAATTGTAATTGTTCAGTAAGCAGAGCTGATTCATGCATAATACAGAAGGCGCAATCATATCGTGTTGTGAATATTATCGGGTTGTTGTTTCACTGAAAGCAGAGCTCGATGCGGTTCACTTGTAACACACATGATGATGTGATTATGATATTAACGGGTAATATATGAGTAAATAAAACAACACTAACAAACAAACGAAATGCACATCTTAATCAAAGCAACATGACACGTGACTTTTGTTATTACTCGGCCAGGGCAATAATACTGTCCAGAAGGACCAATGAGATTCAGAGATTTAATTCTAGACAATTCGGGTCGTGATTTATTCGGAAATAGAGTCTGGAAATGAGTTAGTGTCATCCGCTGAGAAGATGAACTTACACTGAACTCCTCTGGATATGTTCATCCTAAACGATCATACAGGGGTTTACAGAATAGAATAGAATAGAATAGAATAGGAATAGAATAAAATAGAATAGAATAGGAATTTAAAAAGAAAGTTTCCAGTTGTGGTTTTTTGCGAAGAATCATTTCAAAACACATAAAAAAATGTGTATATATATATATATATATATATATATATATATATATATATATATATATATATATATATATATATATATATATATATATATATTGTAAGGTACGAATTATTACATTTTAACATTTTGAAGATATTTTTCCAATTAAATTGCCACTATTATTTGTGTATTGGGAAAATGTTATTAATGGAAACCAAGATTGTAGAATAATTGTAGAATAGGATTAAATATAATTAAATAGCATACAGAATAGAATAGAATAGAATAGAATAGAATAGAATATAATAGAATAGAATAGAATAGAATAGAATATAATATAATATAATATAATATAATAGAATAGAATAGAATAGAATAGAACAGGGTAGAATAGACATTTTAAAACAAAGGTTTCATTTTGGGGTTGTCTGGGGTTTCTATGCACCCAACTAACTAATAAAAATGTTGGTACGAATTATTGCATAATAATATGGGGAAAAAATCTTACTTTAAAGGCCTTTTGTGCAATGAAAAAAATGTTCTTAATGGAAACAAAGATACATATAAAGAACCTTTTTTATTTAGTATAGAATAGAGTAGAATAGAATTAAATAGCATAATATAATAGAATAGCATACAATACAATATGATGCAATATAATATAATTTTACATAATAGAATAGAGTAGAGTGGAATAGAGTAGAATAGAATAGAATAGAATAGAATAGAATAGAATAGAACATTTAAAAATTAAGGTTCGGGAATTTATATATATGATATATATATATATATATATATATATATATATATATATATATATATATATATATATATATATATATATATATATATATATATATATATATATATATATATATATGCGCTAATTGATCTTAATGCTTTTTTTAAAAAATCGACAAACCGCGTTATTTAAGTAGCATTAAAAATAACCCAGTATTTGACCCCGCGCTGGTTCTGTGTTGTCCTCCAGATGTTCCCGTTTGCGCGGGCTGTAATCAGCACATCGGGGATCGCTTCATCCTGAAGGTTCTGGATCGCCACTGGCACAGCAAGTGTCTGAAGTGCAGCGACTGTCAGTCTCAGCTGGCCGAGAAGTGCTTCAGTCGAGGAGACAGTGTGTACTGCAAAGAAGACTTCTTCAAGTGAGTTCTTCATCTTCATCTTCATCAGCAACGCATGCGCTTCACTAACCGCACGATTACAATACAGTATACAATAGAATGCAATAGAAATGGTGGTGCCATGCAATTATTTTATTTAGTGCAATAAAGTGCAGATATTAGGCTATTTGGACTTGACTTGTTCGTGCAAGCTAGCAATCATGATTTTGTATTTTATATTTTATATTAAATACATTTACGCTTGATAACTTTCAAAACACAATAGAATAGAATGCAATAGAATAGAATACAAAATAATAAAAAATATTAAAGGTTTAATTTGGGGTAGGTATAAGGTAAAATAGTGTAGAATAGAATAAAATAGAATAGTGTAGTAGAATAGAATAAAGTGGAATAGAATAGAATAGAAAAGGTGGTGATACTTTGGATATGACTTTAGTTCATGTAATCCATAATGATAGTGATGCTTTTGTATTTTTAGACTTGTATGTTAGATTTCGTACGGGTGATTTCTTCGTCATCATGGTCTGATGGGGTCTGATCTGTGTGTGTGTGTGTGTGTGTGTGTGTGTGTGTGTGTGTGTGTGTGTGTGTGTGTGTGTGTGTGTGTGTGTGTGTGTGTGTGTGTGTGCGCGCGCAGGAGGTTCGGCACCAAGTGTTCCGCGTGCCAGCAGGGCATCCCCCCGACGCAGGTGGTCCGCAGGGCGCAGGACTTCGTGTATCACCTGCACTGCTTCGCGTGTGTGGTGTGTAAGAGGCAGCTGGCCACAGGTGATGAGTACTACCTGATGGAGGACAGTCGACTGGTGTGCAAAGCCGATTACGAGACCGCCAAACAGAGAGGTACAGTCATGACATCAAGCGCAAAATATTGATATTTATCTTGCAATTTAAAAACCCTTGGCTAGGATAGTGGAGTGCGTGCGTGCGTATAAAGTGCGTATCATATGCACGTGAAAACAATTTTTTGCGTATAAATTGCACAATAGATACAATTCGTGTTATAGAATCGCATTGGCTTGAGCTCGTGTTGATTCAGCAGGGAGGTTTTGTTTGAGCAAGCACAGTTCTCTAAGTCTTAATTGTTTTATTTCTTACATTCAATGGTCTCGCATTGACTGGCTGCTTTTAACTGGGAACTTAATCTTGCTGGTCGTGCGCTCGTCCATAAACATCTGACCCGCTCGGGTAATTGCCAACCCGCCGGCCTCCGGATCGATAAGTGCCAACAGGAGCGAACACACACACACACACACACACACACACACGAGCCAGACGGACGCGATCTGCATTCGGCGCAGTTTTCAGACAGATTCAGCGCTTTAATTCTAGACCGATCGGACAACGGTGGGATTTATTCGGAAATAGAGTCTGGAAAGGAGTCAGTGTCTCTTACATCCTGAACGCTCAATACAGGGGGTTAAGGATTGACACAGAAGAAGGATTCTGCGTTCCCCATTCATAAACAACTTTTCAATACACAGTTCTTAAAAAAAATATATATAATTTAATATAATTTTAATAATTACGTTTTAATTATCTGATTTTTCCCCTCCTTTGTGAAAATGGTAAAAGCGTTTTGTGCGATGAAAAATGTTCTTAATGGAAATAAAGATTCCAATAAATAGCATTCTAAAGAGTGTTAAATGGAATAGAATAGAATAAAATAGAATAGGTATGTATCTCGAAATAGAAACATAAATTCTAGTGTCTATTAAGAAATGCATTTGTTTCGTTAAATTAACATCTATACTATTTTAAATCATAGTTCTTCATTAGAGAGACGCGAGGTTGTGGATTATGAGGAATGATGTCTGGAAGAGAAAGAGACCCTTGAGTGTCATTCATACAGCATATAGCCTACTTACATTACAAAACTAAATTCTACATTCTAAATGTCCACTTCACTTCACCAACATTCCGATTAGAATAGAAAACAAAAGAATGTAAAAAGTGGTGATGTGTAACTTGACTTTTGTTCGTGCAACCTATAATAATGACGATTTTGTATTTGATATATTCTATGAAATACATTTTACATTTGATACCTCTCGAAATAGAATAGAATAGAATGTAAAAAGTGCTGTGCAATTATGGATCTTGGACTGGAAGTGCAGTTATCTATTTCGACTTGACTTTAATTTGTGCAACCTATTGTAGGCTATTGATAATTTTGTATTTAATATTTTATATGACATACATTTTACCATTGATACATCTCAAAACAAAACAGAACAGAATATAATTTAATAGAATGGAATGAAAAAAGTGGTGATGCGGTGCAATTATTTATAGATCTATTTGGACTGGACATTTATTTGCGCAACCTATAACAATGATGATTTAGTATTTGTAAACGTATAGGCTATTATATGAAATACTACCTCACAACACAGAATGGAATACAGAAGCATCGTCATAATTTAAAAAGCGTGTTCCACCTGAAATACTCCTCAATATGAATGCCGTCATAAAATGCGATGTTTGTTGAACTCCTCTTTGACTCTGGTTGTGTCCCCCGGGCAGAGGCGGACTCGACAGCGAAGCGGCCCCGCACCACGATCACCGCGAAGCAGCTGGAGACGCTGAAGAACGCCTACAACAACTCCCCGAAGCCCGCGAGACACGTGCGGGAGCAGCTGTCGTCGGAGACCGGCCTCGACATGCGGGTGGTGCAGGTACACTGACACTCTCACACACTTTCACAAGCAACAACACACAATACTGATGATATTTAAAATCCACTTAGGTTATCAAAGCACATTTTTTAGGTTAGCTGATGTTACAGACAAATGTTGCTTAGCTTTATACATTCTATTATTTAATTTATTCAGCTATCATGATTCATGCATTAGGCTATTCCGTGTTCATTTATTTACGCAAATCACTGAAAAAAAATACTCGTGTCATTTTAACGTTTATTTGTTATTTCATCCAATCAAGTAGGCTCGTATTCCTACACACTATTTTTAAAGTGCTTCATTTAAGCTTAACTATTATTTCAAGTAGAATTTTTTATTTTTAGACTGTGAATCGCGACACAATTTACAAATTCGACACACGTCACATGATCGTTTTAACACTGGTTTCCTTCCTGTTTATGTTTTGATATTGTATGCATATTTATCCAGTATGTCATCATCTTGTACCAGTGTTGATGTTAATTAGATGATAGATAGATAGATAGATAGATAGATAGATAGATAGATAGATAGATAGATAGATAGATAGATAGATAGATAGATAGATAGATAGATAGATAGATAGATAGATAGATAGATAGATAGATAGATAGATAGATAGATAGATAGATAGATAATACATTTTAGTTTTGTCTTAGCTGTCGAATAATTTAGGGCTCAGGTCAGCTGATGTTTGTGAGGTCCGGTTGGGATGCCGTGAGAACTAAGCCATGTTTCTGCACAGGTCTGGTTTCAAAACAGAAGAGCAAAGGAGAAAAGACTAAAGAAAGACGCAGGAAGACAGAGATGGGGTCAGTACTTCAGAAACATGAAGAGGTCCCGGGGCAGCTCCAAATCTGATAAAGACAGCACTCAGGAGGAGGGCATGGACAGCGACGCTGAGGTCTCCTTCACAGGTGAGCACTGACCTCACATCAGTGACTCCAGCAGTGTTCAGCAGATCTGTTTAGCAATTTTCCATGTTTGCTCATAGTTACAAAGGTCCATTACAAATATAGCAAAGGATTTTTATTGTTGCATCATTAATACTTCTATGTAGCCCCTTTTTGAGCTCAGATCTCAACTTGTAATTCCAGATTTTTTTGGAAAACAGACCTATTGATCTCTTAAAGAAGACACTCTGCAGATTATATAAGATGTGACAGCATTTGCCAGTGCATTAACTAACATGAACAGCGTTTATTAACGTTAGTGAAATATAAGTGTTCAGTTTAGCTCCAAGTGCATTAAATAATGTTAGATACAACTTTTGATTTTAATAATGCATAAATAAATATTGAGATTAACATTGACTTATTAATAAATGCTTTAGAAGGATTGGTCATTGTTAGTTCATGTTACCTTTATTTTATATTTGACCAAAAAAAGCCTCTACTATTGCTAAATAAAAAATATTACGCCATGTCAAAACAAGTAGCGTTTTAAATTTGAAGTTTATTAAATAAAAATTAAGCTGCTTAATACCGTTTCCATGTGAACGCAATGTTCAATTTGAACACAGTGTTAATTTTGAGTGTTTAAAATCTCCAATGAAACCGTATTTATGATGATTACTAAAATATTTGATAGGGGGAAAAGTCGTGTTCAATGGGGTTCTTTATAAAACCTTACACTTCTAGACTCAATATAAAAGTCCCCCTGTAGTCAAAAATTGCATGTCTTAAATATGGTAAATGTCACCAAAATGACATATTTAAAAGGTTTTTCCTTGAAAAAATTATATAGCTGACATTTATAGATAGCTTAAATGTAACTCTCTCGCCTCATTTGGGTAGTTCTATGAATATGCAAATGAGCCCCGCCTCCACTCACTCTTTCAGCTCAGAGATCCACTGGTTGACGATCACATGTTTATCAGGAGTGTGTTTCCCATATTGTCACAAATTAGTCGTTCAAACACATTAGTTGATGATGTCACGCAGAAGGTGGAGTAATGACTTATTTTAATGAATCTGTGTGAGATCGAATTAACGCTAGATGTTATGCTATGAATTACTATAATTAAAAACAAAGTAACTTGCATTACTTATTTTAAAAAGTAACTGTTTAATTTAAAAGTAGTGCGTAACTTAACGTAACTTTACGAGTTACTTGAAAAATGTAATCCGATTACGTAACTCGAGTTACTTGTAATAGTAACCCCCAACATCGCTCACTTTTATTCCTATCATTTTTATTGTGATAAAAACTGCCATAGTCCATTGCATTTAAACATTTTCAAAAAATATGATTATAAACAGTTTTTTTTTAACCTTTTCTGCTGACAAATGCATAATCCATCGCTCACTTCTGTTTGTCCTGGCAGACGAGCCGCCCATGTCGGATCTGGGACACTCCAACAGCATTTACAGCAGTCTGAGCGAGAGCTCTCCGGCTCTGAGTCGGCAAGGCGGATCTCATCCACCGTTCCCACTGGATCACGGCACCAGCATCCTCCCGTCGCAGGACCAGTACCACGACCTCCAGGCCAGCAGCCCCTACAGCCTCCCGCAGTCTCCCGGCTCGCTCCAGGCTCTTCCCAGACACCCGCCGCTCATCTCCGGCCTGGTGTTCCCGGAGTCCGGCCTGCCCATGGTGTCTGCAGAACGCCCAGAACATGAGCCGGATGATGGCCGGGGAAGCGGGCCGAGCTCGGATCTGTCCACGGGGAGCAGCGGCGGGTATCCGGATTTCCCCGCGAGCCCCGCGTCCTGGTTGGATGAAGTGGATCACGCGCAATTCTGATTGCGACGGGAATTTCTATGTGGATGCCGAACCTTGAACCATCTCTATTTATTGGAAATTGGTTAGCGATGGAGACTCGAGTCTCGACGAGGACTTCTGTTCGGTTCTACAAGGACACGTGACAGCGTGAGGAGCTTTACACATTCACACAACGATAAAGACATAGGTGTAAAAATCGGTTTAAATATAAAAGAATAGCAGAATCCACACCAGAACTATATAGTGTCGGGCCAGATGCGGCCCACATCTGGGCCGTGTGGAATCCACATCTGGGCCGTGTGGCCCGACACTATGTTGCTGTCTGGGACAATAACGGCACAAGAAACGATATCTTTCAGAGTGATTTATTTTCAGCCGATGAACCATAAAAACATCAACAGCCAATCAGAATCCAGACTGAGAATTTAAAGTGGCAGAGACAGAAATAAACTAAACGATATTATGCTGATATCCGGACTTCGCCGCTAGCCCGGTGTCCTGGTTGGATGAAGTTGATCATCTCATGCACATTTGGAAAGCGACGGGAATTTCTATGTTAATGCCGAACCTTGAACCATCTCTATTATTCTGTAGAGTTGGACATTTGGGAATTGGTTAGCGATGGAGACTCGAAGTCTCGACGGGGACTTCTGTTTGGTTCTACAAGGACACGACAGTGTGAGGAGCTTTTATCACACTAAAGGCACATCCACACAACCATAAAAATCGGTCTAAATTTAAAAGAACTGCAGAACCCACACCAGAACAATATAGTGTCGGGCCAGATCCGGCCCACATCTGGGCTGTGTGGAATCCACGTTTGGCCCGACACTATGTTCCTGTCTGGGACAATAACGGCACAGAGGAATGATATCTTTCAGAGTGTTTTTATTCTCAGCTGATTAACCATAAAAACATCAATAGCCAATCAGAATCCAGCCTGAGAATTTAAAGTGACAGAGACAGAATAAATCATGCCTTGATGTGGATGCTATCATAGTTAGAAGACCATACTTTTTTATCATGTTTTATTATTTAATATCTTAATTTCAAGTCAGTTTAAGATTGTAGACCAAGAAATAAGATGCTCGTCTGAAATTTCCACCGTTCATCATCCATCATTGCTGTTACTGATGTGTATAAATGTGATCTCACCAGTTTTGGTCATTGCCAAATGTCTATGTACAATATATAACATTTTATCAATGTGGAGTCTTTATTTTTATACAACCCCCTTCGGACAATATGATCACAGAGATATTAGGACTTTGTATGTTTCACAACAGGGATAGACAAGTTGTAGTTGTTGTCTCTTTCTATTGAGTAGAAGTACCTCTATGCATTTGTGTGTTTTCGGACGTGTCTCGTTCCTTTCACTCAGTTGGAATCGTCCTTGTATGTGTTATGTGGAAAAAAATGTTTTATGTCTTATTTATTCTCTCTGATGATGGTTAAGTGATTTAATAAATTTGTCAGTGGAATCCTCAAACAGCCATCACTTCCTGGCAGAGATCTTTAACACTGTTGGCTTGTGTTTTTTATTTATTTTTTATTCCTTAATTTGCTAAAAGGATGCAGATTTCTGTGCTGTTTATAGCCGCGCATTGTTAAAGACGCAGGCGCCATTTGATCCCAATCTCTCCAGTGGCTCATTTGGCATCAGAGGGGTAGAACGAGCTTGGATATTTATTCTTTTTTCCGAGATTAATCACATTGATCTTATATCAGGGCACAGATAATGGACCCGGATCTGGCTGACTCTGCGATCGCCGGTCTGGCTTGTGACCAAATGCGTATCAAGAGTTCAACGCCTCTTTAGCCGAGAACTCGATGCGGATCGGCACTGCGACACGGAGATCTGGAGATAAGCGTGTTTGCCCCGACCGGACAGAAATATTCAATCCATTAGCATGCCAGGGTTCAGTCTGTTTACTACTCTAAAGTTTGATTCTGTTGCACAGATGAAATAGCTGCTGTTCTGTGAGTGGCTGTAATGTCTTATATTTAAAATAACAGTGTAACATATGCACCCCTACCCAAACAATAGCAATTCATGTGCACCCCTACCCTAACAACTGGAATTAATGTGCACCCCTACCCTAACAACAACAATTTATGTGCACCTCTACCCAAACAATAGCAATTCATGTGCACCCCTAACAACTGGAATTGATGTGCACTCCTACCCTAACAACGACAATTTATGTGCACCCCTACCATAACAACGACAATTTATGTGCACCCCTACCATAACAACGACAATTTATGTGCACCCCTACCCAAACAATAGCAATTCATGTGCACCCCTACCCTAACAACTGGAATGTATGTGCACTCCTACCCTAACAACGACAATTTATGTGCACCCCTACCCTAACAACGGCGATTTATGTGCACCTCTACCCTAACAACGACAATTTATGTGCACCCCTACCCTAACAACTGGAATTTATGTGCACTTCTACCCTAACAACGACAATTTATGTGCACCCCTACCCTAACAACGCGATTTATGTGCACTTCTACCCTAACAACGACAATTTATGTGCACCTCTACCGTAACAACGACAATTTATGTGCACCCAGTACCCAAACAACTGGAATTTATGTGCACTCCTACCCTAACAACGACAATTTATGTGCACCACTACCCTAACAACGGCGATTTATGTGCACCCCTACCCTAACAACTTATCTTTTAAGCCAAGTAGTTATAAGCAGAAGGATAATCTCTCTCTTTAGTTATTATAATTTAGTTATTAGAAAGAACCATTTTCATCCACTTTGAGCCGCAGCACAAACAAAACAATGTTCTTTGCAAAATGCAGTTTTGTTTTTAACCGCTAGAGGACCAAAGGTTACATAGTGTACATATAACATAATACAATGTTTTTTTGTTGTTGTTTTTTTTGTATGCTGTTTCAAATCATTTTATATTTCACAAAGATGTTTTTTTTGCATATAGGCATGTTAACAGCAACACAAATGATCCGCTTTTTTGTTTGTTTTTTGTTTGTTTTTTGCAATCTATGTATCTGTTCATTAATACCATTGCGTAAAAAAACACGATGGATGAATTCGTGAAAACGCAAATGCACGCTATTACAGTAGGTGGCGCTAAAAGAAAAGAATAAATGGTAACACTTTATTTTGATAGTTCACTTTAGACATTCAACTAACTATCATTAGAGTATTAGTAGACTCAGCTTAATATCTGCTAACACTTTATTTTGTTGGTCCCCCAACAGACATTCAAGTCAACTAATTCTCCTAACCTGAACCTAACACCTAACAGTCTACTGACAGTCTACTACAGCCTACTAATACTCTAATGACACTTAGTTGACATGTAGTTGAAAAGTTAGGCTACTTATAGTTAGTAGAATGTCTAAAGTGACTATCGAAATAAAGTGTAACTGAAGAAATAGCTTTTGGGACTTCCCCTTAATAAACGGTATTTACATATACTCCAATGGCGTTCAGATTTTTATGATCATTATGGTGTTTATCAAACAATAACAATACCACAAGAGAGCAGGGTCACTAAGAAAAACAATCTGTTCATAAACGTCGTGCAAGTCTAGTTGTACGTAACAGCAGCGCGCGGCTCTGGGCACGTGACCAAAACAGCGACTCTTATTGGTTAAACAGTTTTCTTCGCGGAAAGTGGGATGGAAGACCAAAACAATTCGTCGCATTGACGCCATGACTGCTCATGTTGGTGTAAACAGGCCTAATAATGATGGAGTTCGTGCTGAGGGACTCCAAATAATCACAGTAAGTGTGTGTGTGTGTTGTGTGTGTGTGTGTTTTTGTGTGTGTGTAGAGAGCTTGGACTTTGTTCATTGGGGTTGCTCGTGTTAGAAGTAGGTAAATTGTGAATGTTGTCAATACAATAGACGCTACAGTGTTGTTGTTGGTGTTACAGAACACACTTCAGATGAGGACGTGGTTTGGATTTCCAATGAACACAACATAATGTGTATATTTTGCTCATCATTGTGTGGCATTACTGTTAAAAAAGCACACTTTCTTTGATGAGAAGTGGCAAAACTATGGACGCTTGTTTCCGCCACAGAATAAAACATTTTAAAAGATAATTTCGCCATTATATGATATAAGCTTGCGATTGCACGTTTTAAAGTCCAATTCTAAGAGGGGAATTGTGAGTTTATATCATGCAATTCTGACTTTATATCTTCCAATTGCATGTTGTAAAGTTGCAATTCTGATAAAAAAGAAAGAATTGCAAGTTTATTTCTTGTTTATATCACACAATTCTGACTATATCACGCATTTCTGACTTCACACAATTGCGACTTTATATCAAGCAATTCTAAGAAAAATCTCAATTGTGAGTTAAAAAAAGGTAGCAATTACCTTTTTTTTTTAATTCTGTGACGGAAACAAGCTTCCATGCAAAAGAGAACAATATGTAATGCTATTGCTTTTTTTAAATCCATTTTATTACAAACTTTTTTGGAAAGGAACTTCCCAAGGACTTTTTACATTGTGGAGAATGAAATGTGTGCTATTTAAGTTAATTAGGTTATTAAATAAAATAAAAACGATTGGTTATTTAAACGTTAAGGGATCATTCCAATTGATTTTTATCCACACTTTATAGAATGTTACTTTTGAATGTAAAAATGTAGAAAAAGACACATCCCATAACCGATGTATAAACAATGTAAACGAAATTGAGATTGTCCTCCAGTCTGGTCAAGGTCTTTCTCTTCACTGCTGTAAACTCTCACGCGTCTGAATTAAGATTGACTGGGTTCCTGTCTTTCGCTTTAGCTTTAATTGTGACCCAGTAACTGGAGGCTTGTGGGAGTCAGAACGTCCCACAGAGACAATGACATGTACAAGCACAGCTAATCTGAGCTCCGCTCGGTTTACAGGACCGCTTACACCAGTGGATTTGTTAGTGAAGAGGTCGTTCACACTGATTACGCAGACAAACGTGAGTTTTAAGACGGGTTTTCTCTTTTCTCTCACCGGAGATGCCACAGTGACAGGTGTGTGAGCGAGACATGACAAAGCACAGATTACACAGGCAGATGTCGGCTGTGTGAACCGTCCCGAGTTAACCAGCAGAGAGATTACCCTTCACACACTCAGATTAACACAGGGGGATTCAGTGGAGCACTATTGCAAAGTGAATTTCCTGAGTGTGTGTGTGTGTGTGTGTGAGAGCAGTCTGAGAATTTAAAATGCACATTTCTGTTTTTGCAACACCTTATTATACAGTGTCGTTGGTACATAGTACCACAGTAAACTATGTATAATTACATGCAAATAACCCTCAACCAAACCCTAAACCTATAGTACTTAAATATATTATTACAATGTAACAATTAAAATAAAGTGTAACCCTGTTTTTGTGACATAAAAACCCTTTGCAGAATATAATTTCTCTTAAATCTGAAATGCTGGGTTGTTTCAACCCAAATTTGGGTCAAATATGGACAAACCCAAATGTTGGGTTAAAAATGTAATTTAAAATTAACCCTAACTTCCAACTGTGTTTTTTTTTAATTACATTTTTAACCCAACATTTGGGTTTGTCTATATTGACCCAATTTGGGTTGAAGAAACAGCATTTTTAGAGTGTGGTAGCTAATTTTTTTGAGCTAAGAAACAGTGATAAATAATTGGTACACTCAATTTTAAAGAACCCCTTATTGCCAAAAAAAGTACTAATACTTTAATGTTTAACAGGTTATTTTAATTTTGTATGTGTATGAGTATGTTTATGAGCTATAAATTCAATTTAAATTTAAATGAATACATTTTTAATTCATTTTAATTTTAATTTTAAAGAAAAATGAATTCAAACTACGGTAATTCTATACAACGATCCCATGATGACGCGGTTAAATTCGAGTATTCTTTTGTAGAAGATGTGCTATTTGGTGTGTTATTCACTGAAAAATAAATTGGAAACACAAACTCTACTTGTATTGAGTCACCATCACTGATTCAAATCTAAATGCATTGAAATGTCTAAATTATTTTTTATGGGTCCAATCAGGTAGAAATCCTTATTTCCACAGTACTAGAACAGGTTTTCCTGCTTTAATGTTGATTATTCTCCTCATATTCTCCATTGTTGTGGCTCCTCTCTTCCCAGTCTGTCAGTAACGCTCTGTTTACTTCCTGTCTTGATGAAGCCCCTCCTACTGAAAGCACACTGTGCTCTGATTGGTCCAATGGAGCAGTGTGTTGTGATTGGTCAAGCGCTTCGAGTGTGTTTGGGAAATGTCCCGCCCTTTTCATAACCGCCAGTTTAACACACTACAGACTAACTCAACCAGGCCCCGCCCCTTTATTCTGCGCATTAATTATTATAATGAGGAATATTGTGAGTGTTCGTTCTCATAAGAAACTCGAGAACACAATGGAGGCGTTTCAGAAACTCTGACGAACTCCCGCTGCTAAATCAAGTGTTTAGTGCCCAAAGGATGATGATTCCCGTCAGCTGAGCGAGGATGTACTGTACATGTGGACGCTTCTCTCAGCTGGTTTGGCATCAGATGTGGAGAGTAAATCAGTGCCGGCGGTAACGGCGTCCCAGGGTGCCACACGTCACCGGATCATTCATGGGCCTAATGGAGCGGCTCTAAAGACCGGTGTGTGTGGACCTCTGGAAACAACAGCACTTAGACGGCTTTCATGAGCAAACAATCAATTAACTGTGGTAATGAGTGATATCCCCTGCTGGCTCAGGCTACGTACTACATTCATCCGGATACCTCGGAAAATGACGTTAGCGTTTCAGTGCGGAGGAGAAACTTTGTGAAACACGCTGAATTACCCTTTACGGCGCATGTGTAAACCCTCACAGAAGCTCACTGAGACTGATACAGACGGTATAATAACTTACAATTATTCTGACCGATACATTTCATTTAGCAGAATATCTTGATGTTCAGGTCGCTCTCACTTTAGATGTTTGGTGTAAAGCAGAGCAAATGCAGAGTGAATCTTCTGTCATCGTGCAGGACTGATATGAAGAGTGTGTAAAGAACATTTTTTAGCAAATGTGTGAAAGTGAACATCACATTACAGGCACAATACTGCTATAAACATCAATATCTATTGGTACAACATGCGTCATCATGACTAAACTTACGTTGTTTTTATATATCTTCCAATTGCATTTTATAAGGTTGCTATTCTGAGGAAAAAAGAAACAATTGCGTTTATTTCTCACAATTGTGAGTTTACTATAGTGAAAATATATTTTCACACTAGTGAAAATATATCAAAAACTATATTTTTGGTTTGACTTTATCTCCTGAATACGAATTTTGTTACTGTTTTGGAGCACACCAGCTTATTCAGGCTAGCATATTCATAATTAGGCCTACATTTTGATTTCAGGAGGCTTTTATCAAACACTATCCAGTCCGTTCGCTAAGGTCAGCGTTGAAACTTTCACTGAGAGCTAGTGATGTTTCTCTAATTTCACTAATACGTTTACAGTTGTTCACTGTGTTATTTTCAGAGACAGAGATGCAAGCATGAGACTGAGGCTGATAATCGTGCTCATTTATTTCCCAGAGCCTCTGCGACTCATTAGGCCCTTCTGAGCGCTCCACGGTCCCCCAGGGGCCCTTTATGTCTATGAGGTGTTAACAGCTCCCCAAGGGCCACCGTCTGCCCCCCACACACACACACACACTAACACACACACACACAGACACAGATGGTCCTGCAGACGCCACACTTTTCAATTACGCTGTGTTTTGAAGAGCCCATTCCTCACCACTGCCAAAGACTGTGTGTGTTCGTGTGTGAAATACCCACATTGTTGCGGCCCACACACACAAATGCCATTAGAATATCAATCTTTAGTTGTGCTTCTGTACGTGGAGGTCATTTTTTAACACAACAGCTGTAGGTTTGTGCGGTTGGTGCTGATTGATTCTGCCGCTCGGATGTGATGATAAATCACGGTGTGTGTTATGAGGCATCGGTCCAATCTGAGCCGCCCACGAGCCGAGTCCGAGGGGTCTGAGGGCAAGCGCTGCGCTGACAGGCCTGGCACACGCTCATTAGCGTTTCATTTCAACACAGTGTGTGTATTACAGCTGGGCGTCGTGATGACGATTAATAAAATGCTTTAAGAGTTTTATTTTTACCCCGTCTGTGATTTAACTGCTCAAAAGCAATAATTAATGTTTTGTGTTACACAAAAAAGAGGATTTGCATCAATCAGTCATCACTTTTACCACTGCGAGTAAACTTCTAAACGTAAGTATTAAACTTCAGTGTGTAATTCATCTTTCGAATCATGTGGCTGGTTGAGGATTGGCAAATTTTATATGCACTCAGACTTGCTCATTAAATTGTCTTCCCTGTGAAAATTTCCAGGACCACCTAAGCAACCACCCAGGATATCCCAGAACCTACCTAGCAACCATGTAGAACAGTCTAGCAACGCCCTAGCAACCAGACAGAATATATAAAAAAAACAAAGAAACCACCTAGAATATCCCCAAACCTACCTAGCCACCACGTAGAACAGTCTAGCAACGCACTAGCAACCAGCCAGAATTTAGCACACAAAAAAACAGAAAACCAAAGAAACCAGCACCTACCTAGCAACCACATAGAACAGTCTAGCAACACCCTAGCAACCAGCCAGAATTTAGCACACAAAAAACAGAAAACCAAAGAAACCACCTAGAATATCCCAGCACCTACCTAGCAACCACGTAGAACAGTCTAGCAAAGCCCTAGCAACCAGCCAGAATTTATCACAAAAAAACAAAGAAACCACGTAGAATATCCCAGCACCTACCTAGCAACCACATTGAACAGTCTAGCAACGCCTTAGCAACCAGCCAGAATTTATCACAAAAAACAGAAAACCAAAGAAACCACCTAGTATATCCCAGCACCTACCTAGCAACCACGTAGAACAGTCTCAGCAATGCCCTAGCAACCAGCCAGAATTTATCACAAAAAAAACAAAGAAACCACGTAAGAATATCCCAGCACCTACCTAGCAACCACATTGAACAGTCTAGCAACGCCCTAGCAACCAGCCAGAATTTATCACAAAAAAACAGAAAACCAAAGAAACCACCTAGAATATCCCAGCACCTACCTAGCAACCACATAGAACAGTCTAGCAATGCCCTAGCAACCAGCCAGAATTTAGCACACAAAAAAACAGAAAACCAAAGAAACCACCTAGAATATCCCAGCAACCACATAGAACAGTGCAGCAATGCCCTAGCAACCAGCCAGAATTTAGCACACAAAAAAAACAGAAAACCAAAGAAACCACCTAGAATATCCCAGCACCTACCTAGCAACCACATTGAACAGTCTAGCAATGCCCTAGCAACCAGACAGAATTTAGCACACACAAAAAAAAAACAGAAAACCAAAGGAACCACCTAGAATATCCCAGCACCTACCTAGCAACCACATAGAACAGTCTAGCAATGCCCTAGCAACCAGCCCAAATTTAGCTTAAAAACAAAACAGAAAACCAAAGAAACCACCTAGAATATCACCAGCACCTACCTAGCAACCACATAGAAATGTCTTAGCAATGCCCCAGCAACCAGCCACTAAATATCCCAGCACCTACCTAGCAACCACATAGAAATGTAGCAATGCCCTAGCAACCACAGAATTTAGCACACAAAACAGAAAACCAAAGAAACCACCTAGAATATCCCAGCAACTTCCTAGCAACCACTTTGAACACCCTAGCAACCAGACATAACTTAGCAACAAACCAAAACACCCAATCAACCACCCAAAATGTTCTAGCACCTACCTACTTAGAACACTCTAGCATCACCCTAGAAACCCGCAATAACAACATAGCAACAACCAATAAACCACCCACAATATCCCAGCACCAACCTAGCAACCACTAAGAGCACTCTAGCAATGCCCTAGCAACCAACAAGAACCAAGCAACAAACCAAAACACCCAATCAACCACCCAGAATGTTCTAGCACCTACCTATTTAGAACACTCTAGCAATGCCCTAGAAACCAGCCAGAATATCATAGAACAACCACCTGGCAACAACCACGAGCAACCTAGCAACCAGACAGAATATCATTGAACAACTACCTGGCAACAACCCAGAGCAACCTAGCAACCAGACAGAATATCATTGAACAACCACTGGCAACAACCCAGAGCAACCTGGCAACCAGACAGAATATCATTGAACAACCACCTGGCAACAACCCAGAGCAACCTAGCAACCAGACAGAATATCATAGAGCAACTTCCTAGCAACCACTTTGAACACCCTAGCAACCAGACAGAACTTAGCAACAAACCAAAACACCCAATCAACCACCCAGAATGTCCCAGTACCTACCTACTTCGAGCACTCTAGCAATGCCCTAGAAACCAGCCAGAATATCATAGCAACCACCTGGCAACAACCCAGAGCGACCTAGCAACCAGACAGAATATATCAGCACCTTTCTAGCAACCACTTTGAACACCCCAGCAATGCCCTAGCAACCAGCTAGAACTTAGCAACAAACCAGAACAACTAAGCAACCACCCAGAATGTCCCAGAACACTCTAGCAACACAACTAGCCAGAAAAACAGAGCAAACAACTGTAACCAGCAAAACACCCTAGCAACCACCTGGCAACCACCATTCCATATTCAAATGATAGATTGTATGTATGTACTCTTGGATCCCGTATCATTTGACCATATATTCATTATAAAGGGACATCATGTGACCGAGTGATTCCACAGTGTGATGTGTAATGGTGGGACAGAGCTAGTGCATCTGTTTAGCTTCCGTTACAGTCGTCAGGATTATTTCCTGTTCCACATTGTCTTAATATGCTGCACGTGTGGCCCATTCTTTCCTCCCGCTGGTGTTGTTGTTGGTTTGACAACAAATCAATCCGCGGCGGGTCCCGTTGTGTTCATCACGCCTTCATCACGAGCCTCAGACAGGAGGACATCATTATCATGATCCAGATGAAGAGCGTGGAATCATGGGACAGGATTAAAGCCACACCTGTGTTTAGTGTGTCACTCAGACGTTATGGTGACATGATCGCTGTTCTTCAGGCCGATCGAGGCCACAGACGTGGAATAAGGGCCACAAACCCGTCCTGCAGCGACGCTCTGAACTCTCTAAATCCCTCGGACTCGCGGATGCAGATTTCGGAGTAATCTAGGTCGGAACATTTGTTGGGCATTTCATTGTGTTTTTTAATAATTCATGTCAGTAAGATGGTCTCTATCTCTAGAGGGTCAGCACGCCATAATCCTCGGGTCAAGATGTATTTATTGAAGATTAATAATAGAGCAGCAATCTCATCATGCTGTCTATGATTTTGTCATTTTTTCCAAAGTGGATCAGGGCCACCGACACACACGCCGCCATCTCCAGCGAGACACGCAGACAAACGCGTATGAGAAGATGTTCATTTGAAGAAACAAAAGTTCTTTGTACGACTTCTATTAAGAAATTGTATTGAATGTATAGCAATGTTTCTGCAGTGATATCTGTCAGCATTGAGCATGTGCACTCATATAGCGCTCTTTCCTTTTTTAACGTTTCACAGCCTTTAAAATTCGGTATATTTGAGGAGAGAGTTTCGATGGATGGATGGATACAGACAGATAGATAGATAGATAGATAGATAGATAGATAAGATAGATAGATAGATAGATAGATAGATAGATAGATAGATAGATAGATAGATAGATAGATAGATAGATAGATAGATAGATAGATAGATAGATAGATGTGAGGTATAAGAGGTATTATAATATTGCATATGCAGAGTGGCTGGATTCATCTCATTAATGGAACTATCACGCTCGCGACAGAAGACGGAGAGAGATGAATGTCTCCAGGGCAACAGTTCAAAGTTCAAGGTTCAGTCCTGATCCGAGTTATTTATATCCCTAATAAGAGAGTGCATTGAATAGATTGCTCGTCTCTGACCTTGGTGTTCATCGAAACCTCATCCTGCGAATCCAGCGGGAAGACGGAGGAGAGGAAAGAGGTGGATGATGCATGGAGGAAGTGTGTGTGGAGGGAGGGGGCGGAGCTACGGACAGGAACTCTCCATATGCAAATGAGCTGCAACTCAAGGGTGTGTGAAGGACATCGAGAAGGACGACATTATTCTGATTTGAGACACACTGTGAATGTTTCGGTAAATAACCTGAAGAACATCTCACAGAATCACAGTTTATTCTCTATAGTTTAGAAATATGAGCCAGAACTCAGTGGATATTTGACCTTCTGTTGGACTCTCACACATGAATTATGTTGAATATCTGTCAGCTGTTAAATTGAACTACACAATTAGATAATACCAGTTTAGCTCAACCAGTGACCAAGCAATGCTTCATGTTGTTCAGTGTGTGTGTAAGCACTTACAGAAAACACACTTCAGCAAAACAGAAATTGCTAGTAAATTTCACTTACAATTAAATATAACTCATCTTCAATCACCAAAATATCATATTTAAATGTTTTTTTCCTTGAAAAAACTTAAAAATATCCTGACTGTAACTCGACCCTCTGCCTCATTTAATATGCACGGTTCTATGAATATGCAAATTAGCCACGCCTCCACTCAGCTCACCACTAGTTGTCGATCACAGGTTGATCTGATTGGTTACAAGGTGGTTTGTGACGTCAGAAACACCAGCGATTTCAAAGCGTGTTTTCGAGACTGTCTTTACTTTAATGTTTTGCTAAAGCAACATGTTGAATTAAATGTGAAATTTTGCTGTAGAAATAATGAAAGAGTGTTTTCTTGTAAAACATACTCCAATAATATTTGTTTTATTTACTTCTTTAAAGAAAAGTATGTTGTTGTCTAGTGTAGCGTCTCTTTAGCCGTGTTGTTGTCACGCGCTCGTGTGTGTTTATGGTGAAGGATCGCACAGGCCAGAGGATATTGATCAAACAGACACACTCCGATCTCTGACCCTTAGATGGCAGAGAGAATCTCAATCCAATAGACTGAAGTGTCTGACTCACACTACACACACACACACACTACACACACACACACACACACACACACTCACACACACAGGTCCTGACAAATTCAATACGGGCAACATGATTTCCACATTATAGATTGGCAGTCCTCTTATTAATAGAATTGCATGTGTGTGTGTTAGTAAGTGTGTGTGTGTGTGTGTGTGTGAGGAGTGTGTTTCGCTTACAATGTAATTATACAGTCATGTCATCAGTTTAAGGCAGTGCTATTTTAGTTTTTATAAAAGCCTAGTTTTAAATCATATTTTGAAAACATTTTATTTACATATTTTTAATTACATTAAAAATGTTTTTTTATGTCTATATATTTTTATGATTATATAGACATAATGTTTTCAACCAGCTGTTTTAAGTATTTTTATTTATTTCAAGCAACACATTTTTAATGTTTTTTTAGTTAACTATAATAACCCCAGTTTAAAGTTACTTAACCCCAGTTTAACTAATTGAGCCGCAAGTTTTAGCTGTTTTTTAAATGTTGGACTTTTAATATACAAGACTTTTTAATATATTTTAATGAATGGCAGTGTGTTTTCCAATCTTGAGACAGCTCATATTGTGAAATGTGTGTGTGTGTGTGTGTGTGTGTGTTTGAAGGAGACATCCAGATCAACAGAGATGCAAAGTGGACTGTATGTGCGTGTGTGTGTGTGTGTGTGTGTGTGTGTGTGTGTGATGTGCGGGTTCAGAAGACTGGTCTCCGGAGACTCAAAGGTCAGACTGGTCACATGTTCACTGAGTCGCATCAAACAGCAGCGAATCCTGAGTCCTTCAACTCATTTCCTAATAGAGCGACAGAACAAACACTGTTCAGGATATTATATTAAAGATGACCAGAGATCAGACCAAAAGTAAACATTACCCGCTTATTCTTAGGATATTATAATTATTGAGATTGTTCTATACCTGCAGATGTGATGCATGTTAAATCTGAGTACATGGATTATTGTAATGTGCGGGAAAAACACATTTATTTAATGTGTTCGTCCACTTCGCATCTCTGTTGATCTGGATGTCCCCTTCAAACACACACACTACACACACACACACACACATACCAGTCCACTTTGCATCTATGTTGATCTGGATGTCCCCTTCAAACACACACACACACACTCACACACACACACGCATCCTGAGCCCAATATGAGCTTTGTGTAAAATGTCCCCATAACTCTACAGGACATGATACGAGTCCTTGTGATTTCATTACATGAAAAAGCTTGTGTGTATGTTGTGGAACAAAAGAGGGGAGGGTCTTGTTAGCCCTGTGTGTGTGTGTGTGTGTGTGTGTGTGTGTGTGTGTGTGTGTGTGTGCATTTACATGTGCAGTCGCATTACAGGAATGAGCCACGAGCTGTAAAATAAATAAATACGTATATTAAAATAAGACTGATTTTTGTAAAATAAGACTGATTTTCTGCATGTTGTGAACAAACCTCATTCAGACATTAATGCACATTTACTGTGATGTCATTTCCTTCACACACATCTTCAAGACACTATTGCTCAAATCATATCTGCGTGCAGACATAACCGGATATTTAGTTCGCTTTTGCTATATTATCAGATACGATGAATATTCAATGACATGTGATTAATTTTGACAAAAAAAGTCACTATTTAATCACATTTCTCATGGATGATGGTGTCACACTTGTTGAAGCTGAGGGTTTCTGAAGGGTCAGGAGGTCAGGCTTTGACCTCTTCTTACAGACACACATAATCCCACAAGCACTGGTTGGATTTCAACAAGCAAATCTGGTATTTCAAAACACAGGATTATGCATTTCTTTTATTAATGTGGAGCCGTGGGTTAAGGGTTGAGCTGACCAGATTATGAGGACTTAAATATCACCAGGAGTTATGATAAAATATCAAGATGACGAGGTTGAATTATGACACAGAAACAGAAGAAGTAGGTCCGTCACACACACGACACACACACTTAATTCACACTTAAAGACTGAAGCACTGGTAAAAGTTGTGTAAACCTACAAATTATAACATCTTTGTTAACTGGTTTTATTCAAGTCAAAAATATTATTTAATATTCCCAGCTAACAAAAATATATTGTCAGGATTATTCCCAATAAGTTATGAAAACATTATTGCTGAATAGTCTCTGAACATTCAAAACCAAAAAAAAAAAGTTTTAAAAACTGAGTGGAGGCGGGGCTCATTTGCATATTCATGAACCAGTGCATACTAAATGAGGCGAGGTGTCGGGTTACATTCAAGATATTTCAAGGCATATCTAGGAAAAAAACTTTTAATTATGTCAGAATTTTAAGGGATAAAATAGATTGACTACAGGGTTTTCATATCAGCGATGCATGTATAATATAATACGTTTTATTTATATAGTGCCTTTCCAGGGCTCAAGGACGCTTAATTTTATGAATTATAATTTTCTCCATGCTGTAAATATTCCTTCAGAGGAAGTTTTGATATAATCTTAAACAGCCGTTCCTGATCATGAGAGTCAGAGACAGTTAAAATGACCTTGCATGAAACAACATGCAGTCGGCCTTAATGTGCCGTATTACAAGATAAGATATAAAGCATTTTTATGAGCTGGTAGTAAAAGCAGTGGTAGTGGTGGCACACACACACACACACACAGCGGCCCCATCTGAAGGCTGTATCTGTAAACAGGTCAGGTAAGTGCTGATAGAGAGGTCAGTGTGTGTGTGTGTGACTCGCAGTCTGGCTTCACCTTGGCTCTCTCACACACACACACACACACACACACACACACACACACAGCATCTTACAGCATCCTTATAAATCTGTACGATTCAGGATATTAAGTGCTGCATGTGTTTTCCTTGTTTTCTGATGAGCTGCTGTGTGTGCGTGTGCGTGTGTGTGTGTGTGTGTGTGTGTGTGTGTGTGTGTGTGTGTGTGTGTGTGTGAATCAGTGATATAAAGACAGTCTATTGCCCTCTAATGGAGGCACACATAAATGCAGAGCTAGAACTTTCTGAAGGAAAAATGTGTGATGTTTACTCGTTGCTAGGGTGTTCTGGCTAGTTGCTAGGCTGCGGTTGTCAAGGAGTGATTTGTTAGTGCATCAGTCATAATCTCTCTTCACCTTTTCATTGGTTCTGCGTTTCTCCAGTGTTCTCGCATCTTCTCCTCGGCGGATCTGACAGCTCCTCCTGCCTCCTTATTTCACACTATAGATGTTCGGCCAGGACTTATTGATCACATCATAAATTACCCATGAGCCACTGCTCCGCTTAGCCTTGTGCGAGAGACTGGAGAGGCAGGAAAATAAGAGACTTTCTTTAAGGCTCCTTCAAATTGTTAATTAAATTCAAATCAATCGGCCACCATCTCTCAGCCGCCGTCCAGCTCCAGCCGATCGATAAAGCACAACTCTGCTGAACGATGCGTTAATAATTACACATTATTTTTCAGCTATTATGCATATATAGAAGATTTGTCTGTAGTTTTATAAGCTTAACACGTGTCTGGACGTATGCTCTCTAATGCATTTTTTTTTCAAGGAAACTGAAAAGTATTAATAATATTTTAATATTATATACCATTTAAATTCAGGTCACCTTTATTTGCTTTTAAAGAAATTGTACATAATCAATGATGCAAACTATAGTTTTATGAGCCTAACATAGTGTTCATGCTCCCTTATGCATTTTGAAAATGTTGTCACTGAAAAATTATTATTTTTAATGTTTTAAGTGCTTAGCAACAATTAATCGCATCCTAAATAAAAGTTTGTGTTTACCTAATATGGTGTAGAATTAATTTGTACATATAAATACACACACATGCATGCATTGAATAAATATTTGCATGCATATGCTGTATATACATCTATATATATATATATATATATATATATATATATATATATATATATATAACACATTTTTAATATATACATGCATGTGTGTGTAGTTATATATACTAATTAATTATACACAGGGCACACATATTTATTTTGGATGTGATTATTTGTTATCCAGCACTAGTTTTAATATTATTTAATATTATAGAAAGTCAGGTCACCTTTATTTATATAGTGCTTTATATAGAAATTGTTTATAAACAGGAAAAGAAAACAAGATCAATGATGCAAACTTTATCAAATATGAGACAGATTCAAATTCTGCTGCATTACATGAAGTATATTATTATTATTATTATTATTATTATAGAACTGTATTAACATGAAGCTGCAAAATGTGTTTCCCTCTCTTAAAGTCTTTATTAATCATATAAGCGAGATTTATTAATCTAATCGCCCCAGTGGGCCACTGTAGCAAATCATCACAATAATTATCGCAGTCATGGCCTTCCAAACACACTGCACACACTCCATAAATCCACACGCATCCAAAACGACTCCGGATTTGCACTTGAACTGTAAATTAGAAGGAGAAGCGTGAAAGTCCTTGATCGCGTCGTTTAGTTCGTCACATTATCATATTATCAGAACTACTGGAATGAGTCTGAGAGTGTGACACTTTTTGTATCTGAATGAAAAGATTTGATGTTTGTAATGTGTGTGTGTTCTTCCCTGTGTGTCTGTATGGTGTGTGTAATCCATGTGTTCCTCTCGGTCTAGTCTTAGTGACTGTTTCTTTGACAGAGAACTAGAGCCAAGATGATCTTTAATATCCATGATGTCTGTCACTCATTGCTGGATAAATGCAGCTCACACACACACTCATACACTCCCACACACATACATACACACGTACATTCACACCCACACACTCGCAAACACACATAGACACACACACACACTCACACTCGTATATATATTGTATATATAGCATATACTGTGTATATATGCATGCAAAATTATTTGCATGCATATATATACAGTATATGCATGCAAATTATTCTTAAATATATGCATGCATGTGTGGGTTTATATATATACAAATTAATTTTACACAGTGCACACATAAATTAGGTAAAATTTATGTTTTTACCTAATTTAAAGTTTTTATATAAAGTTTTTACCTAATTTAAAAATAAATTAGGTAAAAACACAAACTTTTATTTAGAATGCGATTAATTGTTGCCCAGCACTAATTAAAAGTAATACATGTTCAGTGACAACATTTTCAAAATGCATAAGAGAGCGTGAACACTACACTCCCACACACAGATACACTTGCACACTCTTTCACACACACTCACACACGCAGATAATTTAGCTTTTTTTAAAGCAATAAATCACTTATTTTGATTTATTTCCCCAGAAAACAAGACATAATATCCTATAGTATTTTACTCATCTACTAAATGCATCTTGATTTAGGAATTCTTTGATATTTGGACTAAAGTAAGCTTTTTTTGCAGTGCGTTACTCTCTTTCATTGTAGATTGGGTGACCTTTAAGGTTCTTTGCAATAACTGTTTGTTTGTCCGCTGATTGTGCATGAGATCAGCTCATACTGTAGATTCACAAAAGAAGGCGAACCAAGTTCCTCGTCTCGGTTTTGCTTTGCCACAAGCGGCGAGATTGTTGAAATCACCCCTGGTGTTTCAGAGCGGCTATTGCTTTTGCCCCCAATTCTGCTTTCGATTGATGGCAAATCCCTGCACGACGCGCGAATGAAGAAAGGAATGGCTTTGGCTCGACCGCGGATGAGTGGATTGTTTTCGGTTGATTCAGGGAGCCGAGGAAAGAAAGAAGATGAAAGGAAAAAGACGGCAGGGCGGGGGGAGGAGGGAGGAACAGTGATCAGAGTCTCTGCCGCACCATTTTCACAGCAGACAAAAACATTTGCCTGGATATCAATTTGGAGCCATGAAGCAGTCTTCCCCTCCTGCCCCGCCATCCATCATCTTTCCCTCCACCTCCTACACGTCTTCACCTCCGGCCCGGGGTTGAGGCGGGCCGAGCGCTACTGAGGGACGGTCTGATCGTATTATGCTGTCGTCCGAGACTCCACCCTTATCGGCACCTTCGCCAGCAGCCCATCAGTCATCGCCAGGCCATCATCCATCACGCATGCCGATCAATAGCCGGCCCAGCGTTCATCAGACAGAGGTGCTGATGGGGGAGAGTCAGGAGTGAAGCGGGTGAGAGTTCAGAACGAAGGACACTGATGTCTGAAACTGTAGGTGTATTTACAGGTGTGCGTCTCAATAAAAACTGAACTGGAGCTAAAGCGTTTAAGTCACGTATATGCATGCATAAAAGGGGCCAAGTATATTGACATCATCTTGGGCGTATCCAAAATTTGACCATCTCTGACTATAGCAAATAACAAATGATTTTTCAGTTTTGACGTAAACTAAAGCTTGTTGGCTATTAAAAAGGGATGAAATGAAAATGCATGCATGCACGCTCGCTGGAAATAATAGGAGACTATGCTTTAGCACATACTAAACTACATACTATAATGCATTCATCAGACAGAGGTGCTGATGGGGGAGAGTCAGGAGTGAAGCGGGTGAGAGTTAAGAACGAAGGACACTGATGTCTGAAACTGTAGGTGTATTTACAGGTGTGCATCTCAATAAAAACTTGAATGGGAGCTCACGTGTTTTAATGTCATGTATGCATGCATAAAAGGAACCAAGTATATTGACAACATCATCTTGAGCGTATCCAAAATTTGACCATCTCTGACTATAGCAAATAACAAATGATTTTTCACAGTTTTGATGTAAACCAAAGCCTGTTGGCTATTGAAAAGAGACGAAATTAACATGCATGCATGCACGCTTGCTGGAAATTAGTGAGACTATGCTTTAGCACATACTAAACTACATACTATAATGCATTCATCAGCCAGAGGTGCAGATGGGAGAGAGTCAGGAGTGAAGCGGGTGAGAGTTAAGAACGAAGGACACTGATTTCTGAAACTGTAGGTGTATTTACAGGTGTGCATCTCAATTAAAACTGAATTGGAGCTCTGGTGCTTTATACTAAACTGCATACTATAATGCATTCATCAGGCAGAGGTACTTATGGGGAGAGTGAGGAGAGAAGCGGGTGGGATTTTTGTAAACAGAGCTTTTAAAGCATCACACATCAGAACAGAAGGAACATATACAGGATCTAACATTCGCTCGGATTGGCAGGCGCTTGACAGGACTCTGAGCGAATGCTTACCGGCAGGACCGCACTCTTTTCCTGACAGCTCATACGTTTCAGGGCTTCTCTTCTTCAGGAATTGATCAAACTGATGCTAATGCTCAGGGTTAGCAGACGCAGAAGGCTATAATTAACCGTTTATTTTGGTTTTCGCTGAGATTTTGACCGTATGAGAAGCTTAGGCAAAAGAATCAGGGTCGATTGCAGCTCTAAAATGTGTTATTTTTAAATGTCTGGGTTAAAAACAACTCGCTTTTTCCACCGGACACAATATATTTTATTTTTAAGCAACATATTAAATATTTGGAACAGTAAACTGTCGGGATGAATAATTAAATACATAAAATAAATAATTGAATTATTCTTAATTAAATTCAAATAAATGAACACTGCAAAAAATGCGTTACTTACTTAGTATTTTTGTCTTGTTTCCAGTCCAAATATCAAACAATTCTTAAATCAAGATGCATACATTAGTGAAATGCCATACGATTTTATGTCTTCTTTTCTGGGGATATAAAATTAAAACAATTAAATTAAAGTGATTTGTTGCTTTGAAAAAAAAAAAAAAACAAATGATCTGCCAATAGGGTAAGAATAATATTTTAATTCAAACAGAAATAAGAAAATTTTAACATTTAAAAAAAAACAATAAACATTTTTTCTTACTCCATTGGAAGATCATTTTGCTTGTTTTAATCAAAAACTCACTTAAATTTGATTTATTTTCCCAGAAAACAAGACATAATATCATATGGCATTTTACTAGTAAATGCATCTCAAGTTAAGAAGGGTTTTTTAAGAAAATGTCAATTTTCAAAATGAAAACCTTTTCAAAGTATTCTAATTTTGAATAAGGGGTTTTCATAAGCTGTAAGCCATAATCATTAAAAGTATAACAAATAAAGGCTTGAGATGTCTCACTTTGCATGTAATGAGTCTATATAATATATTAGTTTCACCTTTTAAGTTGAATTACTGAAATAAATGAACTTTTGCACGATATTATACCTTTTAACTATATATATATATATATATATATATATATATATATATATAACTTTTAAATAACTTTTGCAATATAACTTTTGCACGATAAATACCTAGACCAACAGCTTGTGTTTTTCCTGGACAATTTTCCCCGTCATGCTTTCATTTTCAAACGCCTTTCATCTGTGTGTATTTGTGCATGTTTACCCTATTTTTTTTAACGATATTTCCAAAGTGTAACCGCATACAGCACACCTGTAACATTACACACTATTGGACCGGAGCTCGTCACTGCATCCCCAAAACCATTCTGTTCCTATTACTCATTCATTTTTCTAGCAGTGATATCGCACTTGTAATCGACTGTGGGTCGAAGTCTGAGCAGGTGGAAGAGCCCGTTTAACCTCGCGGGTGGAGACGCAGGGGTCAAAGGTCAGCTGAGAATCTCCACGGCCACACCTGGGCAGGTGATCCGCAGGTCGCTGCGGGGTCAGGTGTCACTCTCACGTTTCACCGGAGTCCCATCTGCCCGTGGCCTGGATAATTCAAGAGCAGCAAAACACGCTTTGTCACTACCTGACTCGGACAAAACTACCCTGCTAGTTAAACTACCACTAAGATAACAGAACGCTGCGAATGACCCTGATGTTTTAAATTAAAAACGGAAAAATTTTAAAATTAATGCACGTTATAATTTTTTTTGTGCACAAGGCAACATAGCTATTTGACTAAAAATCAGTATTTATGTCACTTCCATCGAATGATGATTTGTCTCATTTTTTGCATGTGTGCGTGTGTTGCTCTTTTACACCTCACAGTCGACTGATATACAACGATAAATATTTGATCCCACAGCTGTCCGTCTTCCCAGGCTCTCGCACAAACGCTTGGGCTTTTCCACGCGACGTGTTTGATGTAAGAGGAGCTTGCGGGGAGATAATGGTGCGACGCTGTTAATAATGTACGAAAGAATGAAACCTCAAACCACCAAAACCCAGAGACACTCAAGCTGAAACCGGAGAGGAAACGGCTAAAAAGAGATGTAGTACAAATATCAAGTAGTCCTTACAGCCAACTGTTTTATATAAACATGATCCGCTTTATTATCCTATTCACGAGTTTAGATGGAGTAACTGACTTTGAGAATGCAGACTAGATTTTTACATTTGATGAAAAGATTTAATCTTTTATTTTATCGTCTAACATGTAAAAACACTTTAAAGTCGTTGTGAAACAGAAGTCTTTTCTCCTCTATTGTGTCGTATATCGAGATGGAACGCTTCTAGAACAAGAACAATGTGGGCGGGGCTTGATTGTGTCAGTGGGGAATTGATTGGATGATTGGCTGGTTGTGGTTTGCTATTGGCTGACCTCATGTGAGTGACAGGGTATAGTCCCGCCCTCGTCATCAGAGAAGAGATGCTGCAAGAGAAACTTATTCTGATTCAAGATTATTAAAACGATAATGATATTATTTAGAATAAATGCCTCAATATTTCATTTTTTCAAAAGTACCGATTTTGATTTCATGGTGACTTTAATACTTAGTTCTATAGGTTTGATCACAGTAATAAAGTTTCAATTCTGGATTTCGTGTGTTTGTTGTTTTCTGATCAGGGACGGAGATGAGGAATGACGTTGGGATGTTTCTACCTCCTCCTGCTTGACCTTTTAATAGCGGGGCAGTTGTTAAGTGAATTTCGGGAATCCCATAAACACAAATTGCCGTCTGTAATCTCCTGCCAGGGAAGGGAGAAATATTTCAGAGGAAGGTGATCAATCAGAGGCGGTTACAGTCTAGAGAGAGGGAGAGAGAGAGACTGTTGCTTTACTTCTGTGCTGCATGACGACACCGACTCGTAATGTGCAAGAAAATAGAAAGATAAAAATGATGTCATTTACCGATAATAAACCTGGTCTGAATGCATTTTAAAACTCTCACTGTTTGTTATTTTCTAGCAAGGAACGATAAAAAACTGAAGACATGAATATGCCACACTGACTAACGACTGCAGCTGGAAGCCTAAATAAATCTTTTTTTCTCAGCACCGACTCAGTGTTGGTTTGAAGAAACTATAATTCCCGTAAAAGTAACAATCATCTGGTCATTCTCACTAATAAACCCGATCAAGGGCATCGTGTAACTTGTGTTTTTGTGTTTGGGACTAGGTTGTATTCTGCCCGGTTCTTTTCCTCTTTCCTGCTCTATTTTGTAGTCAGTTTGTAGTTTTTTGTTCACTTCCTGTGTTCAGATCCTGGTTGTTTCCGTAGTGATTGATTACTCTCACCTCTTGCTTGTTATCCTGTGTATTCATACCCCAGTGTTTCCAGTGTTCGTAGTCCTTCTGTCGCTGTATGCTGCTGGTCTCAGGTCAGTCTCCTTTTGTTTTGTTTTACAGTTTCTGAGTATTTTGATATTTCTTTAATAAAACTTCTGTGTAAGGATTCGTCTCTTCCTCATTTCTGAGTTAAATGTACCTAAATGTACATTATCCTACATTTTAAAAAGATATGTTTTATTGGAATAATATCGAATATTAGATAACACTTTACCACATTAGTTAACATGACATAAAGATGATGACCAATATGGTAACACATCAAAGCTTCTATGTATAATGCATTATAAAGGCATTTACAATGTTTTAATGCATTATATATTTTCATAAAATAATTATCAAAGTTAAAATGTATTATAATATTTGCAGATTCCTTGTTGCCTCTGAAATATGTTATGTGTCATGCTTTAATGCATTATACTTTCTAAAACTGTTGCAAAGTATTGTAATGCATTATATTTGTGGTTTCAATTATTCATGAGATCATTATTAATTAATGCATTAAAATATTTGTATAATGCATTGTATGTTTCAATTAAGTGTTGCCAAAAAGACTTATTAATCTTAGTTAATGTTAACTAAGATTTGATTAATCATTTACGCGGTAAGCATTGCTTATTGCATTACACTTTTCTTTAAGGTGTCTTTGTTACACTATACAAGTACTGAATATTAAATAACGACATGTACTTACGATAAGGTTAGTATTAGGGTTAGTTGCATGTAATTATGCATAATTTAGTTATTATAGTAACTACATTTTACGTGTAACATTGTTAGTTAATGCATTAATGGAGGCTCAATGGCACCTTATTGTAAAGTGTTTCCAGATAAACTATTAGATCCGTTAGATGCCGTTAATGCTTCTTCTCAATGGGAATTAACACACTCTCTGATTAATGCACTGTGAATGCCACAGCTGAATGCATAACACACACATGATAATGGGACTCAATCTGCACCCTGCTTTTACACATTTATTTCATAATTCTTCAGGTTAAAAAACTCTTTTTGTGTCCTGGCCAAAAAATCAGCTACAATAACCTAAACATACAGATACACATCAACACACAGAAACACAATCAAGGACCACAACAGCAATTTACCAAAGGATAAAACACATAATCTGTTAAAATTTACTTAAACTCATTTAGTGATGCAAGTCAACTTTAAGATGTTTTGTAAATTATTCCAAGCAGAAGAAGCATTATATTTAAAGCTTTTTGTTGTTGTTTTATTATTAAATAATACTACTAAACACTGTAACAAGTGCATTACTCATTGCATTACACTTTATTTAAAGGTGTCTTTGTTACACTATAATTATACATTTAGGTACTGAGTATTAAATAACTACAGGGTTAGGATTAGGGTTAGTTGCATCCATAATTCATAGTTATTATAGTAACTAAATGTAACAATGACACTGTCACATTGTTAGTTAATGCATTAATGGAGGCTTAATGGGACCTATTTGTAAAATGGGTTGCGCTTTATTTTAAGGTGTCATTGTTACGATTACATTTAAGTATACTGAGTAATTTTAATTAACCTAGGTAGGATTAGGATTTGGTTCAGGGTTAGTTGATGTAATTATGCATCACTATTACTATGGTAAGTACATACAAATGTAACAAGTACACTGTAAAATAAAGTACCATTAATGCCAGAATAAACACACCGTCCTGATTGATGCACTGTGAGTGTCTTTGAATAAAAGCCACCGCTGAATGCATGAAATAAAGATGATAATGGCACACAATCTACACCCTGTTTCTGCACATTTGCATGCATGTCTTTTGGTTCATGGCCCAGCTGTGTTTGGAGGTTGTGTCAGATCAGGCGCAGTATCGTAACCGAAGCCCTGAACCAATGGCTGGCGAGAGCTTGATGTAATGGGGTAGGTCACCGCCTCGCACTCCTTAACCCCTGACCTCTGAGCTCATGGTATTTCTTTCACGGGGATATCGGAGATGTGTTTTGGACAGGTTAAAGGAAGAGTGGTAAGCAAGCTGGGATCCGTTTGTACCCGCTGTATCTTTAATGGGCGCTGATAAAGATGTATCCCATGCCTCTGTGATGGATTCGAGTCACTGAGCACCAGCGTGGAAACTGATGCTTTTATCTCACTTTATTTAGGCCAAGCTGTGGTTCACCACACATTTAGGTTCTGGACATTAACATTAATGAATGACCACAGCACTTTCTATGAGCACACTGCATGCGATACGTCCAGCTTCGTTTTCGCACCAAACGCAATTAATGCATTTGCAATATTTCTGCATGTAAATGTGTTCCTCTGAGTGTGTAGTGCCTGTGAATGATGACTGCAGCTTTCAGAAAGAAGGTAAATAGGTGATGAATATATTCATTGTTCCGATAAAGGTATCGATATTCACTATATCTGAATACTGTGAATTAATACCCACATAAATCTGCATGCGTTTCAAAGGTTTCCAGTGGCTCAATGTCTGTAAATCACCACGAGTGAAATGATTTTTCTGGCACGATCATAACTCAGCTGAAGGAGTCGCGGGAGCAGCCGATAGGTTGGGTCAACCAATCGACACGGCATTTGACCCCTGTTGACCTCTGCGGCCAATAAGGCTAATGGTGGATAGAGCCGTACCTGACACACGGGTCTAACCCAGCCGGACTTTAACATGCTCCTCATTAGCACTGACCTCTCTCTCTCTCAACCTCTACCTCTCTCTCTTTCTCTCCCTCTCTCTCTCTCTCTCTCTCTCTCTCTCTCTCTCTCTCAACCTCTACCTCTCTCTCTCTTCTCTCCCTCTCTCTCTCTCTCTCTCTCTCTCTCTCTCTCTCTCAACCTCTACCTCTCTCTCAATTTCCAATCCAATTCAAATGTTCTTTATTGGCATGACAATTGTTTCAATGTATTGCCAAAGCATTTCCAATCATCATAAAAAACAAATAGAATAAAAATAAATAAATAAAAAACCCGTAAGTAGAACAATTAATCAACATTTCAGAATTGTATGGCGAGTTGCATCATTGCTGATCAGAGTTAATGATGAGGACTTGCTTCTACACATCTTCTGAACCAATCCCACCGTCCATAAACATGTTCTACACAAAGCCTGTTCATATGTTAGCATGATATCTGGTCCATAAGCCTAACAATATGCAAATATTCTTCTGTAAGAGAACCGTTCAGAGGACACATTTCCATACTGGTTTACCCTCAGGAACGTTTCTCTTCGTCAGTGTCGTCAGCTTAAAACGAGCCGTCAGTCCCTCTATGAACTTCACACTGCGGCTGGAGATCGGAGGAACGTCAGACAGGTATGAGATGATGATAATAATGACACTGCTGGAAGGGAACTTCATAAATGTAACAGCTGGTATGAGCTGGCAAGACCATGGAGTGCTTTGAATGTGATGAGGAGAATCTTGTAATTAATACGAAAACGTACCGGTAGCCAATGACGTCTGCGTAAAATTGGAGTCATGTGGGAAGATTTCTTTGTGTAGGTAAGGACCCTAGCTGCGGAGTTCTGAATATATTAGAGTTTGTTTATAGATGAGTCGGGTAAGCCATAGAAAAGAGAATTGCAGTAATCAAGCCGTGATGTGATGAAAGCATGAACCGAGGTTTCAGCATCGCTGATGTTCAGAAATGGATGCAAGTGTGTGAATTTACGAAAGTGAAAGAAGGCAGACTTAGTGAGAGAGGAAATGTGTGGAAGCAAGGAAAGAGTGGAATTAAAGATTATACCAAAGTTTTTGACAGTAGTGGAAGGATCTCCAGCATTATGAACATTGTCAACACAGAAACGGGGTGTAAGTTCGAGAGTGAGCCAATAAGAGGTAGATCTGTTTTATCAGTGTTGCATTAGAGAAAATTACTGGTCATCCAAGCATTTAAATCATCAATACAGGCTGATATGGAATCTATGGGAAAAGGAGAATAGCGTTGTGAATGGATGTATAGTTTGGTGTCATCAGTGTAACAGTGGAATTTAGAGCCATGTTGACGGATGATGTTACCTAATGGGAGCATGTAGATGAAGAGAAGAGGCCCAAGAACAGAACCCTGGGGAACACCGTGTGGGACAGAGGCAGTAGAGGACTTAGCCTGGCGAATAGAGATGTAATGCTGGTGAAGCAAGATAGTGCAGTTCCAGAAACACCAATAGCAGAGAGTCGTGAGGTGAGAATACTGTGAGAGATTGTGTCGAAAGCAGAGGAAATATCTAGAAGAATTAGAATACTAGTGGAGCCGGAGTCAGTGGCCATAGGGAGATCACTGACAACCCTGAGAAGTGCTGTTTCAGTGCTGTGGAGGGTGCGGAAAGCAGACTGAAAACATTTATAGTGGTTGTTAGATGACAGGTGGGTTTGAAGTTGATATGGTTGAGCCATTTTAACCTTGCCTAGAAATCTAGACGCACCCTAGCGGCAGCAAAATTTATTTTGCTGCAAAGTGTGGTCTAGCAACTCTCCGTTGACTTTCGAAGTGGAAAATCCAAACTCTGGTCTGGCCAATCACATCATGTATAGAGTTGGTGGGCGGGCTTAACACAATGACGGCAGAGTTGTGACGGTTCTGCGCCGTGATTTCCATAGGTGATTTCCCTGCTACTTGAAAACAAACAAGACACAGCTGGCGAACAGCAGTCTTTCGATTCGGCTTTGGCCGCGACTCGGATGACTTGGAGTTAAGAACGTAACTTAAGTCATTCTTAAAAAGGAAGATGTGTTCAGAGTTTTGACAACCGGATAAGGCAAAAGTTGAATATATCAACTTGCTCCGCTGGAGAGAAAACCATGGGGAAAGCGCATGGGACTCACTCAGCCACAGCCATCATCGCTCTGGTTGGTTAGCGCTATCCTATGGCGTGCAGAGGGATATTGAAAGACAACCTTTTATCCGCGCCCCCGAATTGAGGTATGCCAATTGTGAGTTCCCAGACCTAACATCTTGATAGGTCTGGTTTGCCAGGCTAATTTTAACCATGTCTTTAATAACTTTCTGGGCTGGCAAGTTTCAATCCCTTAGAAGCCTTTGGAGGAGTGATCCAGCTCTCAGATTTAACCACAAATATCTTAATTTGTGTTCCAAAGATGAACGAAAGTCTTAAGGGACGAGTAATTACTGACAGAGTTTTCATCTTTGGGAGAACTATCCCTTTAAACCCTACGGATTAAGAATGGCATGTCATTAATGTTCGAGTGCATGTAAATACAGGCATCCCAAAACTCAATATAGTGTTGTGTCGGCCCAGATCCGGTCCACATCTGGTGCACATGGATTCCACACGGCCCAGGTTTGGGCCGGATCTGGGCCAACACTATGTTGCTGTCTGGGAAAGTCAAAGCTGTTTTATTGCCGCTTGAATGAGGAGCAGTAAAGCACAAAGTAAGAGTTTGATTGATCACTGTTTGTGTGTTTCAGGGGTTGATCCGAGCACACAGAGAGAACGATGGCAAACACAGAGTTATTCAGATACATCAACTCCTCTCTGCTCATCAGTCACCGGCCGCTGAACGCCTCTCCGGTTGAGCAGACGGTCTACGCTGGATGCGCACACATGCCCAGCGTCATCATCTTCTACCTGGGGCTGCAGTTCATCAACATGTTCCTGGGCATCCCGGCCAACATCATGGTTCTGTGGCTCATCCGTAAGAATAAGGGAGACTCGTCCACCTCCGACATCTTCATCATGCATCTGGCCATGCTGGACACTTTCTTCTGCCTCATTCCTCCACTGGAACTGGCCAACATCGTGTACCTGAACAGCAGCAGCGCCTGGTACGTCCTGCACTTCTTCTACGGCGTGAAAGACTCGTCTCCGCTCTTCTTGTCCTGCATCTGTCTGGACCGATACATGGCCGTCTGCCATCCCATCACCTTCACCAAACTCAAAGACAAGCGGCATCGCTCAGTGTGCGCCGGCGCCGTGTGGCTCGTCACTTTAGTCTACGCCTCAGCGAAGTGTGCAGGAAACATCCCTACCTTCGACAAAGCCTTCACCACCATGATTGTGGTGGCGTTTGTGTTCATGCTGTTCTGTAACATCTCTATTCTCAGGGCCCTCAGACGGCTCGAACTCCAGGCCGAGACGAGAGGCATCCCATCAAGAAAAAAGGCCTTTAAGATGGTCATCATCATCTTGGCCATCATTGTGTTTAACTACTTCCCCCCGGTGGCTCTCTTTCCGTTTCAAGAGTATTTCTCTCCGGACGTCTTCCACTGTTACATCCACTACATCGCCTTCGGCTTCATGGACATCAGCAGCAGCATCCAGCCGGTTCTGTATCTGTCGCGCCGTGTGCCGCCGTGCTGCTCGAGGAACACAGAATCTGCGGATGATACTGTGTTCACCGTCGAACCATTGAGTTGCTGTTATTGGAGTATTTCGCTGATAAGATGCACTGTAATAATGCAGATCTGTGCACTGTAAACAATGTGTAATGCTGCTTTCTGCAGCTGTTTTTTTGCTTAAAGGGTAATTCCACCGGTGGAGGTAATTCCACCGGTAGTTTCATCAATTTCTAATTTGGGTCCTTCTTGGCTGATAAAAGGCAGAAAATGACTTTTTAGTGCTTGGGAATTGTAGACAACAATCCCCATAGTGCACTGCAATGCAGGCCACGCCCTCTGCTCCGCCCATCACTGTAGACTAGAGTTGTGCTCCACTCTATGCTACCGCCTGGAAATCATTTCGCACAATGAAATCAGATAATGCGTGCTAATATATAACGACGTAAGAGCGTCAAGGTAGGTCCCGCGCCATCAGCCAATGGATTGGGTGATTCTATATGGGCTTCAGACAATCGGCACACTTACTCTGACGTGTAATTTTACACGCGAGAAGCAGCCAAAACTTCTCATCTTCATTAAACCCCTCGCTATCAGACGTCCCGGGAGTCTCCGGCATATTGATAACGGCTCCCTGATACCCGCGAATTAGTTAATTTCTCCCGGAATTTAGAGAAAGCGAGCAAGAGAGATCAGACTGTGCTCCAAACCGTATAGTGCGCGCACGAGGGAGAGAGCGAGAGACTTTGTGTGTGTGCGCCTCATGACACAGAGACTCAGGCACTTACCGTTTACCGTCGGAACTGGTTCCCTATTGGCACCGCGTTCGGTACCCAACCCGAAAATGAAAAATAAATGATAAAAAAATGAAAAATAAGATTTATTCTGTGACCTTAACCCATGCCTTGCTCTGATTGGCTGTAGCTCATGACGTCACTGAGGTTAAGTCGCGCATCAGCTCTGGATATCTAGCATGCTAGATATTTTTCTGGGCTCGACGCGCGTCTGCGAGCCTTTGGCTCTTTCATACTAACAGATTGGCAAGCATTCATCGCCCGCTCATCCTCCGCGATTTACACGCGATAACACCCTTTGCGAGTTTAAAGATTTGCAAATCGGCCTTAGAATCATGTAGTGTGAAGGGATTGAAACTTGCCGGCCAGGAAAGTTTTTAAAGACGTTGTTAAAATAGTCCGAGTGACCACAGTGGCTCAACCTTAAGTTTATCGAAAACAAACAAAAATAACGACTTTATTCATCTCAGGCCCACAGAGAAGAACATGAAGAGTCTGAATAAAGTCGGTATTTTTTTATCCTCTAATATCTCGAGTTTCTCCTGGTGTCTTCAGTCGTTCACGCTGGATTCTCACGCAGAGTTATGCATCGCTTCTCATGCACGCCAGGATGTTCTCGTCTCATTTGCATGCAGATCTAAACTCTCGCGCGGTGTCACTTATGATGAATAAACTGCACATCTTTTGCACACTCTGGTTTGTGAGCCATCTGTTCCCCGATGTAAATCATGCGGTGTTGATGCGAGGCTCTTCAGGACTGCAGCCAAATGCGTGTCCTCTCTCTCTAAATCACTGCATGTATATTAATGCAGAAATATGCTTATATGCAGAATCCAGTGAACTTGTGACTCACAGAATGAGTTCGTTTAAAGACTGAATAAAACACTATCAATATTTGCAGATATACTGACGATGATTTTTGGGATTTATGATTCGTGCGAAACACACACATAACGAACTCATCCAGGCATCGTCCGCTTAAAGAACAGTTCTACAAAACAATGAGAACGTCGTCATTTACTCGTTCTGAACCCCAGAAACTTCATGCAAATCTTTCCATAAGAACGGCTAATGCTTCAAGTTTTCAGAACTCTCAAAATGTTTCATTTTTTATATGTTTTAAAAGCAGCCGTTCTGTTATTTGATGGACGTGTGTGTGTGTGTGTGTGTGTGTAAGAGAGAGAGAGAGTGTGTGTGCGTGCGTGTGTGTGTGTGTGTGTGTGTGAGAGAGAGAGAGATGTGTGTGTGTGTGTGCGTGCGTGCTTGCGTGCGTATGTGTGTGTGTGATTCAGTTCCTGTTTTTCATTTCCTGTGCATACGTGTGTCTTTTCCTCCAGAATATTTTAAGCGCTCCTTCATTTTACACTGGAAATGCTTTAATTAAACTTCTTTAATTAAAGTCCCCTTTGTGGTGATTAGCCTCTACTAATTGATTCTGTCTGTCTCCGCTGCTGGATTGAACTTCTACTTAGTTAATGAATTAATTGATCAACCTTCAGTACTTTGGGTTGCTAAGAGGATTTTGACATTTTACCGCTTTAATCTCGTTGGTAGAAATTAAGGATTTTAGTGAGTGTGTTAATGGAAATATCAGGAAATAGGGGAAATTTAACACAAACTGTGAGGAGTTTGTTATTGTTATAGTTGAAAAATGTCTATTTTTCAAATGACTGTTTTCAAGTATACGATATGATCAATATCACATATTTAAGTTTCTCTGTCTCGTTTTCCAGCACAAATATCTAAACATTATTAAATCAATGTCTGGAGCAGACGGAAGATAAGAAATCTTGCTTTCTGAAAAAAAAGCATCAAAATAAAGTGCTTGAGCTTTTAGAAAAGAAGAATTAATCTATTATGTTGTTTTGCGTTTCAAAATGCATCTTGATTTAATGTTTTGATATACTTGCACTAGAAAACAAGACAAATTACACTTAAAATCACTTAAAAGTGCAATTGTGTGTGTGTGTGTGTGTGTGTGTGTGTGTGTGTGTGCGTGCGTGCGTGCGTGCGTGCGTGCGTGCGTGCGTGCGTGAGTGAGAGAGAGAGAGAGAGCGAAGAGAGAGAGAGAGAGAGAGAGAGAGAGAGAGAGAGAGAGAGAGAGAGAGAGAGAGAGAGAGAGAGAGAGAGAGAGAGAGAGAGAGAGAGAGAGAGAGAGAGAGAGAGAGAGAGAGAGAGAGAGAGAGAGAGAGAGAGAGAGAGAGAGAGAGAGAGTGAGAGAGAGAGAGAGAGAGAGAGAGAGAGAGAGAGAGAGAGAGAGAGAAGACCTTGAGATGTCAGCTGTATAGCAGGAGTAGAGCGCCATCTGGTGGACAGAAGCTGCACCACACTGCTGAAATTAAGCTGCTGGAATTCAATCTAGAAATATATATACATGTATATTCATCACACTAATCTTCACATATAAACACAACCTCTGAAGCCTAAATACAGTCATCAGAAGTAAAATGTAAGACGTAACTATAGGCTCTATGCACGATCGCTTCCGGGTTTGTCTCAGCACACCCAGTTACATCCGGTGCTGCGTCAGTTTTGCGTTAGGAACAGAGTGTCAAATTACACTTGCTGTTTCGGGTCATGGGGTCTATACGACCCCAAACGACTTTTACTTAACAAAAAAAAAAAAAAAAAAAAAAAAAGATTTTGTGACTTTTTTATACATTATCTATCTATACACACACACAAAAACAGAGCTTGATTCGTTTGTTCTGAAGGTGTGTTAAAAAATTTGGGGTCAGTATGACCTCACATTAAAATGAATAGGAAATGTGAAAAGAAAATCTGGCTTAAATCTGAAAATGTTTACACAGAAATGAAGGCCTAGTACTAGAGCATACATGCAATGTATCATAAAAAATAACATTTCATATGCTAATGCTACAGCTAATGGTGTAGTTGAGGAATTGTGTGGTATATGGATACAAAAGTACTTTATATCTCCCAAAACACAGCAACTCATCGCTGACTCTCTCGGCAACTCTGACACGGTGACACTGTTGGTTCAATTAGTGAAAGCAATCACAATCTCTTAAAGCAAGTTAATCGAGAGAATGTATTTATCCCTGCCGACGGCTTTATGCGTGTTTTGATTAAGTATTATAAGGTTTGTTTTTCAGATTTTGCATAATATGTCTTTAAATCTTGCACAAAGTGACCGGGCGCCCATTAACCATCATAATAAACTCTTTTAAAAAGCGCCTCTCTTTATGATTTATCAGACGCTCCATCTGACAAATATGCAGGATAATATCATACAGCCATAAATCTGCAGACGCCACAACTTACAGAGGTCAGAACAACTTTATGAGAGCGAACACACACACACACACATCCACACACTCTCTCTCTCACACACACACACACACTTCCACTCACACACACAATGACAGTAAATGACGATACAGATATTTCAGGTATACTGCAGCTAACAATATGTTCTACGAACGTTCCCTTTAAGTTATGAAAATGTTATTTTTGAATGTTCTCTGAACATTTTAAAAACTTTAGATGAAGGTCCAACAGATACATTTCAGAGAAATAATGTGCTTATGCTTTCTGAGAACATTATTATTATTATTATTAAAAACCAACTTTGAACGAACATTCTTTAACCAAATCTATCTTTTTAAAGCAGCTTTGTATAACAAATTACTATTCTGTGATCTATATCAAGATTTTGAGCTAAACTGATATTTATTCCAACGGACTTCAGACTCAAAACAAGTAACTACGGATAATTAAAAGAGCTTAAACGGATTTTGATGATTGTCGTAAATCTATAAAAGAAAATATTTTTGCGACGCTCACTGGCGTCAGAGATCAAAAAGACGAGCCTGCGCCTTTAAATTATCCGGCAGTTGTCATGGTAACCAGCGGGCCTGTGTGTTTTGCGACAGATCGTGTTCCGTGACGCAGCATATCATTATTATCACAGCAGATGAATGCAATAAACGCATGTAAGTTTAATTTTCTTATACCATATATAATCACATATAATGCATATAATATGCAATATTAAGTGTGTGACGAGAGGTGCGTGACGACGAGTGATGAACAGCATTAAATGTGGCCTTGCGTTTATAGAATAACCATAATGAAGATGTTTGTCTGAATTTTTACTCTGGATTTTAAACGTTCCGTAGTATTCTGTTGCGTATCGTGTAAATGCAATGCAATAAATGCGTAATCAATGATGATAATGTTATTTGTACCTCTGTAATACAATGGTGTTCTTGTAACATGTAATTCTGTGTAAATACTATTGTGAATGAATGAGGAAATCGTCCAGTGCAATGTGATCAACATCTGGGACGATGGTAATACTATAGTACTTTTATGCAAGGAATATACATATTGTCAAAATCCCAGCTAACAAATAAATGTTATACGTTTTTACTTGGTATCTTTAATGGAACGTTTTATTGTATATTTTTTAGAGATTGTTACTTGAAACATATAACATATACACTATAGGCTAAGCATATAAACATTCTGTTTACAAGTTATCATTGAGTTGAACAATATGAGCTTTTTATTGGCCAATGCTAGTAGAAATTAGAGCAACCGCTGGTATAATAGTCCAGTTTAATGGCAGAAGTGAGAATGTGGATCTAACACGAGGAAAACTAAACAATAATATCAAATAATTTATCATATCTTAAGGTTTACATTAATTTTTATTCATTTAGCTGACACTTCACTTGCTCCAGAGGTCGCACACCTCTGGAACTACTAGGGGTTAAGTGTCTTTCTCAGGGACACATTGGTGTCTCACAGTGGATTCGAACCCGGGCTCTCACATCAAAGGCATGTGTTGTATCCACTGCAGCCATCACCCCACAGACATGGTTACGGCTGATGCTGAACAGGGTGAGAAATTAACCAGGGCTCCAGAAATTAAAAATACTCAGGAAATGTAAATATCATCAACAGCTTTATGTTGTGTAATAATATGTTAATATTCAGATAATATGACTATTCAGATTGGATTAGAACTCACCGTGGCCATTAAAGCAGTAAGAAACAAAGAACTCTTATAAAACAAACCTTTTTGACAAATGAACTGCATTTCAATGCAGATACAGTACAAGAGCTAATTGTGAAAATGTAAGTAAACATAATGATATGCTTTTAAAATCACAGGACATCAAGTGTTTCCAGTGAAGGGTCTTAGAATCATATTTCTTAGTAATAGTTTTAAAAATGTATGTAACTGTGTGTAATGTTACACTTGTATGTAACTGTAATGTAACTTGTGTATGTAACTGAAATATAATACGTGTATGTAACTGTAATGTAACTCGTGTATGTAACTGTAATGTAACTTGTATGTAACTCTTGTATTCAACTGCAATGTACCTTTATATGTAACTCTTGTATGTAACTATAATGTAACTAACTGTAATGTAACTGTCATGCAACTCTTGTTTGTAACTCTGTATGTAACTGTAATGTAACTCTTTTATGTAACTGTCATGATGTAACTCTTGTATGTAACTGCAATGTAACTTTATGTAACTAATGTAACTCTGTAACTGTAATGTTGTAACTCTGTATGCAACTTTGATGTAACTGTAATGTAATTTTGTTTCTAACTGTCATGTAACTATTGTATGTAACTGTAATGTATACTGTATAAATTAAATACAAGAGTTACATTACAGTTACATACAGAGTTACATAAGTTACATACAGTTACATTACTGACACATACAAGTTACATTACAGTTACATTACTTATACATACAAGAGTTACATTACAGTTACATCAAAATTACAGAGTTACAACATTACTGTTACATACAGAGTTACATAAGTTACAAACAGAGTTACATTACAGTTACATACAATGTAACTGTAATGTAACTGTTGTATTTAACTAATGTAACTGTAATGTAACTCTATTTTGTCTTTGTTCAAAGCATCTTAAGATCTGTATTGTGTTTACAAACCAGGTTGCAACATGGATGTACTGTCACTGTCCTAAGCACTGATCATCATTTCTTTGTTTTGTTGGTTTATTCCCGCAGAGTTCCAGTGCTATGGAGATTCCACGGGCATGAGAGCAGCGATGTGCTCGGTCACAGGCAATGCCACATTCCCATCCGGTCTGCCTTTTAGCTGGTACCCGTGATCCTGCAACATGCAGAGCTCCTGGAAGAGTCCTCTCCGTGGGCCTTCCTGAATCCACCCATGCCTGTCATCCCCATCCCACGGAGGGTTCGCTCCTTCCACGGCCCTCACACCACCTGCATGCACTCCGCCTGTGGCCCGGCGCGCACCGCCCAGCTCGGTACGCACCAAATACAACAACTTTGACCTGTACCTGAAGTCTCGATGGATGTATAGCTTCATCCGGTTCCTTCTGTATTTCGGCTGCAGCCTCTTTACCTCCCTCCTCTGGGTGGCGCTGTCCGCGCTCTTCTGTCTTGCAATACGTCAGCGTTGCTGGATTTTCCTTCGCCTTCAGTACAAGCTGTCCGTCATCCTCCTCCTGCTGGGTCACCGGCAGACTGGACTTCGGGATCCTCAATGATCTGTTCATATACAGCATGCATGTGACCATGTTTCTGATCGGAGGCCTGGGATGGTGTTTCATGGTCTTTGTTGATATGTGAAGTTCTGATTGTGTGAATAGAAGTGATACAAGACATGCTTTACCAATTTGTTTTTTCAGCATCCAACAAAACATTTGAGCCACGTCAATAAAAATGTTGTGAAGTGTGCATGTTGTGTGTTGTACTTTAACACTGTGCTTAGGAAATCTGATGTGATATAAACCCAATGTTTCATACATTTTTAGATCTGCATGTGCCTCGGATTTCGCAGAAAATCCTTCACTAATGGACTTAGTTGCGGCGTTCAGATTATATGATTTGTCTGTTGCCAATCGGAGCGTGAGTCTGATGCCCCCGTGTTGCATTAGCGTGGCGTTATTGGCGCCAGCCTGGCATGAAAGGAAAGTGTGTGAGCACAATCTCCTATTGTTTGAGGATCAAACATCATATGCCTCATTTCTTGGCCAAGCATGCTCACACCGGTGACGTTTCAGACAAGCCATCGGAGAGCTCAGGCCAGAAGGGTCAATGACTCGATGAACTGATGCACACATGTACATCTGTCGATGACTGGAATATGACCCGTGTCAAATCTCGGAGGGACACGTATCTATGACTGCGGACGTGCTCGGATGCTTGTGCTGGTGTAGCACAGGTCAATAACATCTCAGGAACAGCATTGAAACACTGAATAAAATGGTGTTAATCTCGCTGGTGTGTGACGTTATAATTTCTGTGTATAATAAATGTGAGACATACAATTGTGTCCTAATTTGTTTAAAGAGATGCACAGAATACTACATACTTTTTGCACATTTTACACAAAAATGTGCTTAAAATCCACACTGGTAGAGCTGTGAAACGATTAATTGTCACGGGTCAGGGTGTGTCACTGGTCTCTCTGTTGTTTGTTTTGGTCATTTCTGCAGTTCATGAGGGTGGCAGTTTGCACAATCATGAGCTGATCTTCCACACCTGTCGCTTGTTTCCTCTACCCTTTATATTCCCAACAGTGTTTGTCAGTGGATTGTTTTGTTGCATGTGCATCGCTGGTCTTGTGTTTGTTGTGCTACTTACCAGTGATCTGTGTTCAGGCTTGCTAGTCGTCCGGATTGGTACAGGACTGTTCACCTGCTTGTCCTCGTCTAGTGCTGGAAGCTCCTGGATTTTTCTCATCCTGACGGTGGTTTCCGCATCTCTTCACCTCCTCGCTATTGCTGGCTGTTCTGTCTGGAACCGACGTTCGGAGAGGCTTCACTACCACTCACTGTGTAACGGAAATTCTTACTTTGTTCAAAGTTTTCTAATAAACTTTACACTTCCTCATCCTTACTCCAGACCTCACAACAGAATCCACTGACCAAGATGGACTCAGCAGAGGAGACGGAACTGCGTCGGGCCCTGACCCAACAGTGCGTCCTGCTGGGACGACAACAGGAGGAATTAGCGGATTCCCACCAGGCCATTTCAGAAATGTCAAACCAACTATCGACTATTACGCATCAGCTTGAACAGTTGCAGACCAGCTCTCCAGGGGTTCCTACTGCACCTGTCCCACTCAACACTGAAGGGATAGCGCCTCGCCGATCCGAACCTTGACTCCCCTATTCTGGCGAGCCTAGTTCATGTCGTTCATTTCTCTCACAATGCTCATTGACTTTTTCACTCCAGCCTTTCTGTTTTTTGACGGAGAGTTCAAGCGTTTGTGATCATGCACCTAGCAGGGCTTGCGAGAGAGTGGGGAAACAGCCATGTGGGACAATGAGAATGAGGATTTCGCTCAGAAGCTTCGCAAGGTCTTTGATCGGTCAGCATTGGGGACCGAAGCGGCCAGAGCGTTGTCACTGTTACAGCAGGGGACTCGCTCTGTATCAGAATATTCTATTGAGTTCCGTACACTCGCGGCTTCCTGTGGGTGGAATCCCAAGGCACAGTGGGACCATTTTCCTCATGGCTTAGCAGAGCACATTAGGATGAGATGAAGGTTGATTGATCTCGCCATTCGGGTCGATAACCAGACTCGGAGGGTGGGGTTTCCTCAGAACGTCATGAACCACACACCAGGTACGAGAGGGGACACTGGGGACTCCCAGAAGAGGAGCCCATGCAGATCAGGAGAGCCCATCTAACTGCCATTGAGTGCTGTCATAGATTGACCAATCAGTTGTGTCTCTACTGTGGAGAGGTGGGTCACATGGCGGCAAAGTGTCCCAGAAGGAGACGACGCTCTGCACCTAAGGGACTGAGGATGGTTAGCGTCAGCAACACTCAACTACCATCTGGTGGCCAATCTGTTATTCCAGCTTTTTCTACAGTTGGAAGGGATAAGCCACCAAGTGTCGGCACTCATTGACTGGATTTTATGGACATTGAATAAGCAGACCGCTTGGGCATTAGATGTTCCCTCCTGGCTAAACCTATTGCCGCCAGAACCCTATGTGGTACCCCGGATACTAAAATTACCCAGATGATTTCGGGTAATCATACCGAGGAGATTCGTTTTCTTCTAATACACTCTCTTTCTGCTCCAGTGGTATTCAGGCACAACTGGCTGGTCAAGCATAACCCACACATTGACTGGAGTCTTAATTCAGTGTTGGCATGGAGTCCTTTCTGTCTGTCTCATTGTTTAATGTCGGCATCATCTCCGTTAATGTCTGTTTTTACCCACAGGAGGAACCGGTGAGTCTGGCGAATGTACCGGAGGTTTACCATGACTTAAGAGCGGTGTTCAGTAAGTCCCCGAGCTGCGTCTCTCTCTCCGCACTGCCCGTATGACTGTGCAATTAAATAATTTCCTGGCACTTCTCCGCCTAAGGGCGTTAGCACTCGCTCTCCGGTTCTGAGAGGGAGGCCATGGAGAGAATACATCAACGGATTCCCTGTGAGCCGGCATAATTCGACCCTCTTCCTCTCCAGCTGGGGCGGGGTTCTTCTTCGTGGGGAAGAAAAGATGGGTCGCTGTGCGTCCTTGTATAGATTTTTGAGGGCTTAATGACATCACAATAAAGAATAGCCACCCTTTTGCCTTTGATGTCTTCAGCGTTCAACCTCTTGCAGGGGGTGAATCTTTACGAAGTTGGACTTACGCAATGCTTATCACCTGGTTCGGATTCAGGGAGGGGGCGAATGGAAGACTGCTTTTAATACCCCACAGGTCATTTTGAGTATTTGGTATTTTACAGTATAATGATGTGGTCAGAGACATGGTCAACCGGTTTGTATTTGTGTATCTTTACGACATCCTGATCTTCTCCCAGAATAAGCGTGACCATGTCCAGCATGTCCAGGCTTGTGTTACAGCGGTTGCTCGAGAATCGTTTATTTGCCAAGGTGAAGAAGTGCGAGTTTCACGCACGGTTCGGTTGCGTTCCTGGGTTTCGTTCTGTCGCCAAAAGGCATCCGAATGGATCTGGCCGAGGCATTGCCAGTGGCCCACCCCAGATAATCTGTAAGGCGGTCCAGCGTTTTCTGGGGTTCGCCAATTTTTACTGGTGATTCATTCTGGGTTTCGACATTCTGACAAATCTCAGAATGAGTTCAAAAGAGTTTCAAAAGAGACGTTTGAAACTTTAAAGAGTCGCTTTGTTTCAGCTCCCATTCTTACCAAGCCTGACCCGTCTTGTCAATTCATTGTGGAGGTGAATACATCAGAGGGAGTAGTGGGGGCAATTTTTCTCAAAGGTACCCTTCGGATGACCGAATACACCCATGCGCCCATACACCCATACAACTTTTTCTGAACAGAATTCGACATCGGGAATAAGAAGTTACTGACTGTTAAGTTGGCGCTGGAGGAGTGCCGTGATTTAAGCACGTTTAAGCACGTAACTAAGCAACAAAGCTCTCAGTTAAAGATGACGAAGTAGCCTATACAGTAGTTTGTCCCAAACTTTGCCTATACTCTTCTGCTACTTAAAAGTATATACTTTTTCTTCACAAAAACAGTACATAAGTTTGGAGAATGGTATAAATCAGACGAATTCGGCGACGCAGCAATTGTTACACCAGTAGGTGGCAACCAGTGACTGTTAAAATGTATTTGATGTATCGTTGATTAATTTCAAACAATTTTTACGTAGGCAAATCAATTTATTTAAATTAATAAAAAATTGTATTGATTTATTTATTACATTTTAGACATTTATTAATATACTTATTTATACCCCCACTCTCTTCTTTTTCGTACGTTCTGCAATCCATGACACTCATTTATTATAGCAAAACAAATGTCTTTAAAGTCCCACTGAAGTGCCTTTAAACGCCGCAGCATTATTGACTTAAATTCCACTGAAACTGAAAAACAAGGCAGAGCATATGAAGTAAGCTCCTCCCCTTTTAAAAATATCCAAAGAGCCATTGATTTTCTCCTAATCTCTAACCATATCACTTAAAATTATCATTCTGTGTAGAATTCAGATCAGTGCGATGTGTTTTCAGTTCTGCGACTCGATCATATGATCCGCTCTGTGTTTCGTGTCTCGGAACTAGGAGCTGTTCACGAAACCAGACTTCATTCGTCCAGATAGAAAGCATGTCTGAATCATTTCCGATCCCCTATCTAGTGTGCCATTCACCATGTAGAAAATAGTAAATGTGTGAACAAGTGACCGATTTCAGGGGGCGGAGCTTCTGCTTATTGAGGCTTTGGACAGTGGTGATGTCATCAAAATCACTGAATCAATTTTGAATGCTTTTATTTTCTAAATGCGAATTTTGTTGTTTTGGAGAAGACTTGTTAACAGTAAAGGTAACTTATAATGACAATAAAGAAATCTACAGCCAAAAAAACTGTAGTACCCCGTGAGATTAATCAGAGTTTATTTTGCGATAATACCAATCTGCCTGTACATTATCCTTTATATAAGCGCTTGAATTGTTACTTTTGAGGCATTGTTCGTTAGAAGTGAACTGTACGGGACAGGTCCGACTGTGTCTTTAAAAACTCCTGAAAGCGCTGGAGAATGATGTCAGACTGAACGCGAAATCACTTCCTGAACTGAGAGAGAGAGAGAGAGAGAGAGAGAGAGAGAGAGAGAGAGAGAGAGAGAGAGAGAGAGAGAGAGAGAGAGAGAGAGAGAGAGAGAGAGAGACAGAGAGAGAGAGAGAGAGAGCGAGAGAGAGAGAGAGAGAGAGAGAGAGAGAGATGGGCAGATCGCTGTTGTAGAGCAGACAGACAGACAGACAGACAGACAGACAGCAGTGGAGGTGAGGACAGTCTGTCTGAACACACACACACACACACACACACACGGACCCGCGCTGGAAACTCTTCACATCCAGAGCGACACCGCGACTGTAGGAGAGACTCTCCGGGTAAATATGAGCTCTGACACGCTGCATGTTTGAGTTCTGACTGCATGACGCATATGGGGCCATATTTTCATTTCTACTTCATATATTCTATGATTCAGAGTGTACAGCAGCATTTACACTGATGAGGATCATGTTTAGTAACGACACTGAAACTTGGGGTTGCTTTATTAATCGTAATGTCTCACGTTCAGGCTGATGAAACTTGTTTAAAATAATAACCAGAACTGTGGCAGTGAAGGAATGCAGGTGGAATGTGTTTGTTGTGAAACGTGTGTGAGATTATTATTATGATGATGGCCACACTGCAGACAATCACTCAAACAGTTAAATTTACAGCAAAGCATTTACTTTTATAAAGCTGGTGCCTGTCAAATACTGTATTATGGCAATATGAATATGCTCTTATGCATTTTTGTGGGCATGTGCAGTGATGATCTCAGAAGGAACCTGAAGTTCTTGACTATTAAAAACAGATTTTGTATTCTGTGACCGTATCTCTGTTTGCAAGCACTTTTTTAATTCATAAGTGAAGTTCATTGTAGTTTATGAATCCTCAGCAGTGGATTTCAGTGTTCATTGAAGCCGGATGTCATTTTTCACTCTGAAACCACATGAACGGGGCCACGGGCCAAGATTAACCAGCTAACGGTCGAGATGAACCAGGCCGGTGTGTGTTCAGACCAGCTTTAGATTTGAGGGTTTGTAGCTTTAAGATTATTCAGAGGATGACTAAATTAGAGAAAGGAAGTTTGGTCAGAGGAGAGAGTGTATGGCCACACGAAGTGTGTGTCTTGTTTCCAAGACATGTGACTGTGCACAATGCCTTCTTTCCTATGAAACTAACATGTGATCCATGGCATTTCCTGAATATGATTGCTCTCTCGGTCTAGATAATATCGAACAAATATTTAATGTGTGCAGTGAGAGTCATTTCATCAGTATAGTGTCATATTCTTCATCGAGAGAAGCCTGACGTCTGCTTTTGGCCATGCTCGAGCCACACACACCGCTGTAAAACACACACCAGCTGTTCCTGCAAATGTGCTGAATATGAAGACGGTGAATACCATCTTAAATAAGTGCAAACTTATTTATAGTGACTATCTCAAGCTTTCGGAAGATTTGTTTGTTGGTTTCTCTTGAGTTTTCCTCTGTGGCCACACAATGTGAGCCTGTATTAAATAGTGTGTTTTCTGTGACCTTCTGTAGTTTTGTTGATGGTTTTTGAGGATGAGGGCATATCATATCAACAAACACGTCCGTGATGTTGGCGTTTGAAATGTAAGGCCATATTTATGAAAATGTACTTGAAAAGACAATAGGCCTATATGTGAAATTAGTGTTTATTTATCGATGCAACAATATTTCCACTTAGAATGAACGCTGCAGCCCGTCTGATATAGATATAGAGCATTTCACTTTCACATGGTTACGAGTGTGATATTGATCATTAATATCCAAATATATGATACAGCTTTCATTCTTCAGCTCAATCATATTTATGGGATAAAAATCAGCTTGATATTTGTCTTGGTATCCTTTCAGTGGTTAAAGTTACAAGTCATTGTGTCCACTGCACTTTCTATTGGTTCATTTTTGTTTCTTTTTTGGAATTTGAAAGATAATCATATTGTTTGATAAGCGAGATCTCTGAATGAAGTCCTTGAAAGCCAAAGTGAAAAGTCCTGTAATTTCATCACAAACCCAGTAATGAGACGATCTTCTGCATAAAGCAGATTAATCTAGAGTTTGATTGGAAACTCAGTGTTTCGCGTCAGCAACTGAAGACATGGGAAGTGTTTTCTGTTGTGCAAGTCTGTTTATTCACGATGCATCTACAAAATGAAGAAAAAACACATGAATTTCCCACCGTCATGTGATCACACGCTTTGCACATGGGAAACATGTGGTTTCAGAGCCGTTTACATGTGCAGAGTGTGTGTGTGTGTGTGTGTGATTTCTCCTCTTCTCTCGCTCTCCTCTAACAAACCTGGCCTTGGATGTTCCTCTTTTGTAAGTTGCTTTGGATAAATGCATGACCATAGCGTTAGTTGCATTGATTATTATTATGTAGGGCTGCACGATTATGACAAAAATCATAATTAGCAAATATTGCCCTGATATTGTAATTACGATTTTCACATGTTTTGAATGGCTTTTTGCCAGCTTGTGATCAACAAAAACCTTAAGAGACACAAAATCTTAAACACACACTTTTTGTTGTAATTGCGGCTTTGAATGATTACATCCATCATACATATTCGTGCAGCCCCTTTATTATGCATTTTTCCTGTATAAATATTGTGCATGTGGTTTTGTGATATCTGATCTCTCCTCTTCTCTTTTGTAAGTCTCTTTGGATAAATGCATGACTCTATGATTAGTTGCATTGTTTATTGCATTAACTAACGATCTTGGCAACGGAAGTGAATCAATCAAAACTAACTTTATCTGGACAATAACTTTATTCCAGATCTGCTGTAAAGCCTAAACACTCTCTGTAATCTCCTGTTATCTCTGTAAAGCGGCTGTGAAGTGCTGTATAAGTGAAGGAGACTCGACTTGACTTGATATTTAGTGTATTTTTTCCTCTGTTCGTCCACTGTTTTTCATAAATGAAGTTGAAGTTTTCCCTGGTGGAGTGTGTATGGAGCGTCCTCACAGCGCACACAAGGCCGTGTTTCTCCGTGTGTGTGTCCGTGCATGCCTGTAACAGCGCTGTCTTTGGTTTGGCCGGGGTCCAGGGCCCGATGACGCGCACAGCTGTATTTTTGCACCGTGTCCTGATTTGCCTTCCCGAGGCCTCGCTCATCCACACATTCCACATGGGGCCGAGAGGGCAGTCGGGGTGTGCTGGGTGTCTCGGGCCGAACCCTGACGGGCCCCTGCGCTGAGGGCCTTATCTGAATACAATGAGCTCGCTCTGAACATCAGTAACGAGATCCCGGGACTCTGGAGACGTGCTGTGATTCGTGCTTCTATACACACACACACTACACCGACGACAGACTTCTTGAAGTTCTTCATGCAGATTGTGCTCATGTTCAAATGCTCACTCATTTACTTGTGTAACTGTGTCCTGTGCGTCATACATCTACACTATCGGTCTCTTTTGCACACACAATTTAGCTAAATGAGACTCCAACTTGATATTTTAGCCTATACGAATTCCAAACATAATGTAACAGGGTTGAAACAACTTTTAAATAGTATTGCAAGTTGGGATGCACCGATATTAGCATTTTGCCCGATACCGATAACCGATAATTATTTCAAAATTGACTTACTAAAGGCATTCTGGGGATAACGTGCTTATTTTTTATTAGTTGACTGCTAAACAACAGCTTTTTTTTACAGCTAATTTGATTATGACATGATATTATTTTACATGATATAATAAATATGATTAAATCGCTTCAAAAAGTGCATTACAAGTAATTTAAGCTATACAATTAGAATGAGAACATTATAATGGTGTGTTTGTGACATGGCTTTTAATGGTGAGACTTTTTTGTATACATTTATATAAAAATTTGCATGTATATCAGCCGATATATCGGTTATCAGCTTGCCAATATATCAGTTATCGGCTTGCAAATATAAAGGATTATATCGTATCGGCCAATATTTTCCGACTTTTTGTCATTATTATGTGTGTTTTTAACCCTTAAAGTGCAATAAGCAGCAAAAATAACTGGTATAGTCCTGAAAGGAGGCTTTATGTGCGCAAACTTTGGGTGTGAGCTCAAATCTGCGGGATAAGTCAAATTATGCGCAATACGCTGGTTTTGTTTGTTTCTGTTTTTTTTTAAAATCAATTTTAGATTGCACTTAGTTGATTATTATTTAAGATGCCATTTTAAAAGACATCAATTGAGAACGCATGTACTATATTTGAAATCTGGCGTGTGTTAATGTCAAGCACTGTATATATATATATATATATATATATATATATTTATATATATGTATGTACACACACACACACACATTTTTATAATCAATGGCGTGAGAGAATAGTTTTCTGCCAAGCGTGTACATTTTTTTAATGGATGCAAGAAACGAATAACAACCTCAGCTCTCAAATATCATAGAAATATCATTATTTTCAGTCAGGATTCTTCCGCTGTGCCAAGATCAATATTTTTCCTGTAAAAACAAAAGCATTTCTTTCCCATGACTCGAGTCTGAAGTTTTGAGGCTGGTGTGTGTGTGTGTGTTGTGCCAGATTGGGCCGGAGAGGGTTAGGGTTCGGATAGCATGTAGCCCATGTTGTTTACAGTCACTGAACCCCATGACGTGTGTATTAATAGACACGACACACACCTGTCGCTGCGTCCTGGTCCTGGACTCTGATTCTCTGCATTCAAATTTCAATTCAAATCAAATGCAGTTGCTTTAAACACACACACGCACACACACACACACACTTCTATTGAAACGTCTGGTGTCGGTACGATAATTTAATGTTACTCTCACTTTTGATCAATTTAAAGCTTCCTTGATGAATAAGGCTATTAATATCTGGTATAGTCCCCCAGTAACCCGTTCAGGCAGATTCTGGAATGAAATGTGTGTGTGAGGACTTTTTTGTCGTCTGGTCATTGTGTAAACAGTGTGTGTGTGTGTGTGTGTGCCGTTCACAGATGACGGCTGATGGTTTCTTGTGTTCCTGTAGTTGCGAGAGGGAAATAAGGGATGAAGGAGGTCAAGGCCGTGAGACAGAAGAAAGAACAATAAGTGTGTTTTTATGGACGTATTAAACCCACGATACGAGAGGAATGTGGCACACACTCTGAGTGTGTGATTCACGGTCAAACTTGTGCTGGAGGTTTGATAGTTTGTTAAATTAAAAGGCTTTTTCTGTCTCTCCCTCCCCTCTGTGTCTTTGTGATTTCTGGTAAGTGACATGACTGGCCTTTGGCACAACGCCTGGCATGATCACATGGTGTGTGTGTGTGTGTGTGTGTGTGTGTGTGTGTGTCTGTGAATAATTCCACATGAATGACTGTGTGTGTATATTGTATAACTCCAGCAGGGCAGAGCTCACGGTTGTTCAGGACAGTTTGAGCTGCTTTTATCACAGGGATCTGTGTGTGATACACATGTTCAAACACACACAAGCATGCTAACGGTTGTTCTTCATTTGTTCACACAGGATTTTTTCATCATAGTTGACGTGAGGAATCCTCACAGTGTAAAAGTGACCCTTTCATTAGTGGTCCAGCATTTATTATGAGTGATTCCTCCGTGAGGAGAGTGTGTTCTGATGGAGTATTCTCACCTGCTGGACCAGAACACACACTCTCTTCTGTGGCACACAGTGCACGAGGGAAACAGTGAACGATGGTTTCTGTCATGCAGTAAAACAGTCAAATAGGTAATCGTGACTTTTTATCTCACAGTTCTGACTATTTTTCAGAATTCTGAGTTTAAATCCTGGAATTCTCCATTTTTTTTTCCATAATTCTGAGTTTAAATCTTGCTATTCTGACTGTTTTCCCTGAAATTTTGTGTTTATATCTTGCAATTCTCACTTTTTTCAGAATTCTGAGTTAGAAAGCCTGAAATTAAAAAAAAAATTGGAATTCCCCCTCGCAATTCTGAGTTTAAATCTCACAATTCTGTCTTTTTTTCGGAATTCTAAGTGTAAATCTTGCAATTCTGACTTTTTCCTTGGAATTTTGTGTTTATCTCGCAATTCTCACTTTTTTCAGAATTCTGAATTAGAAAGCCTGAAATTCTGACTTTTTTTCCGGAATTCTGAGTTTAAATTCTGGAATTGTAATTTTTTCCCCAAGAATTCTAAGTTTAAGTTCTCGGCAATTCTGTCTTTTTTTCAGAATTCTAAGTTTAAATCTTGCAATTCTGACTTTTTCCTTGGAATTTTGTGTTTATCTTGCAATTCTCACTTTTTTCAGAATTCTCAGTTAGAAAGCCTGAAATACTGACTTTTTTTTCTGGAATTCTGAGTTTAAATCCTGGAATTCTAATCCCCCCCCCCCAGAATTCTAAGTTTAAATCTAGCAATTTCTGACTTTTTTTCTGAATTCTAAGTTTCAATCTAGCAATTCTGAGTTTTTTTCCCTGAAATTCCTGTGTTTTTATATCCTGCAATTCTTCACTTTTTAGAAAACCTGAAATTCAGACATTTTTTTTTCGGAATTTTGAGTTTAAATCCTGGAATTCTAATACCCCCCCAGAATTTGGAGTTTAAATCTCACAATTCTGTCTTTTTTTCAGAATTCTAAGTTTAAATCTTGAATTGAATTGTGTTTATATCTCACAATTCTCACTTTTTTCAGAATTCTGAATTAGAAAGCCTGAAATTCTGACTTTTTTTCCGGAATTTCTGAGTTTAAATTCTGGAATTGTAATTTTTTCCCCAAGAATTCTAAGTTTAAGTCTTGCAATTCTGTCTTTTTTCAGAATTCTAAGTTTAAATCTTGCAATTCTGACTTTTTCCTTGGAATTTTGTGTTTATCTTGCAATTCTCACTTTTTTCAGAATTCTCAGTTAGAAAGCCTGAAATACTGACTTTTTTTTCTGGAATTCTGAGTTTAAATCCTGGAATTCTTAATCCCCCCCCCAGAATTCTAAGTTTAAATCTAGCAATTTCTGACTTTTTTTTCTGAATTCTAAGTTTAAATCTAGCAATTCTGAGTTTTTTTCCCTGAAATTCTGTGTTTTTATATCCTGCAATTCTCACTTTTTAGAAAACCTGAAATTCAGACATTTTTTTTTGGAATTTTGAGTTTAAATCCTGGAATTCTAATATCCCCCCCCCCCCCAGAATTTGGAGTTTAAATCTCACAATTCTGTCTTTTTTTCTGGAATTCTAAGTTTAAATCTTGAATTGAATTGTGTTTATATCTCACAATTCTCACTTTTTTCAGAATTCTGAATTAGAAAGCCTGAAATTCTGACTTTTTTTCCGGAATTCTGAGTTTAAATTCTGGAATTGTAATTTTTTCCCCAGAATTCTAAGTTTAAGTCTTCGCAATTCTGTCTTTTTTCAGAATTCTAAGTTTAAATCTTGCAATTCTGACTTTTTCCTTGGAATTTTGTGTTTATCTTGCAATCTCATTTTTCAGAATTCTCAGTTAGAAAGCCTGAAATACTGACTTTTTTTTCTGGAATTCCTGAGTTTAAATCCTGGAATTCTAATCCCCCCCCCCAGAATTCTAAGTTTAAATCTAGCAATTTCTGACTTTTTTTTCTGAATTCTAAGTTTAAATCTTAGCAATTCCTGAGTTTTTTTCCCTGAAATTCTGTGTTTTTATATCCTGCAATTCTCACTTTTTAGAAAACCTGAAATTCAGACATTTTTTTTTCCGGAATTTTGAGTTTAAATCCTGGAATTCTAATACCCCCCCCAGAATTTGGAGTTTAAATCTCACAATTCTGTCTTTTTTTCGGAATTCTAAGTTTTAAATCTCTGAATTGAATTGTGTTTATATCTCACAATTCTCACTTTTTTTCAGAATTCTGAGTTTGAAAGCTTCAAATTTAGACTTTTTTTCAGAATTCTGAGTTTAAATCTTGCAACTCTGACTATTTTCCCTGAAGTTCTGTGTTTATTTCGCAATTCTCACTTTTTTCAGAAATCTGAGTTAGAAAGCCTGAAATTCTGACTCAACATTAATATCTGCATGGGCAAACATCATCACACACACTTTCTTATAATTAATATTAGTCCTGCGTCCCTTCAGCAGGATCTAAAGTGTAATGATCTGCGTTATAGATCTTCATATTATTATGAATCTCCTGTTTTACTATGATCGTGTGCACACCCGCTGTGATCCGGATCTTTGGTTGAGTTCCTGGAGAACGTCTGGAAAATCCCGTCTCTCTCCTGCTTTACTCTCTGCATCCGCGATCTGCGTGTCGTTCCTCAACTCCAGGCTCGTTAATGTTCTTTACGAACCAGATAATGATCAATATCAAGGGTTACATGAGAACTAACAATCCTCGCAGTCACTGTGAAAGCCGTTTGTTTAATTATTATTATATATGTGTGGATGAGCGTCCAGTTGAAACGCTGTATTAATATTTCATCAACAGTTTTTAGCTTCTTCAGTGTTTTGACCCGTCAGTCTGTTTTTATTTACACTCATTTAATGCGGCTCAAATGTATTTGCACAACATTTGCATTATGGGATTATGAGATCAATGTAATTTATCTTCGGCTTATATAAAGCTAGCCTTTTTAAATTGGAACTCATTTCCAAGATTATGACAAAAATCATTGTTGATATTAATGTTAAGCCAATTTATAAAGTGCAAAAGACTTGTGTTTGGGTCATATTCCTGACTACTCGGCGTTTGTGAAATAGTTCATTGCTTTTTGTGCATTAGAGCATCTAGAGATCATTGATTATTTTACTGCATGGCATGAAAAACTAAATGATTATTTAAACTGGGAATTAAACATTAGCAGATCTAAACACTTTTCATTAATTTCTCGTTCTCTTATTTTTGGTGATTTCGCTGTCATTTTTTGCCCCGATCATACAGTTGTGTAAAGTATTTGAGGGAATGTAATTAGTTACTGTACTTAAGTATCTTTTAGGCAAGTATCAAAGATATTAGCAACTTTTACTCTCTACTTGACTACAGTTTTGAACAAGTATAAACTCTTTAATCCAATACATGAGGGAAGATTAATGCAATTACTCGTTATGTTCAGCATTTCACTTAACATTAGTTTATTTATCCGTTATAGTGAAAGTATAATTCTGATGTTTGAGTGATGTTTAGTGTTTACTTCTGGGCGTTTTGAGCACTGAACGTTTAGAGGCTGTAGTGATTTAGTTTAGTCATGTTCAGTTTTATTTAGATTAATTAAATATTTCTCATATTCATAAGCTTCTTGTTTTTCACTGGCGTGTGTTACTAGTTCATCTTTGAGCTCATGTTCAGAAATACTCTGAGGGAAAGACTTTCAGTAAAGTCTGTCTTGAAATCGTGTTGAACTTGTAACTTGTAATGGAGTCATGTTTGCTGAAGTGGTTTTCAGGTACTCTTTACACTTCTGCACACACACACACACACACACACACACACACTGAGCTGGTTTCGTTGTTCTGACTCATGTTCATCTTCAGTATGTTCAGTTCAGTGTGTGTGTGTGTGTGTGTGTGTGATGGATCAGATAATAAGTGTCTTCAGTTTTGCATGTTTTCAGTTCTCTATAACCGGATCATGATGAGATGAAGTCGTTATTGTCGTTAAGTCGTATGATTTCCAGCTGCAGATTTTTCATTTAATGCTTTAGTCAGGATAATTGTTTTACAGTCGTTCATGAGGCGTGCAGGGATGGGCTTGGCTTAATTATGTGGGATATTTCGGCATTCCTTTCATGAAGTGTGTAATAAAGCTGTTTGTGAATCTAAAAGGTGCAGATAATTTTCTAATTTTTTTGTAGGTTTGTCCCTAATTTGCATAATACCTGCCTCTGGTGTTGATTGGCTGAGCTGCGTCTCTTAGCCCCGCCCTCAAACACTGTATTGTATCTGAGACTGGAAGAGTTTGGTTGATGTTGTTCGTGTCAGAAGACGCTGTTTGATACGGTGAAACCCACGCCATCGTCACTGTTCGTATCAAGAGCTGAGATTCAGATATGATAATGAGCGTTCTGACCAATCACAGCAGAGCAGCTCTCAGAGAGGCGGAGCTTAGACAGACTGAATCTGTGCTGGAAGCGTTTCAGACACTGAGAGGAAAGAGCTGACGCTGCAGTGGAGATTATGAGGACATCAGTGTTTTATGAGGAAATATATTGTAGGAGACGCCAAAACAACACTAGGATCTGCATAATAGGCACTTGATCACATGATCTGTAGGTCTAAGGAGGAAGATTCACCGACTCGTTGTGTTCGTGATGGATATTATCTGGACTGTTTCTGAACTCACACTAGTTCACACTGATCAGTGTTTGCAGTGAATAACGTCCTCTACACAAACCAGTCGTCCTGGAGATAACCAAGAACCGATTGAGTTCAGATTTACATTAAACGACACATAGAAGCATCCACCCACAGATTCATGCTAATTAAGTCTTATTCGTTTACATTTTTTTACTTATTTAAAATTCAAATGATTTCATTTTTAATTCTAAATAAAAGTATTTCAAATTATTTGTGTATCCTTTTTTATATTTATAATTATGTATTTATTTTTTAATTTCTTCTAATAATTAAAGTTGTTAACTTTTAAAAGTTTAATTTTAAATAAAAAAAATAATTAAAATGATTAAAATAAATTCTTGTAATATTATTTTATACTTATTTTTATTTAGCTCTTTATTTGACATTTAATTATTAATTATGATCGCTTGCTTGTTCTTTTTCTGGTTATATTTAAGTGCTTTATATTCACTCACTGATCAATGTTTACTTGTGAATAAAAGCATAAATTAAATCTGTTTATCATATAAAGCGATCATGTTCTTCAGACTTCAGTCAAACCGTCTCGAGTCATGTCGTTTAACGATCTGTGTATGAACGAAAGTCTTGATGTAAATGATGACGATCTGGGGTTTGTTCATGTGTGAGCAACGGCAAAATATTAATGTTCAACTTCACAAACCCGTTCTATACTCAGAAACTGATTCATAACCGGAGGAAAGAGTGTTTGTGCAGCCGGCCAGGGTTGTTTGTTAGAAACGTGGGTGTGTGTGTGAGTGTGTGTGGTGTGTGTGTTGAGTCACTTTCAGACATGTTTGATTTGATATCTTGAGAACTGTAGACGGAAAACTGTGCCACACACACGCACATGCAACAACAGCACAGTCAGTCACAACACACACACTACACAAAGTCAGTCACACACAAACACACACACACACACACACACACACACACACACACACACACACACACACACGTACACGCACACACACACACAACACACACACGTGAATGGCACTCACTCGCCTCAAACAAACTAAAAGCAACAAATAGTGTTAATTAAGAAGCTTGTGTTTCTCGGCAGCTTCAGTGACATTCATCGCGTCAGCATCTGCCTGATTGGCTCTTCTATCCAGAAGGGCGGGGCTTATTCCGCCATATGTGTGCTTCTGCTAGTTTTCTTCCATTCATAATAACGAGTGCACATGACATCTTTACATGTACTCTTGGATTTAAGAAATGACTGATTTTGCCAGTACATATTTCATTTATTATTAATTGTCGAGAGAAGAGATAGAGAAGATAGAGATAGAGAGTTTACTGGAGAGATGATTTCCAGTTTTCACGCCCGGATTTCTCCGTACACAAAGTTCGGCCGTTTATGAGTTATGCATATCCATAAATATATCCTTCATGATCCATCGCATGTGCTTAAAATAACTCGACATCTGCGTGTGTCTGTCATGAGATCCTCACACACACGTTTTCATGCACTTCAGATTACACATCACATGTATGAGTGTAGAACACACACACACACACACACGTGGTCTACTGTAATGTGTTTGCTTGCATTAATAATCATAAACCACAGGGAAACCTGCTTCGTTTTCTGATGAACTTTATCAAATACAATTTAAATCAATTCTGGCAAAACATGATGTGATTTTTATATGGGTACAAATTATTATTATTATTATTATTATTATTATTATTATTAGTAGTAGTAGTAGTAGTAGTATTACTAAATATACAAAAATCACTTAAAATAAATAATAATGATAATAATAACAATAAATTAAACCTGAAAGCATGATTGTGATTTTAGATAATCTGCACAAGGGCTGCACAACTGTGATTTATATATCAATATGGATATGAAAGTAACAAAACTAATTTGTATTATTGTTGTTACTACTAATAATGCTATTTCTATTAAAAAAAAATATAAAATGACTAAATAGAAAACATGATTGCAATTTAAAATGCATTTAAAAATTGTTTTAATTATATATCAATATGAGTTTGAAATAATAATAATAATAGTAATTATTACTAAATAACAAAAATATATAAAGTACACAAACATGTATGAGAAATAAATAAATGAGAAAATATTACTCTTGTAAATATAACTGTAAAATAAAAATGTATTTAATAAAAGTATAATACTGTATAACTGTAAAATGACAATACCAATATTTACTTCTGTTGTAATTTCTTTATTTCAAGTACCAATATATATCCTACATGGCACACACTCTCACACTCGGCACACCAATTTCCTTTTTAATGTCACAATATAATTTTTTTATATTTATATATATTTTATATTACATATTCTCTACTGTATATATATTTTTTATTCTGATATTTCCTTTACACACTTGCAATATATTTCTTTGTATATCTGTATATATGTACTCCTCACATCTGCACACACACTCCTCTCAGCACTGCATATATTTCTTTCCATATTTATATATATTCTTCCATTATATATATTTCTTTATTGCATATATTTTTTTATATCTACAATATATATTTCTTTTTATATTTACACATATTCTTAATATTGCACACACACAGTATTCCTCACACACTGCAACACATATCTCTTTTTATTGTATATATATTTTCTTTATATTTGCATATGATATTTTATAGTATGTATATATATTCTTTTATATTGTATATATATTTTCTATATTGCACATATTTTTAAATTACACACATATTCTTATATTTTACATATATTCTTTCTATCTACACTGCACACACTCCTCTCACACTGCACATATCCTCCCCCATATTATATATATTTTCACACATTACATATATATTTTTTATATATTTATAGATATATTCTCTACATTGTACACTCTCTCTTTTTGTTATCCTGACACATATTTTTATTAGATAGATTCCTTCTATTGCATATATATTTTCTAATCTGCATATATATCCTTTCTATATTGGCACAATTCTCCACATTGTATATATATTTCTCTATTTATATATTCTCATATCTATATATTCCAATATCATTAGCACACAAATATTTTTTCAATATCACATAGAATTTTAATATTATATATATATTTTATATTATATATATTTTTATATCTTATATACTCCTCCCAATAATTCGGATATATTTTATTAGATATACTCCTTTATATCTGCATAATATATATTCTTTTTATATTTATATATATTTTCTTTAATATTGGTATATATATTTTATATATATTGTATATATATTTTAAATAATAATTTAGTATAATTTTGTTTTTATTGTATAATATATATTTTTATATATTTAATATATATATTTTATATTTTATATATATATTTTAATATATTTATATATATTTTATATATTGTAATATATATTTTTTTATTGGATATATTTTTAATATTATATATTCTTTTCTTTGAATATCTGCACATATTCTTTTTATATTTATATATATATATTCTTTTTCCTAATATTGTATACATATTTTTTTAACATCTTGTATATATATTTTTGACACCCTGCACACATATTTTTATATATTATATATATATTCTCACACTTGCATATATATCTACATCTTATATATATTTCTTTTCATATCTATATATAGTTTTGAAAATATTATATATATTTTTATATTGGAATATATATATCTCTTTTTATAATTGGACACATATTTTTCTTTAATAATTTACAGATTTTTATATTTATATATATCGATATTGTACATATATTCTCTATATCTATAATATTCCCTTCCATATTGCATATAATTCTCAATATATTGGTACATATCTTCTCCAACACGGCACAATATTCCACCTTTACAATACATAATTTCCAAAGTATTGTATATATATATTTTTAGATATTGCAATACATATTCTTCATAATTTATATAGTATTTCTCCTCCAATATACTTGTATATATCTTACACTACACACACTCCTCACACTGCACACACAATCTGCCCATGATAGGTACATATTATTACACTTAAAACAAGATATTTTGAATCATTTTTTATTTGTGTATTTTCATTGTTTTGTTTTAGTTTTTTTATTAGTTATTGTTTTTATTTATTTATTTTAATATTTTTTATTTTGGTTATTTTAACACATCAAACTAAACAAAATGTATGTGTGTGTGTGTGTGTGTGTGTGTGTGTGTGTGTGTGTGTGTGTGTGTGTGTATAAAGAAATGATTTGTTTTTATTTATTTTTGTTTGTTTTTTCATTGTAGTTTTGTTAGGAATTGTGCTTTCCTCTTTTTTGTGTGTGTGTGTCTGTGTATATATATATGTTTCTAATTTAGTTGTAATAGGAATTTATGTTTTTGTTTTAGTTGTTATTTTTAAATATGTCTATAATTCTTTTTCTTCTTATTTTTTTATTACATATTTATTGCAGTTTTAGTATCTTTAATATATAATGTTTGACTAATGAAAAGGAGAGATGTTGCTTTTGCTTTTTCTGAAATGTTTCTGTATATGTTCCTCACGCTGGGCTCTGATTGGCTGGAGTTTCTGTATATGTTCCTCACGGCTGGGCTCTGATTGGCTGGAGTTTCTGTATATGTTCCTCACGCTGCGCTCTGATTGGTTCGGCCTGTTGCCGGGGAGCTGGTCTCGACATAGACTGAACGTATCGTGTCTGTCTGTGCATTTTCAGACTCTCGACTGCAGTGTTTGAATATTTATAAAGCACACACACACACACACACACACACACGTGTTAGTCCTGGATTTACTGCTGTTCTGCAGGTTCTGTCACAGACGCTTCATCAAGAACAGAATGTCCCAGACTGAATCTCTGACACTGTGTCTGCTGCAGTGCATTATGGTCCGGTTTTCCCCTCGTCTGATGATCTCTGTGTCTGCTGCAGTGCATTATGGTCCGGTTTTCCTCTCGTCTGATGATCTCTGTGTCTGCTGCAGTGCATTATGGTCCGGTTTTCCACTCGTCTGATGACCTCTGTGTCTGCTGCAGTGCATTATGGTCCAGTTTTCCTCTCGTCTGATGATCTCTATGTCTGCTGCAGTGCATTATGGTCCGAGTTTTCCTCTCGTCTGATGATCTCTGTGTCTGCTGCAGTGCATTATGGTCCGGTTTTCCACTCGTCCTGATGACCTCTGTGTCTGCTGCAGTGCATTATGGTCCGGTTTTCCTCTCGTCTGATGATCTCTGTCTGCTGCAGTGCATTATGGTCCGGTTTCCTCTGTCTGATGATCTGTGTCTGCTGCAGTGCATTATGGTCCGTTTTCCACTCGTCTGATGACCTCTGTGTCTGCTGCAGTGCATTATGGTCCGGTTTTCCTCTCGTCTGATGATCTCTATGTCTGCTGCAGTGCATTATGGTCCGGTTTTCCTCTCGTCTGATGATCTCTGTGTCTGCTGCAGTGCATTATGGTCCGGTTTTCCTCTCGTCTGATGATCTCTGTGTCTGCTGCAGTGCATTATGGTCCAGTTTTCCACTCGTCTGATGACCTCTGTGTCTGCTGCAGTGCATTATGGTCCGGTTTTTCCTCTCGTCTGATGATCTCTGTCTGCTGCAGTGCATTATGGTCCGGTTTTCCTCTCGTCTGATGATCTGTGTCTGCTGCAGTGCATTATAGGTCCGGTTTTCCACTCGTCTGATGACCTCTGTGTCTGCTGCAGTGCATTATGGTCCGGTTTTCCTCTCGTCTGATGATCTCTATGTCTGCTGCAGTGCATTATGGTCCGGTTTCTCCTCTCCGTCTGATGATCTCTATGTCTGCTGCAGTGCATTATGGTCCGGTTTTCCCTCGTCTGATGATCTCTATGTCTGCTGCAGTGCATTATGGTCCGGTTTTCCTCTCGTCTAATGATCTCTGTGTCTGCTGCAGTGCATTATGGTCCGGTTTTCCTCTCGTCTGATGATCTCTGTGTCTGCTGCAGTGCATTATGGTCCAGTTTTCCCCTCGTCTGATGATCTCTGTGTCTGCTGCAGTGCATTATGGTCCAGTTTTCTTCTCGTCTGATGATCTCTGTGTCTGCTGCAGTGCATTATGGTCCAGTTTTCTTCTCGTCTGATGATCTCTGTGTCTGCTGCAGTGCATTATGGTCCGGTTGTGACTGTGAGCTGCTGATAAATCAATGGGTCGTCTGAGTTTACTGGAGTTCACGTCTGCGTTCCTTATCAAAGATGTGCAAAGTCTATATATAGCGTGCTCTGACTCTGCATTATTCCTGTGTGTGTGTGTGTGTGTGTGTGTATGTGAACACCTGTCCCATTCAACACACCATACACACACACACACACACACACACCTGCAGTAATAATGCAGAGTCAGTTTTTTTCTATAATGTTAGTCAAGTTTTAGTCAAATTTTATTTCTATAGCACATTTAAAAACAACAGAGTTGGGCCAAAGTGCTGTACAATATTACAATATGCAAATCAAAAGACAGTTTTATACATATAGTACCTGATATAACTCATTTAAAAGATTCATATACAATAAATCAAACAGTTTATTTAAAAGCACTAGAGAATAAATACATAAATAAATGTTAGTGGAATCAAGTCTCCACACAACTGATGATGATGTTTATAGTATGTTTAGTCCCCCTGTGGTGTAAATCCAGTATCCTGTTACTTGTGAACAAGGACATTATTTTGCCATATTTCTAACACAAACGTGACTGCTTCACAAATATCCTCCCCGGTTCAGATATCTCCATGTGTTCTAGCTCAAGCACACCTGGTGCTGCTCATGAAGCCCTTGATGATGAGACGACGCCTGTTCTGCAGATCTGTGCTGCTGTGAGGGCTCATATTCAGAGCGATGACTCATTTTGAGACTGCAGAAGGCAGTAAAAGTTGCATTTTTAGTTGAATTTGCGGAAACCACTTGTAAAATTTGTTGTGTTGATCTATTTTATTTTGCCAATAAACCTGATTTGAATAAATAAGCCTATACAACTATTTTATATATATATATATATATATATATATATATATATATATATATATATATATATATATATATATATATATATATATATATATATATATATATAATATAGATGGATAGATGGATAGATGGATAGATAGATTATTCTAGTATTGTCAGTTAGGTTTTTTTGTTGTGATTTTTGTCATTTCCATTAGTTATTGTTTTGTAAATATGTCTACCTTTATTTCATCTTTATTTTAGTATATAACATTAACCTAAATTAAAAAGAGAAATGTTGGTTTGGCGGCTAGCTTTAATAAGTTTTACTGTTTTTATGTTTTATTTTTATTTCAGTGAACATTTATTTTATTTGGAGGAACAAGTTTTTAAAGGAGCATAACGCAAGTCTCAGAGTTTTTGCAGAACTACGCCCCCTCTGGCGATAAACGAAACTGCATGCGCGCCTCATGGAATACACGCATACACGCACACGTTTGCACGAGCTGTTCATAACCAAAGGACTGGAGCATCAGCCGCACACTGTGCGGCACACATCTTTTGTTACAGTCATAATGAGGTAATACAGTTATAAATCTGCAAGCCATTTAAAATATATGAAAGGAAAGGCATTTGAGTAAATTACACACTTATGTAGGCCTATGTGTGTGTGAGGGGAAAACAGGGTAACGTTACGTAGAAAACTTCGGCTTTTGTTTCCATCGATCTCCATGTTGAACTGTTTTATGTGCTTACTGTATCCACTTATGATTGTATTATTATGGAAACACGTTCATGAACACGTTTGAGCCCTAGAGCAGAGCCGCCCGAGATCTCTCCGTTTGTTGAAAGCCTTCCCGATGTTGACTCTCGTCTTATTCCGACGACTGGCACTGGACAGA